>OZ007587.1:172893024-173493024 GCA_963931845.1 Maratus michaelseni | reverse complement strand
GGAACAGATATATATTATACTGAATATTCAGAAATCGATACAACTTCATACTTTGAGCTGATTGCTTAATATCAGAAAACATGATTTATAAAAATTAAAAAACTATATAGAGCCAAATAAATAATAAACATGGTCGAGAAAACAACATTAAATGAGTATGAAGAAAGTTACATTTACAAACAAAATTAATGCTAGGCATTCATCAGTTTACAAAAATATGTGTCGGCACGATGCACGTCGAGTACATGATTATGCAAAAAGGTTTTCAATGAAATGATTATATAAATAAATATATATATAGCTCAATATTGTTATATAACACAATGATGTAGGAACAAATCTACTATTAAAAGAAAGACTAATAGTAAATCCATAAAAAAAGCAAAATTTGCATTTACAGAAAATATAATAAAAATATACAATAAATCTAGAGACGCACTAAATTTTAGCAACTTTTATAAGACCCGCATTTCTTTTAGGTAGATTTCGTAAGAAATACTACCTATTACATACTCACATAAGTTGGAAATTTTGAAAAAATTTTGCAGATCTACGCCGATTATGACTCCCAGAACCCAAAAACACCCCCAGTTCAAAACTTTATATCTATCTATCTATCTATCTATGTCACTTTTTTCTGACCACGATAACTGGAAAAATTCTGCATAAATCTCTTCCAAACTGATACATAAAATCAAGGGGCATAAAATCTCGGTCAAGTTCGTTAATGGGCAAAATCGAACCAAGGAGGAGGGGGGGGGGGTTATTTGTGAAAACAGAGAAAAACCCATAATTTCTTAATTATGATACGTATCGAATCCGTTTAAAGTTATTATGACTTCTAGGAAAAGGGCCGAAAATTTATGTATGACAGATTTTTGATATAATTAAAAATTGCCTTAAGGCGGTTCGAAGTAGGCGGTTCCAACTCCCGCATCTTTTCGAAACTGATACATAAAATCACGGTCAAGTTCGTTAATGGGCAAAATCGAACCAGGGGGGGGGGGGGGGGCTTTTTGTGAAAACAGAAAAAAACCCATAATTTCTTAATTATGATACGTATCGAATCCGTTTGAAGTTATTATTACTTCTAGGAGAAGGGCCAAAAACTTATGTATGACGGATTTTTGATATAATTAAAAATTGCCTTAAGGGGGTTTTAGAAGAAAAAAATTCATAACTTCGTCAATTCCCAAGATTTCAAATCCGCTTAAATTTATTATAAATCCTCTTAATATTATCTAAAACTTTTACACTGACAAGTTTTTTATAGGACCAACTCTTATAACAAAAAAAAATTAAAAAAAAAAAATGAAAAAAGAATTTAAAAAAAAATCCCAGCTGGCTACGCCTGCAAACAAGTTAGGTTTCGAAGTAGGCGGTTCCAACTGCCGCATCATCGCAAAAAGGTCATTTCTTCCGCAATTCCCGACAAACAGGCGCCCCACGGTCTGCGTCTTCGAAATCTACCTGTGCCTGTAGGCCGAGCCGTCAGGGATTTTTTAAGCTGTGAGATTAATCTGCATTGTCTAAAATAATCTGCACAGCGCCTGCTGCCGTGCTGCACTGTGTATATATATATATATATATATATATATATATATATATATATATACACACACACACACACACACAAATGTGAAAACAATTTTAATTTTCCGATGGCATTTTCTCAATTCTGCATTCTGCACCAATGCAATTAAAAGTATAGCATATCAAGCTATATTACTGCTCAAATGAAATACATTAAAACAACTTTCCATTGGTTTTCGAAATATTATAGCGTACCGTATAGGATTTTTCTTCGAACTCTTACAACTTGCAACGCGAATATTTTATGAATTGGAGTTTCGTGGTCCTTTTCTTCGATTTAGGACTAAACTATAGGAATCAAACTATATGATACTAAAATTGGATGTTGACACTTTGCCTTGTTTTGTCAGAAAGTTACTGGCGTGAAAAACGCTACGCATGAACTACGGGATCTGAGCTGAAACATACATGTGCTATGTTGTCGCTTTCACGCCGAATTAAAAAATCAAATCAGAAAAATAAATTAATTTTCAAATGTCATTATGTATGTGGAAGAGAAGAGAATGGGGAGGGAAAAAAGAAAGTTTCTCAGCATAAAAAGTTGTAAGACCGTATCAGTAATCGATTTGAGATGCTTCATTTTCGATTTTTATTACTCATATTGTTTTTTTAATCAAAAATATATCGCATAATACATAGGCCAGTATTCCAGCAATATTTACATCCATTTTCTGAAAGAACTTTTCAATTTAATTGCAGCTCGTTTTTATACAAATCTCCGATTAACTTGAAGTAAAGCCTATCGATTGGACTTAAGTCAAGATTACGAAGGTGGTAACAGAAACGATTTGACCTCTTTGGCTTCCATCCAAGATTTATTGGAATTTGAATAATGAACTAAACGTTCTCCTGTTAAAATTAGCCAGGCACCTGGATTTTATAAATGGGGGATCCTGTAAATACACCATCTTCAATTTATGAAAATATATAACTGAATGTATTTCAATATGTATTACTGTAACAAGAGTAATAATACTGACTGTAAATGGATCTAAAATTATAGTACATCATCAGACTTCTCGACTCTGATGTCCTGAAAATAAATGAACTCTTTCTACAAACTAGCACATTGTGGTCATCACAAAACTTTCTTCAAAATCATTCTAATATATTATTTTTAATAGCGCAGTTACACACCAACATATATGAATACGAAGTACAGAGCGTATATATATATATATATATATATATATATATATATATATATATATATATATATATTAATTTAACATGAACTGATCACTGAATAAAAAAAAGAACAGCACAACAGCCCCTCCGCCCCAGTTTGGTATTGAAATTCTGTAAATGTTGATAAGAAAAAGTTGAGTCCGTAGATAATATTTATCAGAAATAAAATTATTAGTCTTATAGCTGTCAACTTTCCAGGTGAAATAACATATAATATAAACCAGAAAAAAAATGCTTCTTGTTTCTTTGCTGTTTTTAGCTTAAAATATACATATATATTATTATTTAATAAGGTTTTTGCTTTTATATGACTTGAATAAAACAAACGAAAAAAAATGACGGTTTGCAGCTACGTACCCTTTTATTTTCAGATTTTCTTTTCTTTTTTCATATGATGAAGGCGTATAATGAACTATAAATAACGAAAAATGAAAGACATGCATACAAACTTTAATAAGGCAGCAAAGTCTGACTAAACTGCTTCAGAACTGTAGAATATTTGAATAAAATATTAAATAAGAGAAAAACCGAAAAAAATTTACTTTTCCTTTTCTTTTTTTTTTTTTTTTTTTTTTCATTTTGCAGAATTTTATCTATTGATACATCTAACTAAAATTACTTTTATATCGAATAATAAACTTCTATGCATAAAATAATTAGACAGAAAAGGTGAAATAATTGTTATTCATGCATAAAATTAAACACACTGAATTTATCTAAAACAGAAAATAAAATAAATGCATTTTTCTAACAACTTAATGCACGCTATTAACCTAGAACAAAATGGTTCTAAGTTAAAGAGAGCCTGCTTGCATTTCCTTAACTAATTTAATACTGACACATCCCATCTTAATTTAATGATTGGAAAAATAATTAGTGGATGGCATTTTACGCTCTATTCTTTAGCAAACAGACGCACTAGACTCACTGGCTCAGCTGATTGCGTTTATACCTCTGCTGGCGAAATGCCAAAATCCAGATGGGTGCGCAATGCACGCAAAGCAAAGTAAAAGATACATCGACAGGAAGAGTGGTGAATCTGCCAAATAAATTTTGTTTAGAACAGAATGAAGTCATTTTTGCCGGATGATTTGAAAGCGGAAGAGAAATTTAGAAACAAAATATTTTGGCATTATTCAAAATAATTTTCATCATGCAAGCGTCTTTCAACACTGACAATAAAATCAATCACTCAATCATAATATATCTCTCAATTTTATCAGTGCCATGGCACACAAAACGGTTCTAATAGTTCAAAATCAATACTTTCAAGAAAGACAATTAATTTAAGGGCTGCTACTGCCGAATGCTGAAAATAGTTGCTTTAACGAAAAAAATAGCAGCCAAAATTGTAGCATTTTTAAGAAAAATGTAGCCAAAATAGTCGCATACCTACTTGAAAAAGAGGGAAGGAAAAAAAATTATCCATAATAACTGAAAGGAATTTATGAATGTCCACATCTTATTTCAGAGTTTATGTTTCTGCTTAAATCACTCAATAAAAATTATGGTGATTTCTTCAAATGAGAAAGCAATTTATCCCGAAAATACGGCTTCAGTTACGAAATAAGTAAGCTTGGTTCTTCCAAGATGAAAATTATCAGGTGCAGGAAAACATAGGAGTAAAAACTTCCAGCAGATCATCCCTGACACTACTTTCCATCAGGTCTTGCATTTCAAGAGTTTTTTCGGGAAATAAGGGAGGGGGGGGGGGGGTAAATCTCTTTGAGGGGAAAGGTTTGAAATAATGTGCGATGTCGCAATTCTTGCACAAAATAAATACTGCATAATAATAATAATAATAATAATAATAATGTGTGGTATCTTACTATCTTCCACTTACTTCTTTCACAGCCATGTGATTCGTCTACGATTTTTTTTTATTTTCGTAAAAGCCACGATTCCTTTTTTTTTTTTTTCAATATCAATTTATCAATCGATCGCCAAAAAAATTGCGCATTTTGCCAGTCGGCAGCAGAAAAAAAATCACAGATTTCAAAATTAATAAAAAAGTTTATCGATTGTGTGAATAAAATATTGCGAATTTCATCAAACTTTTACGGACAAAAAGACCGCGAATTTAGTCAAACGTGAAAAAAATCGCGAATTTAACCAAATAGAGCACGAATGTAAAGAATATGTAGAGCCACGAAAAAAATATATATCGTGAATTTCGACAACTAGTGGCGAAAAAAATCTATTTTATCAATAATCAATCAGTCGCAGAAACCATTCGCAAAATTTAGCAAAGGATCGCAAAAAACGTTAATTTTGTGAAACGATCGCAGTAAAAACCCCGCAAAATTTCTAATCAGTAGCAGAAAAAATCGCAGTTTCTTCCAACGATCGTAGAAAAATATCGCAAATTTCATCAAACATCGCAGAAAGAAATAAGCTATTTTCGTCAATCTATCGGGGAAAAAATCGCTAATTTTACCAATTCATTGCGAAAAAAATCGCGAATCTCTTCAAACGACCGTAGAGAAACATCTCTAATTTTATGAAAGGTCGCGGAAACAAATGTCGGGGGACGTGAATTCTGTGAAACAATCGCCAGAAGGAAAAAACGCACAAATTTTGCAACCAGTCGCAGGAAAAATCGCAAAATTTTATCCAAAGATAGTAGAAAAATATCGCGAATTTTATCACAGCGAATTGATAAAATAGATAATTTTACCAATTCGTCGCGGAAAATACAGCGAGTCTCCTCAAATGATTGTGGAAAAACAGTCGCTTCGAATCTGAAGAAAGTCGTCTTCTTTTGCATTTTCGTCAAAATAGTCGGGGGTTTTTTTGCCTAAAATAGTCACCATAGTCGCCTGAAGCTGAAAATAGTAGCTTTAGTCGCAAATGGCAGCCCTATAACGAAGATTAATTTTTAATAAGAAATATCAAAATTAGATATTTCCTTGTTATAGTGACCCCCAAGGATGAATTGCCAAGTTGTATGACATACATGACAACTAACTTTCTATAACGTATGTGACTAATTTATAGTGATACACAACGTGCATATATATATATATATATGACGTAAGTATTACGAATATATGATATACTATACAACATATAATGTAAATATGACTCATGTATGATGTAATGGTGTATATATGAGCGTCCGGAGTATATATATGGCTAATATAATGTATACACACTATATTGCCAAAGGTGACCGGTCACTTGCAATTTTAGACGTTTTGTTAACTATCCAGAAAAATACATGAGGAATTAACCTGAAACTCCAGATGTGTAAACAGTATGGTATAGGTTATATATTTCCGCGAAGATTTTTTCCCGAAACCCCATAGGGGACTGTCAACAAATTGAAAAAGACGAATATCTTTTGGATTACCCTGTAAAAACTAATTTAGCAAAAGCGTTTAAACTCGAGATTATTAATAAGTGGCTTATTGTAATATACTGTGTTCATTTTTATGAGGATCGCATGTATACTCGAAGAGAAATTAAGGTTTTTATAAAATCAGTCCCAAATTTCGCAAAGTTTTTTGCTTATAATTTGCAGAGTTCTTAATATAAAAAAAAGTTATTTTGGGAAAATATGTCAAACAACATTGTACATAATACTCTGCAATCGAAATTAAAAAAAGAATAAAAATTAGATGAAAAATGAGCGGGTTTAGTAAAAAAGGTTTCACTGCGCATGCGCGAATGCAATCAAAATATAATATGCATAATGTGTTAGCTAAGTATATAGAGCAACTTTTGTGAAAGTCTCAAAATCATAGCTTGAAAATTCTGAAAATTATCGTCGATAGAATAAGCTCGAAATCCGTTGATCCCAAAAGGAAGCAAAAAGATGAGGGGTTGTATCCAAATATAGTAGTACGTGCAATATTGTGTACGCTATCTTGGCACTAATCAACAGATATTTGATACAACCCCTCATCTTTTTGCTTCCTTTTGGGATCAACGGATTTCAAAACTTTCACATAATTGCAAACATGCAATTTTCTTATTTAAACTTTTTTTCCCCTCACAAAGCACATTTAATTTTTAATCATGAATTTAAATTTTGTATACACTTTAAATCTAGAATACAAATAAGTTGCTATTTTAACATAAATGTGAGTCACTATTATATGTATGTCAAATATTAGTCACTGTCCTGAAATGATGTGTTCAAAAAGAAAATAAAACTTGAGAAACAGCTGATGGATTTAAGCAAACTGCTCCATTCATATATACTGACTAGAACATGTTAACTACAGGAAGGTCATCATTTATAATGTGTTGTTATGCAATAAAAATTAATTTTCATATGATTGCAAACATGCAATTACCTTTTTTTCTTACTTCTTTCTTACAAAGACATTTGATTTTTATAAGTAAATTTCAAATTTTGTTTTCACTTTAAAGACTATTTCAAGTAAGTTGCTACTTTAACACACATTTCTGTAAATTGCTTATTAGTCACTATCCTGAAATGGTGTGTCTAATAATGTCCAATGAGAATAAAACTTGAGATACAGCTGATGCGTTAAAGTAAACTGCTTCATTACACACATACTAACTACAGCAGGGCACTACAGGTAGGTATCACTTGAGCCGGGCTTGAAAATGCTGATTTGGGGTAGCTCACAAAAGAACAAAAGATGTCTTTTCACGTCTTCAGCAGCTCAGCAAAGACTGCCCTTGAACAATTTCCCTCAAACTCTTTCGTAGCATCTTTTATGATTAACCACGATAACATCGATCACGTATTCAAATTTTTGAGCTGCTCGATTTATTCAGTTAGATCAGCATATTTCAGAACCAAAAGGGCACCGAACTCCAGTGAATTAATAAAATTTCAGACCTGTATACCGGTGATTAGATATTATATATATATAATATCTAAAGATCTTTTAATATGTTTTCCCACAAAAGGGTAAAAAGTGTTGAATTATTGTACCATATTAGGCGATAGTACCCCGAGGTACAAAAATTATCTTTTTCCTCTAGGATAGTTGCATATGCCTTTTTCAAAAAAAGCAATCTGAGTGATTTCTATAGACAGCCTGAAATAAAAATTACTAAATCTTTAAAGTTCATATGGAAAACTTGTTAGACTGTTTCAATATATATATATATATATTTTTTTTTTTATATATAATTATACTCTACTCTTAAAATTTAGCACCAATATAACATTTTATAATCTTAAGTTAAACAGTAATATTTATAATGAATGATGAACATATAATTTTTGAATTGCAGTAAAGTAAAAGTTAAAAGATATAAAAATTTAATATTGAACAATAAAATACTAAAAGCTAAAGAACAGCAAATAGTTTTCTAAGGGTAAAGTATGAAAACAGATTACTGGATAAATAAAAATTTTAGTAATCTACGTTTTAATAAAATCTACTATTATAAGATAATGTTTTAAAAGCATGCAAATTTTGCAGAAATACCGAATAGAAAATAAGGCAAAATATACATATGAAAACGAAAAGCTGCTTATTTACGTTCAGTGAACATTTATAATTTGAATTTGCGTTTACATTTTTTGTAAATAAAAAAAACTAACAACAAAAATGAAAAGATAATTTGTAGGCCAGAAGTAAATTTTACCACAAATTAAAAATAAAATGAAATTTTAGTCTTAAGATTTAACGTAGATCACACATGTAAAAATTTATAAATTAACTGCATAGTGATATAATGGTACTTGAAATATAAAAACTACTTACAACTATCACTTTATTTTAAAAACTTACAAATGAAATAATTTGTTACATTTCGATCATACAAAGAAAAATAAATAAATAAAATACACTTTTTTCAACGTTTATTACACATATTGGTTGAACAAATTCAATGAAAAACAACTTGTTCGTTTAATTCTACTGGTTTAATACTGTATGAAGCATGCTGGAAAAGCGCCCGTGACTCCGGAATCCAGATTTGACTATATTAGTGATCAGTTATTCGATCTAACATTTGTAAAAAAAAAAGTGTTCTACGGTGTAGGGAATTAAGGAAAAACATACACAAAATTTATATACTACTAAGAATTAAAATATTTAAATTGAACCAAATATTTTTAAAAGTATATAACATTGCATAAGTAATAATTAAAAAACTACCATTAATACTTTTAAACATGAAAGATGAAAATAATAATTGAACCGTGTCGAACTTAAGTATTCAAACTGTAAAATGAAATCAGCCTCTTGGTTTTGCATATTTGGAACTGTTTTTATATAAAAAAGCTATAGTAAAAAGCCATGGATCGATGTGTTTTTTTTTTTTTTTTTTTTTTTTCCCCATTGGGGCCCATTTTGTGAAAAAAGTAAAAGTTAATTTTGTGAAATTTAACATTTTTTTGTGAATTTTTTTATATTTTTGTGAAAACTAACATTTTGTAACGAAAGATGAAGCTACTCAAATTCAAAACAAGCATTTAATAATAATAACTTCTGTAAGTCCTGCTAAAGTTTTCATTTCTGGTGAATTGTTTTGTTTGCAAATTACACATTTAAAAATCTAACAAAATAAAAATAATTAATGGAGAGTATGTTTTATGGAATGGAACTTTGTGAAAGGGCCTGTTTTATTATATGGAGTTTTGTGAAAGGGCCCTGTATAGGCCCCAATTTTTTTCCTGAATCGACCCCTGAAAGATCAAACAGAGCAAGAGGACTCTATATGGTCGTTAATGGTGAAAACTATATTACAACAAAAATACTTTAAAAATTATTGCTCGACATGCGCTTTAATAATGTCATGTTTTATCACGCTATGTAATTTTAGATGGTTATTAAATTAAAATAAAATTTGCGAAAGCTTTCTACTCAAAACTGGAAAAGACTGTATAAAAATTAAACCCAGTAAATTGAATTGCAAATATGAGAAACTAGGAATATCTTATGGATTCATCAAAGGAGCTTTATAAGAATAATAATTCATTGTTATTTCATCGAATATTGTCAGCATTAAGCATAAAATTACAATGTTAAGCTCCTTATAACATATCGAAATACCAATAATTGAAAGAAATTAAGATAAACAAGAAATAAATGAAAATTCAACAAAAATATATAATAAACGTAAAGATATATAAAACAACTCTATCTATTTGCATGCATGCTCACTGATGTGCTTATACGTTATGCACATTGCTTACTGTATATTATTAAAACAATATTAGAAAGTTTGAAACACAATGTACAAGGCATGACTTATAATATTGTTACCTTTTAATATTTTTCTTACAATTTTATTTTTCATAAAAATACATGCTCTCATTAAAATACCAATTTCATGAGATAACATACGTTAACTTAGATTAAAAAATAATAGTAATACTTTATAATCAATGAATATTGTCAGATTTTTTTCTTCTTTCAACAATCCAATTGCTTTCTCTTGATATGAATTTTTACGTTTAGCTATTCACATATACGCATTTTTGGACATAAGTGTGATATTGGGATTAACAAACAACAAGAACGAAAAATCATGCGTCAAGCATAGATTATGTAGCACTTTCCAACGCTTCCAAAATAATTTTACAAATCATACCGTTTAATAAGCTAAAAGATAACTTCTAAGTAAACAATTTGGAAAACGCATATAACATAATTAAAAACATAATTTCAGGAATTTCCAACATATACAATATTCTGAAAAATATCCGAATACTTTTATTCAGCCCTGTATGGGATCTATAAAATTGTATATATACTACATAGGATGCTAAATTTTAGTTCAGTTAGGAAACGCGTAGCACAGTTTAAAATTCTCAGTCTGGAGTTTGTCAATAAACAGAAATGTGTTCGCGAACTTTTGTGCTGCCCTGTATAGGATCTACAGAATTTATACACATCACGTAATAGACAAAAAGCAAGTTAACATTAAAATCGCGTTCAGTAACTTAAAACGCACTTCCAGGAATTATTGTTAACAGACAGTAGATAATTCTTTTGCGTGTCCCTGTAAATGAACGATGACTGCTATACACACAATATTCCGTAGTAAGTCTCTTGTAATGCACCTTAGTGATCTATATAAATTTCAATGCGTTTAAAATAGTGAAACATTATTTAATTAAACCGCAAACGATTTTTCTCCATAGACGTAATGTAACGGAATTCTTTTGACTGTCCCTGTAAAGTAACTATAAGTGCTATGCACACCCTGTTCCATATTAAGCTTCTTCTAATGCACCTTAGTGATATATATATAAATTTCAATGCGTTTAAAATAGTGAAACATTATTTAAATAAACCGCAAATGATTTTTCCCCATAGACCGCAATGTAATGGAATTCTTTTGAGTGTCCCTGTAAAAAAACTATAAGTGCTACACACTTCCGTTGAAATAGGGAACATGCTATAGATAACGACAATAACATATAAAAATTGCAGAGCAATCCGAGCATATTTACGGGAGTTAGAGCACGGACAGACGGCAGACGGCCAGACAAACCGAAGTCATAAGCACTTTTCAACTAGGTTGGAAAGTGCTAAAAGCTGTATCGGGATTAACAAAAAAATAATTTCCCTCCTTTATTCTTTTAACATTCTTTTTTTTTTTTCGGAAAACGAATGCAATGCAACAATGAAAATATTTCACCCCCCACCACCACCACACACACACTTAAACATTTTTAATAGTTCATTTAGTACAGTAGAACTCCAATTATCCGAACTCCGACTATCCGAATCGCTGATTATCCGAATCGCTTTCAGAATTTAAGGGAAAAAAATTAAGATGGAAACGTACTGGGATTCGCAAAATAAGGATCCTGTCTACGCACGCTATTGTCCTTGCGAACATTATTGGGATGATGAGTCACCGTCTCATAGTGCAGTTCAAATATTGGCTGTCGTCCGTCGCCAGGTGGCCGGCTCGGCCCACCTGGGTTTCAAATTCTAAATGATGATGAACTTATTGAAAGTGTAAGAGAAGAAAGTGTCGAGGAAGAAGAAGACCTTAGTATCGAAGTTGAAGCAGACACGGGACCATCAGCTAGTGAAGCATTTGCCGGCCTTGAAACTGCGTTGAAGTGGATAGAGCGTCAGCCTGAGTGTGATCACATGCTGATACAGTGTGATCATTGTATTAATGTACAGCACTTGTAAGTACGCTTAACATGTAAAAGTGTTGCATTTTCATTTAATAAATTAAAAGATCTTTTCCTTTAAAAATAGTTTTTTTCTCCCGTTTTCAACATACATACAGTAATTAATTAAAATAGACCCTTTTTTCGGAAAAAAACCAATTATCCGAATTTTTGATTATCCGAATGGGGTCCGGTCCCAATTGATTCGGATAATTGGAGTTCTACTGTATATCCATTTTTACTATTTTCGCATTGGTATTTACCATTCCTATCTGCTGTTAAATATCGCTACAGCATTCAAGCTTGGCTTCAGGTGGCCTGTTATATTTAAAATAATAATAATAATCATTTATTGAAAAAATGTGTAAAACATAATCGTGTTAACCATTAATTTTTGTTTTAAAAAAAGTGTCCATTTATCTATTTGCGAAAACAGAGACAGAAAAAAAAAATATTAAAAAACAAGCAAAATCTACTATAACACTTTGATTTTTGATTACCGCTCCCTCCTTGTTATTGTAAGAAGCGAAACTAAGCTTCCGTCACATTTTTAGCATTTTATTAGATTTAGTATTGTAATAACTAATAGCGTGCAATACAATACGACTTTCAGTGAAAGTAACAGACAAATTTCAAATTATTTACTCTCTTACTTACGTTCTTAAGATTATTTTAGTATAAGCTAATTAAATGAAAGACAAACATCAATTTGCTAACGATTTTTCTTAAAGCTGCACATTTCTACGGTCGCGCATGGATGAAGTGATCCCCTCGACACAAACCCTTTTTTTCTTTCCTTTCTTGTTTCCTATTATTTTCCTTTATTATATATTTTTTTTTAATAAAGAAAGATTAAACAATGAATTCATTTTTTTCATAAAATATAATCATATTCGTAGCACACAGACTTTAAAATCTGATACATTAAGAACCGATTTATAAAATATTTTAGAAAAATTGGGTCAAAGATAAGTGCACTTTGAATTATAATAGCATTAGGTCAAAACTTAAAAAAACATATTTAACTTTTTTTTTTTTTTTTTAAGTAAATATTAGACGGGAGAAAAACAAGCACACAATGCAATGAAATAATTTCAAAGTCCTACGCTGCTCTTGCCTGTAAATATGCTTTCCCTACTGAAAAAGAGATAACACTGAAAAGCAGACTTCCTTTAAAAGAATAAATAAACACAATCGTATACACAAGGCATGTCAAACTCGTTTACCACCGAGTATTACCAACCATTGTATACAAAACCGCGGAACACATTACAAAAAAAGAAAGCAAATTTATTATATTATTACCATCGCCGAGAATGAAATTTGTACACACAAAATATAATCTTGTAAAAAAAAAAAAAAAGCTACCTACCGAAAAATAATTTTAAAAATCACCTGAAAATTTTAAAAAGCATATTTTTTGAGTAAAATACTTCAATCTTTTATCCTTCTGTAAAATTGAAAATAGCAAAATGTCGTACAAATGTCCGCTGCCGAACATAAGTAAAAATACCTTCAAATAAAAATAAAAAGATGTTTAAACACATATCTGACATTTAAAAATTTAAATATCGCGATCAAAATGATAAAAATTTTATTATTAAGTATATCACAGTGACCTTTCATTTTTCTGTTAATTTTGAAATTGCACGTATTTATAAAATCTATCGTTGCAGGAGTACTATTATTTGCAATATAAACTTACTTTTTAAAAGGCAAACTTTATTAAGTAAAAATTTTCATACCCAGTCAAAAATATCAACTATGATGGTTGTATCGAGCATAGGAATAATTTCCATAGAAGCTCCTCACTTATTTTTAAGTACAGATGTCTGCGAATAAAAACAGGCAACTGAGTGGAATTTCGTGCATCTGTATTTTTCATGAATTTCAATGCAATAGGCAATAAATATTGAAATTATAGATTTCATTTGATTATTGAAATATCTGGCTATGTCAAGAGTCTTTCTAGCAATGGCACTTATATAATTCATAAGCGCCGATTTAACGGGGGCAAATCAGGCAAACTTCCACCACTTATTTTAAAATGTTATTTTTCCCTAGTTAATCACATGATTAAATGATTAAATAAGATTTAAACAAAATTATTGCAGAGAAAGGTGAGAGTTTTTAATTGATATCGCAGCTAATTATCAAAATATTAAAAATCTGAGCCTCAGGTGCATCAGGACATGCCGACTAAATCCAAATTTTCATACCTGTACGAGCTGTAAATTTCGCTAGCCATCGCCAACACAGAGAAAAGTTAAAATTTACGTAATATTATTGCTTATAACCAAACTTAAAATTTGGCATGGTGGTTACTTTTAAGATGTAAATGCTCGCTAAGAAAGGTTTCTAAAAAATTGAAAAGGCTGAAAGAAAAAAAAAACTTTTTTTTTTTTTTTAAAACGTACGTGGACGCACCGGAACAATTTCTAAAAAATTCGAAATTTAAAAGGAACAAAAAATGTTTTAAAATTGCGATTTCTGCGGGGTCTAATAATTTCAAATATTGCATAGTGGTTTCTTTTGAGATGTAAATTCTCACTAAAAATGATTTCCAAAAAATGCGAAATTAAAGAAGTTGAAATGATCAGAAAGTGTTGTTTATGATTTATTTAGAATTGATAGTGATAGAAACTTGATATTCGACACCAGGGTTACTTTTAAGTCGCAAATGCTCGCCCAGAATAGGTTTAAGTGGAAACTTCTTTAGGCGCGTTGGGCATTTTTTGAGATGGGAAAAAACCATTGAACCTCGCGCCACTGTTACTGTAACCGACACCTCTGTATATAAGTATGTACATGTATTGTGTATAGTTCGGTATGAGGTAGGGCGAAGCGGGCGCGTCGCATGCTTGCTATCTTATAGATGCTTATCTTATAAAATATTTAAGTAGATTCGAATCACAATTGTTTGTTTCCTATTTTAGTTACCATAAACCTATAGTATCAATTCTGGAATATAATGATAATAATGATGATGGAAGAGTTGTTGAAATTGTGGATGAAAATTCATAAGTTTCATTGGTATTCATTTCAAAGAATACCAATTAATTAAATTTCATATTTCATGTATTTGTAAATTTACGTTTTAAGCAATAGATTGCAATTTTTGTATGTAAAATAATATGCATTATTTTTCACGTACAATAGCGCATTAAATGAAAATTGTAATATACTTTTTGTAGTAGTAGTTTATAATAATGAATAAAAAAACACTACATTTAAAAGTATTTCCTGCACAATAAAACATTTCCTGACGATTCAAAAAATACACACGTAATCGTTCAAGTTTTCACTTCTGTCGGCACTCCCGAAGTGCCACTGGGTTTTTTTTTTTTTTTTTTTTTTTTTTTTTTTTTTTTTTTTTTAATTTAAAATGGTGAAATGAGTAGAAAATGTTCTAAACTTACAATTACTTTGTATCTACTGAACCGAATCCAAAATTTCTTTCAGGAAAACAATGGCACACAAGGAACATAAAACACATGTTCTAATTTATGATTTATTTGGCATTGATAGGGCAATTGCTAGACACTTGAAATTTGACATGGCTTTTACTTTTAAGATGTAACGGCGCCCGCAGAACACGTTCTAATATATTCGAAATTTAAATGAGTGAAATTATTAGAATTGGGTTTAAAATCACGATTACTTTTGTACTGCTGAAACATTTCATATCTTCTCTCGGGATAATAATGATGACGAAATTTTTCCAGTGTACGATAGCTTATAAACAGAGTTCCCAATATACTGCATCGCATCTGATTTCAAATGGGTTGCAATGGCGATTTTCGCATTATTTAAAGTCTCCCACTCACCAAACGCGGTACAAAAATGACGTTTCCTCAAAATGTGACTTAACCCTTTCCGGCGCGGAATAAATCTGTTTGTAAAATAATGAAATAATGGGCTGACACCAGATTTTACAAACGATTTCCTTAAAAAAGAATAACTTGCTGATTTTCCCTTACTTTATAAAAGGAAAATTTAAATTAAATATTCTTGGTGCCATTTGTCAGTTTTGGAATTAAAATTAGGTGTCCTTTTTTGTGACCACCGCTAGCTAATGGGTTAATTGGTAATATTTAAATTATCTGCAGGATCACGATTTCCCCATACGTTAATAGCACACAAATACCGCTTGCCATATTTCAACGATGCGTGCAATGCCGTTACACTGTAAAAAATGATTGTCAAATTCACTGCATTTATTCCAGTAAATCGCAACGTAATATTTCCGTATGTAAAAATACCGCAAATATAACAGTAGATTTAACCAGCGTTTTCGCTTTCAAAATCCTTTCATGCAAACAACCAAGCAGATCACATCATTCATTTTCTAATCGGCGCCTGCGCGCAAAGACATTTTACTAGCATGATCTGCGCAAGGAACTTCTATTCAAAAGTACGTGGTCTTTCCCGCGCGACGGCGAAAGCGAGCAAAATGGTGTGCTTCTTGACTTACGCTTAGGAGCCTGCATTGTTTATATATCAGTGTTTAATTACAAATGGTATTTTATCTTTGTATTAGATAAACGTAAGCTTGTAATTCTAGTCCAATTATCTAAAATATATATATATATATTATCTAAATTCTTCTCGCCCTTCAGAATTGAAGTGTTTCTTTTTTAGGTAGATTTCGTAAGAAATACTATACTACCTATTACATTCTCACCTAAGTTGGAAATTTTGAAAAATTTTTGCAGATCTACGCCGATCATGACTCCCAGAACCCAAAACCACCCCCAGTTCAAAAGTTTATCTATCTATCTATCTATCTATGTCACTTTTTTCTGACCACGATAACTGGAAAAATTCTGCATAAATCTCTTCCAAACTGATACATAAAATCAAGGGTCATAAAATCTCGGTCAAGTTCGTTAATGGGCAAAATCGAACCAAGGGGGGGGGAATGGGGGGGCTTTTTGTGAAAACAGAAAAATCCTCATAATTTCTTTATTATTATACGTATCGAATCCGTTTAAAGTTATTATTACTTCTAGGAAAAGGGCCGAAAATGTATGTATGGCAGATTTTTGATATAATTAAAAATGGCCCCAAGGGGGGGAAAAAAGGGGGTTTTAGGAGAAAAAAAATCATAGCTTCGTCAATTCACAAGATATCAAATCCGCGTAAATTTATTATTAATCCTCTTAGTATTATCTAAAATTTTTATATTGACAAGTTTTTTATAGGACCAACCGTTATAGCAAAAAAAAATTAAAAACAAAACAAATCCCTGCTGGCTCCGCCTGCAAACAAGTTATTTTTCGAAGTAGGCGGTTCTAACTCCCGCATCTTTTCGAAACTGATACATAAAATCAAGGGTCGTAAAATCTCGGTCAAGTTCGTTAATGGGCAAAATCGAACCAAGGGGGGGGGGGGGGGAAATGGGGGGAGGCTTTTTGTGAAAACAGAAAAATCCTCATAATTTCTTTATTATTATACGTATCGAATCCGTTTAAAGTTATTATTACTTCTAGGAAAAGGGCCGAAAATGTATGTATGACAGATTTTTGATATAATTAAAAATGGCCCCAAGGAGGGGGGGGGAAAGGGGGGTTTTAGGAGAAAAAAAAATCATAGCTTCGTCAATTCACAAGATATCAAATCCGCGTAAATTTATTATTAATCCTCTTAGTATTATCTAAAACTTTTATATTGACAAGTTTTTTATAGGACCAACCGTTATAGCAAAAAAAATTAAAAACAAAAAAATCCCTGCCGGCTCCGCCTGCAAACAAGTTATTTTTCGAAGTAGGCAGTTCCAACTCCCGCATCTTTTCGAAACTGATACATAAAATCAAGGGACATAAAATCTCGGTCAAGTTCGTTAATGGGCAAAATCAAACCAAGAGGGGGGGGGGGGGCTTTTTGTGAAAACAGAAAAAAAAAACATAATTTCTTAATTATGATACGTATCGAATCCGTTTAAAGTTATTATTACTTCTAGGAACAGGGCCAAAAACTTATGTATGACGGATTTTTGATATAATTAAAAATTGCCTTAAGGGGGGAGGGAAGGAGGGTTTTAGAAGAAAAAAATTCATAACTTCGTCAATTCCCAATATTTCAAATCCGCTTAAATATATTATAAATCCTCTTAATATTATCTAAAACTTTTATATTGACATGTTTTTTATAGGACCAACTCTTATAGCAAAAAAAAAAAAAAAAAAAAAAAAAAAAAAAAAAAAAAAATCCTTGCTGGCTCCGCCTGCAAACAAGTTTCGTTTCGAAGTAGGTGGTTCCAACTGCAGCATCATCCGTAAAAAGGTCATTTCTTCCACAATTCCCGACAAACAGGCACCCCACGTTCTGCGTCTTCGAAATGTACCTGTGCCTGTAGGCCGAGCCGTCAGGGATTTTTTTTAGTACTACAAATATACTCTCTCTATATATAATGTATTTACACATAGTATTATAATGAATATTTGATGTCTCAGTTTTGCCACATTAAAAAAATTCCTATTAATAAATTCTGAATTCTTATATATATCAAATACAAAGCAGTAAAGAAATGTTTTATATGGGATTGAATTTCTATACATAAAATAATGAATTCCAATGTTTTTCAAACAAGCGATGAACTTTATGACTATTCTAATAGTCATCTAAAAATGAAAGTTGATTAAAATCAATGATTTAAAAAAATATATGGCTTTTAAAATTACAGCAGCTATTGTGAAAGTTTGTACGGAAATAGGACTTAAAATTACAGAACTTTTTGTGGTAATTTGTACGGAAAAATGGCTGTGAAATTTACTATATTTATAACAGTTGAAATGACGGAAAATATGCGATAAAATTTACATCGATTTTTACTGCTATTTTTACGTAAAAACTGCTGGCAACATTGCTGCCTGCAGTTTTTGCCGTAAATTTGACGGATTTTTTTTTACAGTGTACTTTTGCTAGTATTTGAACAATATAAATAAAAAGTTGTTATCTCGTTGTTTTATTCAATAGTTAGTTGCCCTATTAATAAGCGGCTAACTACTGTGCTTCAGAATCCTTTTTGCACCCTATATTAAACTTAAATAAAATAAAATGAAATAATGGGGCTTTTTACATGTGTCATTTTTAAATAAACTGCCGCTTTAAGATTTACATTACACAGAAAATTAATTTTGTTTAAATGTAAAAAGGTATTGGTAGTTACGAGATGAATTTATGATATAGGACAAGATTATTAATAGTACTTCAAACAATCACTGGTCTGCTTCGGCCTATCTTGGTACGATATGAGCAGAAGAGGGCTCCAATTCTTACAAGGAGACCGCCAAACATGATGCGCACAGATTTTGATGATTTTAAAGTCTGTTGTAGGGATCATACCCCTAACTATTCAGGTCAAAGGTTTCCTTCAAATGGGATTTAGTTTTCGAGAAATTTCGGGTTAAAGTTCAGCATGCATTTCAAATGCCATTACTTCGCGATCCTGGACAAGGTCTCAGTGGTTCCGTGGTAGCGTTCGCGATTTGAGAGCCGCAGATGGGTGTTCTGTCCTCTCCTGTGACTTTTACCTTTTTTAACAAATTTTATATATTTGTCGCGTTATAAGTTGTATGCAGAATTATGAATTCTGCATCTTTGAACTTTTTGATATTTTCCTAATAAATTCCATTTACATTTTCGAATATTTCGTAAAAATTTACGATTTTTTTTTTTTTTTTTTTTTCCCTTGTGCAGTTTTGAAATTAATATTTCAATTGACGAAATTCCAAACTAACTAATTCCAAAAACATATCTTGAAAGGAGTAATAAAATATTAAAGCAATAACGATTATATCCAAGTTTTAGCCAGTTATATATATATTTTTTTTTTTATGTTATTTAAATACATTTAACTGTAAAGTTCAAACTCACCGTCATTTTTGATTTGCACAAATAAAAAATAATGTATTACAATTAATTTTTTTTTTCAGTCTAACAAGTCGATGCCATACAGAAAAATTCAACTAGAAATGAAAAATAGTTTGTAAATTACAATACATATAAAAAATATTTGAAAAAAAAAATCGTCTGCAACGACTTTTACGGTAATATCAGAATAAATAAAATTTTCTTTTTATCAATTTCGTTTCGCTTCCTTTGCAGACAAATACCACGTTTGAAATAATTTCTTTTTCAAATTTAATGCAATTTTTAAATATATTTATCACAATTTAAGTATTTAAAGAATATATAATATGCTAATTTATACATTCCTCCAATATTGTTAAAACAATTATTTAAAGGCGATTTTTAATGCGAAATTTGTTTAGAATATTTTTGCGATAGGTATAACACAATTAGTTCCATATTTAATAAACTAAAAATGTCGATGTCGATGATGATAAATATTTTAGTATTTCAGCAGTTAACCTATTTCAATATATTTAGAACAAATCAAATATTAAAAGGATATATTATTTTGTTAATTTTTTCTTAATCATTTAAATTTTTTTTAAATAGAAAAAGTAAATTTAAAAAAATGTATTATTTCATAAATACAATAAATAAATAAGTAAATATACATAAATGTAAACAATAATCATTTTAAAAAGGCGAGATATCAAGACATAAATTAGTTTCGATTTTCGTCAGCAGAAATATTCGAATAAAAATTGCGCAAAAACTATAAATTTTCACGCAATATTCGAAAATGTAAATGGAATTTATTAGGAAAATGTCAAAAAGTTCAAAGATGCAGAATTCATAATTCTGCATACAACTTATAACGCGACAAATATATAAAACTTGTTAAAAAAATGTAAAAGTCACAGGAGAGGACAGAACACCCATCTGAGGCTCTCAAGCCCTACAACATACTTTAAAATCATCAAAATCTGTGCGCATCATGTTTGGCGGTCTCCTTGTTAGTATTGGCGGTGCTATCACGCCATTTAGTTTCGGCAATAAAATTTTAACACATTAAACATAATCACAAACAACATTAGTACAATAATTCACACATATAACATTTTAAATTTTCATGCCGGAACTCGACGACGAGATAGTACCGCCGAAATAAAAAATTGGCGCTCCGTTCTGCTCATAATCGTACCAAGACGTGAATTTGTCCCTTTTTCCCGAATTTCCCCCCCCCCCCTTTATTTTTTTTTTTAAGAGAAAGTTAAATTCAAAAGGGGCAAGTTCTCTTAGTAGTATATTATGTATTGTACTAATCGAGATATGCAACATATTAAAATTTTATTCGGAAATTAGATGACCTGTATTAACGTCAAAATTACGAATTGGCAACCCCTGTTGCTCATATCATATCAAGACATGACGGGGCAAATCCGACATTATTTCAAGTACTTTTAATAATATTTTCCTACATCATAATTTTATCTCAAAAATCGATGACATAGTCATTTTTGTGGCAGCCGGTACGCAGCCCGATCTATCATGGCTGACCACTAAACTTGAAAGTCCGACTACTAAGGAATTTGCTATTGTTAAATTTAACTTTCCATTAAAAGAAACATGTATATTTTTAAATAATTGCTGAGACATTATAAGAAAAGAATGTATTATATTATAAGAAATTTATAAAACATAAGAAAAGTATACATGTCACTGCTAGAAATGTTGTCCAGTTCTTAAAAAGTTCTACTTAAACTTATTTACAATAACAAAACTCTGAAGCGGCCGACAACTGGATCAGTGATAGATGAATACTAGATTTGAAAGGCCGACTACTAAGAGAAATTGCCCCTTTTAAATTTAACTTTCTCTAAAAAAAACTAGTCGTTGGGGGCCACCGTAATACTTACCCATCATGGATATGCATAATGTAAAATATTAAAATAAAAATGTGTAAATTACTTATAAAGTGCATTGCAATTCAAATAAAATCGTGGCTTGATGACGTCACAAACTTTAAAGGCTCGATTACTGAATTGCTTGAAAGAAACATCCTTATAACTCCAAAAATAATAATCCTATTAACTAGCGGTTTATTGCATCTGATTAAGCGTCAAATTTCCAATTAAAATATATCTTTGAAGTGAAATTTGGATGAAATACAGGGTCATGAAAAATCGAAGAGTGTGGATAATAGGATTCCAAATATCTCGGCAACTAATTATCCGATCGACTTCATGCTTTATGCAAA
This sequence comes from Maratus michaelseni, assembly GCA_963931845.1. NCBI lineage: Eukaryota > Metazoa > Arthropoda > Arachnida > Araneae > Salticidae > Maratus > Maratus michaelseni. Next base: position 173,471,059 of record OZ007587.1, on the reverse strand, counting down.
ATTTATGTTTTTTTATTGTCTTTTATATTCATTTCTTAAAATAAACAATTTCGAAAATTTTTATATACCTTTCATCAGAACGAATATTTCGAGAGTCCGAAAAAAATAGTTCCGGTTAATCGAGGTTATTGAAATGAAATAGGCTTCTTCCCATTATTACATACTAAGTACATACAAAATTGCAAGTCTCTATCTCAATTTTTTCGGGAGATAGAGCGTTTACAGACACACAGACAGACACACGGACGGACGGCAAATTTTTTTTTCTAAAAATATGTTTTTCGGAATCTCCAATGTCTGAAACGTGTAAATCCGTCAAAAAAAATTTTTCGATTTTCAAAACGATTACAAGACTTACCCTATACTACGTATGATGGGTAAGTAAAAAAGAAAGAAAAAAAAAAAAAAAAGGAAAAAAAGGAAAAAAATAGTATTATATATATTTTTTTTAATAATTGCTAAAACATAATAAGAAAAGTATATTTTAATATATGTAACTGTTAAAAATGTTGTTCCGTTTTTTAAAAAGTCCACTTTAAGATATATATAAAAACACTTAAATGGCCGACTATTGGTACTTTTACCCTATTTCTAAATTTCTAAGAAAATAAATTAATGTTTTATAAGATTAAGTTGAATACAATTACCATGTAGTGCAATATATTAGGAATAACCCTTAACACAGACATATGTGACAATATTTACGAACAAAGCGCAATTGTCGCATGTCACATGCATATTTAAGTTTGTTATATCCGATGATTATACAAAATACCATTGTACACACCAGCGCCAATAATTAAGGGTTAAATATTGATATTGAATGCAGAAGAACCAAATATTACTGATTTTGAATACTACAATGCTGAATAGTAATATTCACTAAATTTACCAAATTTTAACCAGTATATAAGGCAGGATCTAACAGAATATAAAGTTTTGTGAAATTTCGGTCATTAGTTTTTGAGATAGCTACACGGAACTAGTGAAAAACACATTATAGCAGCGCATATGTTAGCAATATACACCAAAAGCTAATCAGCACCTATTTATATCAGAGTCTAATAAAAAATGCAGTTTGATGAAATTTCGTGCATTAGTTTCTGAGATACAGCAATCATGAAAAAATTGAATAATGAAACATAGCCGCTCCTACTGTTGGGCGATATACACCGAAACATAATTAGCACTAATTTATATCTAGGTCTAATCGAATCGGAAGTTTGATTAAACTCCGTGCATTAGTTGTTCAGATAGAGCGGCCAAAAAAATTGTGTCGCACGCAAATTAAAAGTACTTAAATCGTGTTCAGAACATTCCAAAACGTGTAAATTAATCAAGAAATGGAAGTCAAAAATGTTCACGATCCCAATACTTTCTTATATATATATATATATATATATATATATATATATAATACCTAAAACAATTAGTTTAATAGTATTTTACATATTATAATACAGAGAATTTTGCAACAGAAAAATGAAATTTCAATTAAATACTCGCAGTGAAATAACTTTCAAATGTTTACCATTGTTTAACAGAAGTAGAATATTTTAGAAATATATACCAGCAATCAAAAAATAATACTGTGCTATTTTTAATAAAATGGCACTGCCATGCGAACAAAACTCTACATTACGAAATCTCAAGCAAAAATAAATTTTCATAAAAGAGAAATATTATATCCTATTGCAACACATTCAAAAGCCTTCTCTATTATTTAGCAATAGCACACAAAGAAATTACGCAATAAGACATCCAATGACGTTCTGCTGTCCAAACATATTTAATTCTCACGTTTTCGCCAAAGTGGTAATCAAATATCGTGACAATCAATATGTTATGCAAATTAGAACTAAAATGGATTCCTTTCCGTTTCCTTTTCCAAAATTATTAGTAAGAATCCGAACATCCTCCTGTATCATATAGATTTTTAGTCAAAATTAACGGATATAAAATTATGAAAAAATAGTTTGCAAATGTGTGATATTTAACAGAATCTAAAAAGTCCTTCCGGCCTGTACCGGGAGGAAAAGGTAGCTTTCCTATATCTTCGTTTTAAAATTTTAGCTAATGTTACACGAAAACAGCAAGTTAAAATGCAACGAAACGTTTACAAAAGATTCGTTAATACTGAATTTTAATAAGAATTTCGCCAAATTATTGAGCAATAGCCAAATTGGCTTCATTTATAAAGACTTATTTTGGTCGCCAAATTTGGCGATATTTCGCCAAATATCACAAATTTTGCCAATTTTGTCGCCAACGTCGCCAATTTCGGCGCTAACGGATATGAATATATAGTTTTATGCGTATGATTGGAAAAATTATTACAACAAGGAAAGAAAATAATTTGCGAGTAATCGCGTTAATGTGCTGGTTTGTTTCAAAATGTCAGCCACCCTAGAATTTCAAACTGCTCTATCTCAGCCATTTTTAAAGATAGAGGTAAACCAAAAAATGCTCTGGAATCCTTGTATCAAGGCCTAACACGTAATTAAAAAATAAATTTGAATTTTTAACTTTTTCGTATATTAATTTTAGTTTTAAATTTTTAAATGGCCGCTATCTTGAAACAAAATGGCGGACCAAGCTGGCCAACGAACTCGGTCGAGACATTGGTGACCTTAATACACACAATTAGTTTCATCAAAATCGATTTATAAATACGAGCGTTATCGTCCTTAAACGGACTTTTCAGAAAATATTTCATCTTTAAACAGGACTCTTGACAAAAATTCTCATCTTAAAACAGGACCCTTCACAAAATTTTTCCTCCCAAAACAGGAATTTTCACAATTTTTTTCATCCCAAAATAGAACCCTTCACAAAATTCTTTGTCTTAAAAATAGACCTTTTACAAAACTTTTCCACCTCCAAACTGAACCTTTCATAAATTTAATCATTCAAAAATAAAATCTAACGCGTCACAAAACAATGGAACCCATCAAATAACATATGACTGAGCTTTTTTATGCATAAAGGAGAGCTACACAAGAATCTGAATGTAACGATAATTTCAAATTCACAATATTATGATTAGAATTTTCACAAATTAAAAAACTTCGCAATTTCACAAAAATCTGGACAGATCCCTGTAAACTGTCACATTTTCTATAGAAATGCTAAATTTAAAATGACTCAGCAAAGAAGTTTAGGAATTATACATATGTAAAATTTTGAATTCTTAATGTAAATATTTTTATTTCTTGTATTGCTTATTTTTTCACGCTGCTTTTTTTCTGTTAATTTTAAGTATCTCGAGCATAATTATATGATTTTCGTGTATTTCTATGTACAAAATATGAATTGTGAAATTAATATTAGGGGGGAAAATTCTGGCCTATAAATATTTTAACAGAAGTATATTTTTGGAGGAGCTTTTAACAGCTCACTACCCCAAGTTTTTCATTTATGCTGAATAAACCCGCCACCGCTAATTTGAAAGATTAGTTATTGAAGAAATAATTTAATAAAAACTATTAATAAATGTTGCAGCGATCTTAATTATCTGATAGAATATTTTTTTTTAATTGTTTTTTCTAATGCTAATGATATTTTCTTTCGATTAGCAATAATAAAATTTGTAGTAAATCTGAATCTGTAATAACAGATTTCACTTTTTGAGATCTTCTCCAAAGTTAGCTCAATTTTAAATAATTCAGTAAGTATACGTAAATTCGTAAAAGGATATAATTAGACTGATATGAGGATCTAGACTCGGTTTCGTGGTGTTAAAATTCGGATTTCGAATAGAAATTTTAAAGTTCGTTCTCAATTCAATATGGAGCAGGTCTCCAAAAGCAATTTCATTTGCAAAGATTTAAAGATGATTCTCAAGTGAATAGAGATATGAATAGAATCAACATATTCCTCGCTTAATAATAATAAATATTAAAATCTTTTTCAAAGATATAAATAACTACACAACTTATACTGTGAAAATATCTACTTTAGTTCAGAAGTACGAACAAATGTAGCAACTGTTTGTTTTTCTCTAGTGAAATTTGGTGATTAAATAGTAGGAAGTATATTACGTTTTGGGGGGAGGGGACGCAATCTATATACATTATTAATTAACGAAAAATATATACATTATATTATCTCTTGCGACCAAAGAGGATATCAAATGCATATTGACCAATTTATAGATATCGCCAAATTTTTAAACATAAAACAACAACAAAAAATTAATAATAATAATTGTTATGTATGCTATAGAACATGCGTTAATACGAATTTTTAAGCTAAAATTTTTAAAATATGTTCGTTTCGAAATGATGTTATAGTGAAGAAACTTGAACATAAGGATAAGAGCGAGCACTTTTCTAAAAATTATACGCAATCTGATAATTCCTCGCTTAATAATAATAAATATTAAAATATTTTTCAAAGATATACATAACTACACAACTTATACTGTGAAAATATCTACGAAAATATCTACTGTTCAGAAGTACGAACAGATATAGCAATTGTTTATACGTTGCAAATTGAAAAAAATTAAATTATACTAATGCGTCTTTATCATAAGCTGTAGAAGTAATTGGTACATTTTATTATTATTATTATTATTTTTTAAGAGCAAAATTGGTATGTTTTGACGCATTGCGGTTTTTACCCGATTGTATTGCCATATCAAAACCCTCTTGGTCAAAAATGTCAAAAACTGTAAAACAAACAACAAAATCCATTTTTTAGTCGACAGTACGTTAAATTTTTTTATTTCATCTCAAAACATAAAATTATTTTACATAAAACAACATATATTTAGGTTAAAAAAAAAAATCTTCAGAAGGAGCAAAAGTTTCTTTTACAATATTTGGCCCAATTTGCTCTCTCTCTCTCTTTTTTTTTCTTTTAAGTAAGATTATTTTGTATTTCAATATCATAATATCATAAAACTTAGAAGTGGTTTTCAACGCAATAGAGGTTTTTAATTAGGATAAATGATGGGGGTGGTTTCTTGCTTGTCATCGTGATTGTGGTTAAAAATTTTATTAAAACAAAATATTTCAAGACTAGGCTGTTAAACAGGAGTTAATACCTAAAAATATTGATGCCAGAAAATTTAATTCAGAAGTTCACACATTTGTTCTAGTGCTAACAAATAAAAACTGAAGGGTAGATGTAACTATATTTTTATTTTTCTTAAATATTATTTTCGTGTTTTATTTCATTTATTAGTTTTTGAATCCGGAATTTCCCCCCTAGCATCCAATCCTGCGCATGCCAGTATGTAGAAAAACTTTATGCATTTAAAATTTAGGATAATATATATTGAAAAGTAACAAGCAAAATTTTGCTGGCTTAAATATTAATCCGAAACTTCATTAAAGTAATAACATATAACGACATTTTCGAATCTTATGTCTGAGAATGTTTACTCAGTGGCTAACTAATGCTTAAACTTTATTAAATGATGTCATATAACAAAGTCCACCATTGTCTGTTATAAAAGTTTACTATACATGGATTTTTAATCTAAAAAATTTTTTGGACTACTTTCTTTTGAAAATTCAGTTCAAACCGAATTCGACCGCAGTGGTAAAAATCCAACCCGATACCACTATGAATCAATGAATGTCAACCCGACCCCCAACGAAAAAGATTAACGCCATCCCGACTCTATTTTACCCAAAACAGACCCGATGCAAGACTAATGTTGAGTTTTTGATGGAATACACCTCTAAAAACACTGTTTTTACCGTCGTATGTTTAAAAACCTAGAAAAAAAGAATAACAATGTAAAAAGGTAAGTTAATGCAATACATTTTTGTAAATTAGTGTTACAATAATTAACTATATGCAGAAAACAAAACTTCGAATGAAACTTTTACAAGAGCAAACATGGCCAGCAGAATATGTACTAAGCCAGACGCTGCTAATTAAAAAAGGATTTTTTTTTTTTTTTTTTTTTTTTTTTTTTGAGTAAAACAAGTCTGTTTAACCAATGTAAAGATAATTCACTAAAGCAGAACAAAAATACAAAAGGGAAAACATCAGAATAAAAAAAAAAAGAACTTCCTAATTCTTTGCAAATTATTTAAATCAAAAGCAATTGGCCACTTTTAATTGAATCGCAAACGTAGTTAAAATATTTTTCTTTAATTAAGCTGTTTCCGAATTACAAGTTGGACATTTTTTTTTTCTTTTAACAATCAAATTGTTTTGCCAAGACAGATTTAAGCTTTAAAGGGGTCCAAGGATTCAAAAATATGTGGAAAAATATAAATTTTTACTTATTTTTAGCTTTAAAAATTATCTACAGTCTGGAGTTTTTAGAATAAAATGACGTAAAGCGCATGTATATACGACTTTTTATGGTATACTGCCTGTGGATTTTAATACCCTTTTGCACGATTTTACATCCAAGTATCTCAGAATGTGTTTCTTCAAGATTTCGCAAATTTAAATCTATATCTAAAAGTCTATGAAAGACGAAGCTAAGAAACTTTGTACAGTGTTTTTCAACTATACATACTTTAAATTGCCTTCGGGTTTTTAAGAAAAATTTGAAAATAGGCTTTTCTTAATAAAAGGTACTATTTAAAAAAATAATTATTATTATTATTAATTTTCTTTGTTAAATCCTGAACAAAAAATATTCATTTTTTTTTCTGTATTCAAAATAAAAACAAAGAAAAATCATACGTCAAGCATAGATTATGAAACACTTTCCAACACATTCAAGACACTGTAACAAAACTTCACCATTTAATGAAAGATGATATCTAAGTAAACAATTCGAAAAACCCATAACAAATTTGAAAACCCAAGTTCCGCAATTACCATCTATATACTCGGAAAAGTATCCAAATTATTTTGTGCAGCCCTATACATGATCTATAGATTTGTATATACACTACATAGTGTGCTACAATTTAGTTCAGTTAAGAAACGCATAAAACAGTCGTAAATTCTCCTTCAACAATTTCTGTCAATAAACGGAAATGTACTCTGATTCTTTTGTGCAGCCCTGTATCCGATATACAAAATTTATACACACAAAGTTATTAAATGAAAAAAAAAGTTAATTAAAAAAATGCATACCACAAATGAAAACGCACTTCCGGCAATTATCCCTCAGATACAGTACTGTAACTAAATTATTGTGTGTCCCCTAAGCATGTCATATTCTACAGTAAGCATCGTGTAATGTACCTCAGTGATGTACATCATTATCAATATGCTTGAAATAGTGTAACATCATTAGAATACATTGCAAACGATTTTTCTCAATATACCATATGTAACTGATTTTATTTTATTTATTTATTTATTTTGTGTGTGTGTCCCTGAAAACTAACTATAAACGCTTCACGCTTCATTTTTACTAGCAACTATGCTAATAGTAAACCTTAATAACATAAAGTTTACCCCAGACAGTTTCAGAAAGGGCACCCTGTCTGCCCTTTGGTTTACAAATTAGCACCCTTCTTGCGTCTCAGCAAAAAAAATCAGCACCCTTCTTGCCCCCGGTAAAAAAAAAGCAGCACTCTTCTTGCACCCCTCCCCCCTCCCCACCGCCAGTAAAAAAAATCATCAGCCTTCTTGCCCCTCAGTAAAAAAAAGTGTTTCTCCTTTTTGCGTTAAAAAATTTACTTTTATAGTAAAAATTGACTCAATGTTGTCTTGAAAGAGTGCCCTGACTTTTAAATATGAAAAGCGGCTTTAAAAACCAAAAGATTGCCTTCAACAATAAAAAAAAAAAAGTGTCCTCATTAATTCGAAAAATGCCCTTTTCTCACCAGCAGCACCCTGCCCTTTTTTAAACCTGGGGGAAACTCTGAACATATACTAATTACATGGCAATCAGAGCATATTTACGGAAATCAGAGCACAGACAAACGGAAGTCATAAACACTTTTAATTAATGTTCGAAAGCGTTAAAAATGCACTTTAAGCAACGCACGCTCATAGACGGTAATGCTTACGAACTGTTTTGTGGGAAAATGTAATGATCTGAAGAATTTATACACAGCACATAATACACTAAAATTTAGTTAAATTTAAAAATGCATACCACAGCTGAAAACGCATAGCAAAAATTGCTGATAAGTCCATCCTGTAACCGTATTCTTCAATGTGTCCCTGTAAACGAACCATAAACGCTAGTTACTCCTCACTCAATAAAGAGTATGTTGTAGTCAACCTGAGTGATGCATATTAATTGTGTCGTAACATAATTAAAATGCACTGCTAGCGATTTTTTGCTATAGCCCGTAATGTAACGAATTTTTTTTTTTGGCATCCCTGTAAACGAACTATAAATGCGACAATACACTATAGAAAGCATGTTGTAGTCCACCTCAATGATGCATATCTATTTCATTATATTTGGCGTATTATAACATCATTAAAATACACCACAAACGATTTTCCCCATAGATCATAATGTAACGGAATTATGTTGTGTCCCTGTAAACGAACTATAAAAGCAGCATACTTCATCTTTAATAGGGAACATGTTATAGGGTGATTCAACAGTGTTTACACATTACGTATGAATAATTCATTCTTGTTATATCATCTTTATTGTTTTCTTATGGTAAAAAATATATTAAAGACTAAGGAGTTTATGTGAACCATTTTAAAAACATTCCTTGCCCTAGACTAATCTAAAATTTAGTTAGGTCAATAGTAAAATAAAAATATTTTTATATATATAAATAAAATTTTGTTACGTACGGGACGTCACAAAAAATATTTTTTTAAGTAACAAAATAAACTTGTATTATACTTGTATTGTACTAATAAGTCTGCAGTTTTTAAACTTTTTAAAAATTAAATTGCACAGTTTGTTAAACGATACGTTAAATTTACCCTATATAACAAAAAATCATTTCTAAATTTTCAAAAACTAATGTAATTGAAGAATTAAGCTTACTAAAAGTTGGGGGGAAAAAAGCACTAACAAAAGAAAGTTTTTTGGTCCCCTGGTGTCCCTTTAAGCTTTTTGCCCTAAATTGTTAATAACTTGCCCCATTTTCATCAGATCTTCTTCATTTTTGGAGGTCCTTTCTCCATTTATTTTTTCCGCATTTCTATGTTCCAGTTAAGACACTGGCCCCCTGGGCGGGCCCCGTTGAAGTTTTTGTTTCCCAAATTCTTAATAGCTTGCCACCTTTTAATCCGATCTTCGTTTTGGGGGGCTTTTCTCTATTTAGTTATTCCCCCATTTATATATTCCAGTTAAGACCTTCGCCTCCTGGGGTCCGGTGCAAGGCCCCTTGTGCTTTTGCCATGCATTTTTTAAACTCTCTAATTGTGTCACCCTCTCAGTGCATAACTTTAAAGTTGAGTCGTAAACTCCTCTTCCCGGGCCACCATCCTCATATTTTTATTGGGGCCTATGGCCCCTTTTTAAGCATTTATTTAAACTTTCATTATAATGATTAATTCATACACTATGCTTAATTTCGACTAATTGAAGGCCTAAAGCGCTAAGTACTAGGACCTTTTAAGATATTTTCATCTTAGGGCCCTGCTCAAAACTATCAGTTGGCCCCTTATTATAGCTCCCTTAAAAATCGCCCGATTCACTAGACTTTTTTTTTTTTCTTCTTCTTCTTCTAACAACTTTTTAGGTCTTCCAGCTACTACTGAACGACAAAAAAATTTCTCGAACCTCAGCTACCACCAATTTTGAATATTAATCTCCTTCTTGGGGGCCCTTGGTGCAGCTTCTTTAAAAATGATACGATTCTCTTGCAATTTTCTTTAACATAGTTGTAGGGTATTCCAGCTACTTTATAAACTACTGAAAATTTTCCTTAGACCCCCCAGCTACCAACTTTTTTTAATATTAATCTTCTTTTTCGGCACCAACTTACGTTTACTCACTACAGCCGTAAATTAAAAATTGCGTGACTGTTAAAGATAAGTGGTTAACTTTAGAACGGGGTGGTATAGTTCGTAAATTAAATAACGTGGACAGAACCCTCAAAATTAAAAATGCACAAAACAACTTATGATATTTATAACACTGATATTTATGTTTGTTGAATTTGCGTAATTTTGGTGGAAGATGCGAAATAAATACTTCCATTTGTAAGCATAATTGTGTGCAGACAAAATGAAAGTAATATACAATTAATGCGAAAAAGAAGAATTATTTTCAATTTTTATAACTTTAAAGAAACACTTTTAAAGAATAACATTTAAAAAAAATAAAACTTTTAAAGAAAACACTATCCCTTTACTTCAAAACAGACTACCAAAGAAACATTAATAGTATATTCTATACAACAGTCAATAGACAAACGTGCTATTCGTCACATGAATGATTTTCCACAACCCAAATTCTTACGAATTTCACTACAGGCACACTACTAAAAGGAACATGAATGACGAAGCATCAGAAAAGAGAAATTTTTGCTCTCGCGTTTCTTCTTTGCATTATGCAAAAAAAGAAAAAAAAAGTGCCGTAAAACAAGCGAATAACGTAAAAAGGGCGAACCCGGTGAGCGATATAAGCCATATTCAGTTTAATGAAGATTAGGTTTATGTGCCGCAAGTCCTCCTGCATGCCTCCGGTTCGCCGGGGCAGTTGTAGAAGATGAAGAGCGAGCGAGCATCGAGTTTTATCCCTGCTCTATCGATCAGTACAAGAGAGAAAGAGAGGTAAAGGCAGGCGGCTGTTAGGTTTGTGCGGGAGAGAGACTGGGTCGAAGTTGTGAATGGGAAAGAGATACTGATTGTAACAAGTACCCAAAAAAGGTTTCATATAGCTGAATTGCGAACAAAGGCATAAAATATTCTTTTTTTTTTTTTTATCTGATGAATTTTTTAATGATTGGCGGTATGACTAATTTGTAAAGAGGAAGTAAAAATGGGAGTGGCCAAAGACTGATTAAAAAGAAAATAATGTAATAGAACTTAAAAAAAAAAAAAAAAACTCAAGTGAAACTTTAGAAATTAGAATCGGTTGTATCACGTTTGAATATAATTGTAATTTTTGCACGAAACTGTACACTCACTGTCTATGGCACATTTAACAAATTTACTTGTTTGTGCGTTCGGGCTATTTACTATTACTTCTATTGCAATAGTGTAGGTTAAATGCAACATAGGTGAGAGATATTTATAATTGTTCAGAAAATATTTTCAGTAGGATACACTTAGCAATCTATTTTAACCTTCTCGCTTACCTGAACCTCCTAGCTTAAATAATAAAATTTAGTACTTCAGAAACTATTTTCGACTAAATTGTATTTTGAGTGATATCTCTTAAACACCTAAAGCTTAATTTAATACATAAATCATTTTCTTTTTAAACACAATCTTGCATAGTATTTTAATTATATCAATGTGTTTAAATGACAAACAGAAAAGGAAAATCATATCTTATATAACGTATTTCTTACATGCATTCTTAAGCATAATGCCTTATTATCGCGTCTATTACATAATTAAGCAACGCGTGTTTTAATTACACAGAGCAAGCAAAACATATAAACCTACAAACATGCTTGCAAATCTCAAACTAATCGCCCACAAAAATAATGCATTTCATTTTTGCAGCATTCCGGAACTAACAGACTATCTGCCGTTTCTTTCTTTCCTTTACGAATGTGAAACTTAATAAAGAGATATTTGACTTTAAATTCATGACTTTTGCAAAATTAGAAACAGTTTTAACTTCATATCGAATATAATAGAATGAAGTATATGTGGTAATTTAATGTAACGAATTTTAACTACTTTTGCAAAATTAGAAACAGTTTTAACTTCATATCGAATATAATAGAATGAAGTATATGTGGTAATTTAATGTAACGGATTTTAACTATCATATTAAAAAATAATAATAATGAAGTGTAATAATTCATTATTAATTATTATATGTTAGGTAAGTAATTGGAATAGTATTAATAGAAATTTTAACTAAATCACTAACTGAAATTACATGATAAATAATAATTTACAATTGTTAGTGTATTTAAATTTCTTAATCATTACAATGTATAACTATTTTGTTGGCGTATTTATAATCGAAAGTATTTAAGAGTCTAGACTAGATAAATGATTATCAGCCAGATCTAGGGCAATTAGCGAAATTTGTAGTGTAATAATGTACGAATGAAATGATATTTGCTTGGAAGAAGAAATAAAAATCCATATATAGGTACTTAATAAAAGATACATTGCTTAAACAAAACCATCATAATGGACTAAAACTTTTTTAAAAATGCAGCAATATTAGAAGTGCAAATTAATATTTATTTATTTGCCTTTAATGTTTGCTTCAAAAACTTTTAATTATGGTAATTTAATAAAGATTTAAAGCAAAGGATTTTTTTTAGAACAATTTAGAGATCTACCCATAACCTACGATTATCAATACTTTTACAAGATTTTTAAATATGTAACAACATGAACAGTGTTATTTCTAACTAAGTTTCAGAGCATTTTAGGGGGGGGTGGGTTTATTATAGTTATTAATATTATTTACAAATCAAAACTGAGAGAAAATCAAATAAAAATCATAATTTAGTGCTTAATTATAAAGCACTCGTGTCTTCCTTGCAACTTTTACAATACATTGATCAATAAACATATTTTTATGTATAGACATTTACTATTACATTAAACAGCATAGAAGATATAAATATCTTCTTTAAATTCTTTCAGAGTCTTTCATAAGCTGACTAGCTGTTACCCGTGACTTCGTTCACGTAACATTTAAAGAAAATTAATGCATTAATTAAGCAATATATACAATTAAAACAAACTCTTTATCATATTTAATAGTAGATAATACTTCTGATACTCAAAATTTGCATTTTTTTTTGTTTATATATATATGATCATTTAAATTTCTTTCATGAGCTTGGAATTTCATACTCTTTCACTAAGATTAAATGTAGATACATTTTTAGGCTTTGGTTCATCTCACGAAACTCTATTCGTCTCACTTCTCTGTCTGTGTCACAGAGCCCGTTCTCAGAAACACTAATTTACAAACTTGAAATTTTGTGTACTTACAGCTGAATACCTATTGTCACGCTTAAAATCATAAAATTTTGAAAATGTCTTCATTAACGCAAGATATTAATTAAAACCTTAAAAACCTACTCATTAATGGATAAAAATATTCAACTGAAGTGCAGAATTTATTTTTTATTTGTTATTCTATTTTAGAATTTCTATTTATTCTATTTTACATTTATTCCATTCATAGAAATTGATTTAATTTAAGTTTTCGTGTCAATGAATAGTTTTCAAAGTGATTATATTAGTAAATATTTTTGAGAAAATTTGTTAATTAACATGACACTTTAGATACGATTACTCGATTAGAATAATCTAAAAGTCTACACAAATTAGGTTTATTTTCCAAAACAGTTTATAGTTGATATTATATGATATTTAAAAAAGAAATTAAAACGTGGTGGAGCATAAAAGTTTAAAAATAAATAAAATAAGTAGAAAAATACCTTTAACCTTCATATATTTATGGTATTTTTATTTCACAGTGCCACACTTTTAACAGCTGTAAAATTACCAAAATGTTTATCAAACTTCAAAAACTTTCAAAGCCTAAATACTTATTTGTTAAGCAATAGAATTGATTATTTATTTGAAGGCGAAATCAATCTGAAAAAAGCACCCCAATTATGGAGCATTGTCAGATTGATTGTTATATTGTAGTTTATGATTAAGGAGTTTCAAAAGTTGCCAGGAAATTATACCAATGAGGGACAAAAATTACCCTGCAGAGATATTATTAACTATAGATTTAGATATTTTATAATTATAAGGAATTATATAAGTATCAGAGAAAAATGACTAATAATACATGGACTTTTAATTGGCTTTTCTCTAGCTCTTTTTTGTAATCATGGTACCTTTAAAAATAGGAGGAGGGGTTTTCTTGTTTAATTAGTGGCGTTGACTCTTCTTTATATTTCACGTGAACAATTGTCAAATGCAAATTCCATTCTCCAATGAAAATTGCATATACTAACAATTTTTACGTCAACTTTAATATATTTATTAACCACTTTACTGGCGACAGGTATGGGGAAACAGTGCTTTTACCCCCGACTTATCTCGGGGCAAACGGTGAAGTGGTTAAATTTTATCGAAATTTAATATTCTGGAAGATTGTACGGTAAAAGGATGTTAAACTTATGCTTTGGCGACCAATACATTCTGTGGAAATTATGCTACTTTGTGTAATTGCTATAAAATACTTATATATTTTCTGAAAGAAAACCGGCACATGATGTAAAATGTGGCGACACTTTCACCCGGAATAGATTGTCCTATGAACCGATATTTGTTTACTTAAAAAAAAAAATTCTTTCACTTCATGAATCATATACAAATATGCATTTATAGTTATAGATAATGTGCATGTTTGACACCTTAACGTAGGCAAAATGTTGAGCTAAATTGCTTGAAGTCTCACTACGTTTCTCGTAATTTTAAAGTAGTTAGAATACATTATGTGTAGGAAATAATACATTACAAATTACTAATTCTTCAAGAATTATTACTTTTTGACTACAATTAGTTGATAAATACGTCTGTACTTGAGTGTGTGGTGTCACATGCACATTATCTATTTAAAACAGGAAAGCGCTTAAAGAATTCCAATATTATTGTACACATAGAAAACATTTGAACGTTAATATTATTAAATATTAAATTTAACTAAGAAATTACATTTAAAATGTAATTTAAACAGAAATTGCTAAAACTGCGTTTTGAAATTATGTGATTTTTGATGCAGAATATTATTTCTCAAAAATATATTGTTCCTTGAAGAATCGGATAACAATTTCAAAGCTGGTGAAATAAAAATGTCGCCACTTTGTCGAACTTATAAAAAATATATTCGTTTTTTAAATTAAAACGAATGTTTTACATTGAAACAATTACGTCATTTTTTTCCGATAAACCATTTATTTTAATCCCGTTTGTTTTAACACCCATGTTTAAAGAATAATTATTGGAAAATACTGTATTGTTTTCTTTAAATCCAATTTTTATAAATAATGGGTAATTATTTTTCACCTAAATCAAAGGAGTTTAAATATGCCTCCTTCGTTGAAGCTCAAGCTAAAAAAAGTTACAATGCAATGATTTCTAAATGTCAATATTTGACAGATGATTTTTGATTATGTAGAATAAATTGAATCATGAAGTTTGAATACGCAAAAATATGTTTTTATTTCTTGGAAAATGTACTTTAATATTAATAAACCAGTGGAAACCATTTACCTTTGTAAAATTATGAGCTAAGTTATTTTTATCGCAGAACACATTTAGTAAATAAATGTACTATGTCGTTTAAATTATACAATCTTTGTAATATGCGAAAAAAATCACATTATCTGCCAAAAATGACATCAGTTTCGCATTTCAAATTATAGTGAGAATATCTAAATTTTTATTGATTTATAAAAATATTGTCCATACGCAATTTTTATTTTTGGCAAGAAAGAAATTGCATTAGAAATTGGCGGGAAAGAAATGGCATTAGAAATTGAAAAAGAAAATAGATTTATGTAATGATAAACTATGGGAGATGTTTGAAAAAATTGTTAAAGATTGGTCTGAGAAATTTTTAAAGCTGACAGTAATTTTACTCATGTTCTAAAACGTATGTACATCAAGTTTCGTTCAAATCGGACAAAAACTGTAGATTTGTATAAGGAACAAACATACCAAGAACAGCTTTTATATATATAAATAGATAAACAGAACTTTGATTTTTCCGCCGTCAATGCATATCTGCATGAGAATGAATAAAAGATTGTGCAAATTTTAATTGAATAATAATTTTTTTTTAAAACTAAATATTAGCTTGTGTATGCACATGCACATCACATACAAAAGGTTTTTTTTAAAAAAAAGGGGGAGGGGAAATAAAGGCCATGGAAACGGAGAGAAAAAAGCTAAAAGAGAACAAGTAACTGTAGAGATATGCAACATTCCTTGTGCATTTTTATATTGTGGTAAGGGGCATAGGAAAGAAAGCAGTTTAGGACCTCAAGCCCTCCCTTAATAAAAGACAATTTTTGTCGTCACACGAGCTGTTCCAAGAATTATTACTTACCATCTTCAATGTTTTATAATTTGAGCTATTCCAAAAGTTACTTTCTGTCTTTAATGTTTTATAACTCGTCTCTGAAAATACAATTCGGTACATAAACCAGCACTATAAATATAGATTAGTCCTGCAAGTTGTATTTTTAGTTTGAATTAATTGCATCCACTACTTTGAAACTTTCAAATTGCAGTTGTTGTTGTTGGGGTGTGTTTTTTTTTTTTTTTTTTTTTTTTTTTTTTTAAATATAAGTATTTATTACTGCAAGTAAGATTTCAAATAGTTTCGGGAGATTTAACTCTTAAGAAAATTGATTACAATTACTCATACTCTAAGACTGTTTATTTTCTGTGAAAGTTTTTTATTATATGCAGGGAGGCGGGGGTAGGGGGGCTCTGCCTTCTCCCCTTAATCCCCCATTATCTCAAATTTATAACCTCTAGAATTCTGCATATTCTATAATAATTAAACTGTTGATTTTGTCATCAATGATTAATTTGAATGATTGATTAGTCTCAGATATGATTTTAATTATTGATAATGCTTACATGTTCAATTTACTTGAAAATGCTTATTTGAGCCCTTCTCACAATCTTTGATCACTACGCCGCTTACTGTGGAGACCAATAAAAAAAGAAAGTAGAAAAAGCTAAAATAAATGTAAAATGTAGTTTTTTTCAGATTTTGAATAAAGGAGTTACTTTCAGTGCAACAGAAAAAGAGTAAAAAAAAAAAAAAAGCAAAAAGCAACACATTCACTTACTGCAAAGGGCAATTCAGCACTGAAGAACAGACTTGGAGACTTGAAACAAGTGTATGGTAAACTACTTTTATTTGTGCTACTCCTGGAATTAAACCTATATAACTATATTTAGAGTTGGCTAATAATTTTTTAGGTTTTGTTCATCTGACGAAACCCTATTCATCTTACTCCCCTGTCTGTCTGTCAGTCACAGGGTTCTCGGAAACTGTATTTATCAGTTATAGACTTGAAATTTCGAATACTTATAGCTGAATATCTCTGATCAAACAACAAATCATAAAATTTTGAAAAAGTCTTATATTATTTTAATTTAATGACACCCGACCATTTCTGCTATTTAGATTTTAAAACAGAACCTTAATTTCAGTCTTTTTCTCGTAGGCTAGGTGACTCAGTAGTAGGGATGTAACAAATATTCAGCCACTATTCGGTATTCAGCCCTTTTGCCGAATATTGAACCGAATACCTATGGCCGAATATTGAACCGAATATTCGGCATATTGGCCATTGCATATTTGGCCGAATATTCTAAGATATTTGGTTAAATAAGTTCCAGAAAATCAAAACAAAATGTGATTTTAAATATTTTTAACAAACAATATTAAAAAATTATATCTAAATACATTAAATTATTATAAGAAAAATAAATCCTAACACTTATGCAATTTTAAAAAAGTTTCATGACAATTTATAAATAACTGTATATAATGATATTACATAAATAAAAATATTTTTCTTGCTGCATATTTAGGCGTCATGTGAATTTAAGTAAGTATTGCAACATTAATTTCTTTTACATTAAAATGCAAAATATATACTGCATTTAAAGTTTAAATCTCTTCAGTGAATTTAAAAATATTAACTTTATATCTATTTTTTTAATCTGATTTATAATAAGTTTCTTAAACAATAAAATTCATAAATATTAAAAATAAATATTTTACTGTCTTGTAAAAATGTTTAATCTTTCACAAATTAAATCATTTTTCTAATTTTTAGTTTTACTTTTAAATAAAAAAATTTGAATAAATATAGGACTATATAATTACTTTACTAATTAAAAATTAAACATTAGATGTTGATTAAACAAACTAATGAGTTTGATACATTGAAAAGAAAAAAACTATTACCTATACTGAAAAAGCATTTAATGAGTTACTTCAAAATAACATACAGGGGTAACAAAATAATTTATCACTGTAAAGCCTGAAATTGTGATGCAAAAATAATAACTTTTCAGTATTGTCAAGAAGTCTGTTTTGTTTGGTTTCATATATATTACCAGCTTCAAAAAAACAAACGTTCACTATATACTGTGCCTGCAGGAGCTGAAAGATGATTTCTTGCTAAATTTGCAAGTCTTGGAAAGTTTTCTGTGTTTATTTTCCACCAGTTAAATGGAAACTCTGTCCTAGCTATTAAAGGTTTATCAAAATAGCAATCTACCTCTCTTAATTTTAGGGATTGACCGAATACCGAATAGTCGATTCGGTATTCGGTGATTCGGCATGTAAACCGAATATTCGGTTTCGGCCGAATACTTTTAAGTATTCGGCCGAATTTTTCAAATTTATGAAAAATAGTTGGTCAAGTATTACTAGTTGTAAAAATACATGATGACCAATGCTCATTTAATGCTATTTTAATATGCTTCAGTTATAACTGATAATTTATAAAAGTGATACATTATTATTTGTAATCGAAATTTAGTATGGGCAAATTATGGTGTAAAAATAAGAGTTTTTCGGCATTATCTGGTTGTAATCTGTTTTCTGTGTCCAGCTTCAGAAAATAATCGTTCACAGTTACTGCTGGCAGGTGCAAATAAGTATTTTCTAACTAACTTTGATAGTGTTGGACACTTATTATGGTTTTTCTCTCACCAAACTAACGGATTGTCTTTTCTTG
Organism: Maratus michaelseni; assembly: GCA_963931845.1. Lineage (NCBI taxonomy): Eukaryota > Metazoa > Arthropoda > Arachnida > Araneae > Salticidae > Maratus > Maratus michaelseni. The sequence continues at coordinate 173,452,322 of OZ007587.1, read as the reverse complement.
ATATAAGTGGTAATACAACTGAAGCTTTAACATCTGATGTGAGGCTATCATTTTCAATAGAAGGATTTTCACTTTGTTTTTTCACTTGTAGCAATTTCAACAAAGCACTCCCAAAATGATGAATGCACAGTTTGTGAGAGGGAATCCTTTCTATAGAAACTTTGTGGTTGATCTGGTTCAATAATTTCAGAGGGTTTATTTATTATTTGTTGCATTTTACTTTTAAGTACATTTTTTACTTTATTGGTGGTTGCTTCATTTTTTAAAAAGGCTGTTTTGAATCTGGGATCTAAAATAGTGGCTAAAAAATAAAACTCATCATCAAAAATTTCTGAAAAACGTTCTGCGAGTCCTTTTGTTAACGTTTCTTTCATGGTACCCACTCCAAAAAATTCTCCACTATCACTTTTTTCCAAGTAAACATTTCAATCTAGAAACAGTAGGTATTACTTCTGAAATTAAAGATTTTTTGTTACTTATAACTTTTGTTATTTCTTCGAAAGGTTAAAGAAGCATAAGAATGCTTTCTATCATAGACCATTGATCAACTTTTAAATTGATAATCCCACCAAATTCGGTAAAAAATGACAATGTAATTTTCTGTTCCATTAAGCGCTCAAACATATAATATGTGCTATTCCATCTAGTCTTAACATCTTGAATGAGTTGTTTAGGTGCTACATTCAGTACAATATGCTTTGTTTGATCAAATAATCCCTATCCTTGTAACAATAGTCTGTAAAATTTAATATTTTCATAATTTATTTTGGGTATTGACAAGTGATAAAATAATAACAAATAAATGATCAGATTAATGAATTTGTCAATGGAAAGAAGTCATTAATTTTTTTATGTAAATAGATTTACGAATAAAAATGTAACTGAATTAAATTAAATTTTATTAAAAAAGGTAATATATGCAAAAATATTTATTAAAAAATTTTAAGTATTCGGTTGCCAAATACCGAATATTCGGTGTACACTTTGACCGAATATTCGGTATTCGGCGAAATTCCTGATTCGGTCAATCACTACTTAATTTATCTGCTGTATTATTATTAACTTCAATTGACAAATTTGGCAGTGATGACTTCTTATTTTTTATTTCTGAAAAGCAATCCCAAAATGAAAATGAAATTATATTTTAAGAAAATAACCCTTTTCTTGACATACAGAATGTAAATTTACTAAGTTTGAGTTGCATGAGAAAGGATATAAAAAGACAGAGGACACATGCAAGTTCTTATTTTTGGGGTTTAAATGATTTTACTAAAATTAAAAAGTTTCATTTTTACAGAGGTAATGAGTTTCTATTTTAGGTAAAAAATATATAAATTACTAGAACTATCTATGGATTTTAAAAAAATATATGAATTAAATTATTATTTATATTTTTGAAAGTCAAATGTTATCTTATTGGCATCAAAGTATTTCAAATATTAAAAAAAATACATTCAGCTATTATGATTTTTGAACACTCAAACAAAAAAATTATTTCAATTAGTCCTTAATTTAATTTTTGATTTTAAAATGGAAAAAATAAATAAATAAACAATTAAAATAATTTTTTTTAAAGTCAGTATTCGGCCGCCGAATATTCGGTATTCGGCCTAAAATTTGGCCGAATATTCGGTATTCGGCCTAAAATTTGGCCGAATATTCGGTATTCGGCCAAATCACTATTCGTTACATCCCTACTCAGTAGTATCGCATTTACCTGCTATTCTTCAATACTTTCAGAATTAAGGTGAACACGTGAAAAAGTAGTGGATAATACTAAAATAACTCAGAAAAAAAATCTCAAAAATGCCTAAATTAATTAAAAAAAAAAAAAATAGAAGCCTATTTCTTTTTCAGAAAGTAGTTTTGTACTACATGATTCTTCAAGTAATGAAGACTTACCAGAAAGAACTAATGTTGAAGAAAATGTTCTTTTAGAGCAAATATCTGAAAATGATTTTGTCTTAGTAAAATTTGAAGGAAATGTTCTATAACTCATTATGTGGCCATTGTTACTGAAATAAACCGTGGAATTCAAGAACTTTTTCTGAGTTACTTTACAAAAAGGTGTGATTCACAAAAGTTTGTCTATCTTGAAAAAGAAGAAAAATACTGGACTGAAATTAAAGATATTGTAATGAAATTACCTCAGCCTACAATCGATTAGAGAACTATTCATTCATCAACTTTAATGTTTTTTTAAATTTTAATATGCAATAATTACTATTATACTGTTTATGTACATTGTATTTTGAAGTAAAACGTGCTGTCTTTAAAATAGGTAAACTCTAGTTTTTGTGTTGATTTTGACATGTCCCATTAGACTTACGGGCACGGGGTGTCCCAATAAACCCCAACCTAGGGGACTAATGGGACAAGTACAATCAGTGTTGAATTCAGACACTTTTCTCCGGGAGGGATTTCTGTAGCTCCGGGGGGGACATAATAGAGTTCCGGGGGGGAAATTCCCCTTTTTGCCCATTGAAAGCATAAAATCTCAAATCTTCCGGGGGGGACATTTCTGTGCTCCGGGGGGGTATGTCCCCCCCGGGCCACCCCCTGAATTCAACACTGAGTACAATAGTGTATAAAAGTCATATTTAAAAAACAACAAATGCTATCTCTTCAAATTATTGTTTTTTTTTTTTTTTTTTAAAGTCATTACTTCTCTTTCTATGCATACAAAAAAAATTCAGAAATTTGTTGATTTCATTTAAAAACAACTTTAAAATTGTCCCATTAGCCCCCACTTACTTTTATGATTGTACACTTAGAATCAGAACTTAATGAAAGCTTACTAATGAAACAAAATAATCATTTTCAAATAAATTTAACAATTAGGATATCAATAATTAATAAAACATTTATAAGAATAATTAATTGTTCAAATTAATTATTGTCATTATCGCAAGAGTAATATTTTAATTATTTTAGACAAAGTATTTTAAAATATATAATTTTAGAGAATTAAACTATCAGATTATTGAAGCAATGAGGGTTTAGTAAAAAAATAAAAAAACGTTTTGCAGTATAAGAATATGGAATCATATTTTCTATTACAATTCTTAAGGGGCTGAAAACACCCACTAGCCAATGTAAATGCTACGGGACAGTTCTTTTAAAATATCGCATTTTAATTTCAATATGTTTAATTTTTTTGGCATTGGATAGCTGAGGTTGATCTGTGCAATTGTCGTTTTTTACTTTTTGGATTTTGTTTGAAAGTTTCTTTTTTTCTTTTATGAGGATACTTTCACCTTTGAAACCAGTTCCAAAAGCAATTTGCAAACAAAATCAAAAAAGGAAAAATGGTAATTGTAGAGGTAGAGATCAACCTCCTCTATCCAATGCAAAAAAATATATATATATTGACAGGCAAACAAGATATTTTAAAAGAACTGCCCCATAGGATTAACATTAGCGAACGTGTTTTCTCGCATGAGTGAAATAAAGAGTTAAATTTCCTATAACTATTTATAGTAATACAAATATGAAAGAAATAAAACTGCAGGTGTAATGTTTTAAATACTAAATAAAACAGATTTCAAAATAAAACTGTAGAACTGACATTTGTACATCCAAATTATGGACACTAATCCTAAAACCTTAAAAATAAATGGTCATTAGTTTTAAAAATAAATGTTTTCTGTTACTATCAAAACAAAAACATTAATTTTTCACGAAAATAAAGAAGATATAAATTAATTAACCAGTTTTTAGCTTGCTCAATAAAATTTTCATTGAAACATTTTTTGCTTCCAGACTGGTTTGATTAAGATTATCAATAATATAACCCAGATTATAAAACATACAAGAGAGAGTTATGAATAAAATAATAAAAGCTGAATTTTTATGGGTTATTTTTTTGTTAATCAAAAACTTTGAAAGGTGTCCATTACTGGTACATTTAAATACTTATACACTGTAATGCTTAACTATGATTAAAAATCACCCCTCTAATTTATTTAATAGTAATTTTTGAAATAAAGAAAACTGAACTATATCAGAATTTACTAACAGTTTAAAACTTGCTTAAATTAATGCATGCTCAGGAAACGTACTTTCCAAGACAATTTTAGCATACAAAGGAAAAAAATTACCTGGAAAGGCAAAATAACATTTCCATCCCTGTTGTCGTCGCCGGTTATGTCGTAGTTAGTATTTGTTCCAAGCCCATGAGGAAAAGGTTTACCAACAGGCATTGATGTACTCCGACGAAATTTGGACGGCGATATAACCATAGAATGTTGGCCAACATTCGTTTGGGTCTTCTTTAAAGGTGAAATGGGGCTCATATTTGGCACGGACCTTTTATGATTTGTGATGTTGACTGCATTCCATGCAGACAGGGCATTAGGAGTCTGAGGAGTTGACCATGCTGTCTGATGAGGATTACTCCAATTTGTGTAAGCTTTAAATAAATTAGGTTGCGGCTGATGCCTGTTTTGAGGAAAATTGTGAGCACCGGTAATTGCACGCCTCTGAGGTGTAGGCTGCTGCGAGAGATTTAACTGAGGTCCCATATTAGTATTTAAAATCGGATTTGTGGATGTTGCAAAGTTTTGGAACGGTAGTGAGCCATTCATGGTTGGTATTCCTTGTACAAAAGTATCATCTGTACCTACCGTTGACCAGAAACTCGGAGCTGTTGAAGTGATATTTATAGTATTCGATGTTTCCGAGAAACCAAGTTGCAAAGGTGAGCTTGTAGTCCCGGGGGAAGAAGAGTCCAAATTTTTCTTTTCGTTCTGAACATCGTCGGTTTCCGATTCTTCATTTTTTTTATTTCTCAGAGAATAATCATCCGAATTCTGATCTCCATTTGTATTGTTATCATTGGAAGGAGACAGCTGTTGGAGTTGTTTGCCGGTAGATTTATCAAGCAGCAGATCATCTTGCATCGTATGCGCAACCGGCTCACTCGGAAAAAATAAAGATGTGCTACCAGAATTTGTTTGAAAATCAACTGGAGATAAGGCTGCAACGCTCGAATTTACACTGAAATTGTAATCATCCATCAGACGGCCAACTTGATTGCGTATTTATTTATTTTACTTCAGCTGGTTCCTTCCCGTCTTCCACAACCGACGACTACAGTGTTCGACCGTCTTGTGTAATGCGCACTGCAGCATCGAAACCAAACGATAGTTACATTTTCTTTAGCCGTACGCGGTTGCCAAAAACAAAATAGTATTCTATTTTAAAACTCTAGTTTCGTAATCGATATCTTCACTGAAGCAGACGAAAAAATTTTTAAACATTTGAAAATCGATTAAAAAATTAGAATTCCAAATAAAGAACCCATATATCTTTTATTAATAACTATTCATTAAGATAAAGTTCTTTAAATGCAGCAAGATAAGCAATTTTTGTGAATTTGCATTTGAGTATATGATCAACATTTGAAAAATAAATTCCTTATAATCTCTCAAACTAACATTTTAATAATGAATACTAGAGATAACGATGTAAGTGAAAATAATTTCTTATCTGTTTCATCGACAGATTGTGTACATTTATACTTTTTATTTTTGTTTTGGCAATCATATGGTGAAATGTGACATACATGCTCTTTGTCGTGTATTCGATATTTAGAATTTTTATTTCTGTTTGTTGATATCTATACTTTTTTTTAATGAATTACATATAATATAAATTCCCTCCTACATAAAATTTCACTTAAACTTTTTCTGTTCAGTAATAACTGTTTGTTCTGCATGTGTTTGTGTCTGAAAGTGTATGTAAAATGACTGATGAAAACAACGCTATAGCTGTTTCTACAAACACTGATGAAGGCTCTTTAAATGCAAATCTGAATGACAGGTATTTTTTCATTTTATTGTAACTAATTATTAGAGAAATCTGTATTTCGTTTCATTTAATTTTATTTTTTCTAGATGGAAAGAGAAACAAGAAAACATGTGAAATAAATAAAATTCGCTGTTATCAGTTGCATTTTTATAGTCATGTATCTGTTGCTACTTATTTTATATTAATTCTTTTATTTTGTCCGTTTGTACATAATAAATGCATATATATATATATATATAGTAAAAAAATGTTTGTATACAGAAAAATGTGCACTTATAACATTCAGCATCACTGATCAAAATAATATCTTAATCTAAAGTATTAAATTGTTATGTATTTCAATAGAATTATGAATATTCTTTCATTTTTAATTGAATATCCGTAATACATAACATCCTATATCATAATTCATGAACTTGAGACAAAGTCCCTGTTAGAAATATATAGGGGAAAGTAGACACATTTGAAACCTTTTGACACATTTTTTATATGATGGTTTTTAGACATTTTATTATTTATTCCAAATTTTTACCAAAACGAATTTGGCATGTAGTTTAGACCTTTCTGCTTAAATAAAATTTACACCAATGCATTATTTCATCAATGTTAACATCAGTAAAAAAATATAAAACCTTTTACAGAGTTCTAACCTGCCCCACCTGGTGGGGCAGGTTGGGACACTGGCAATAAAACTTTAATGCATACAAAATATTCAGTTAAATTGATTAATAAATCTTTATTAATAATACACGTATTAGCAAACTTGCCCGACATTGCAGAAACGTACCATCTATCTGTGGGTATTCTTTGTTTTTTATATTCCCATCCAAGTCATGTGGATAGCAGTTTTAAACTGCAGAAAATATGAAAATGACCTTCAGAATTTATTTTTTTTATAGTAAATATCCATATCTATTTTTTAATGAAAGGTGCCGTTGAGAGCAAAAAAGGGCACAGATGTCATACGCACCACGTTGGTTGAATTTTTTTCTCCCACCAATTTGACGAAAACTTAGTTTTGGCATTTATTGTTGTTTATTTACTTTTATTTTTTATTTTAATTCTATAAATTATTTTTATTATGTATATCAATATCAATATTTATTTATGTCAAACTATCATTTATTTTTATTTTATTTTTTAAAATAATAGAAGCTATTTCATTTATTACGTTATTTTATTTTTATATTGAAATAAAAAAATTAAGTGGGTTATGGGATCCAATATAATAAGTTTTATTTGTCACACTATTGAATTTCAAACAAGATAGTCTAGATGTACTATTTGCGGCGACAGATAAATTATACGGATCATGTATTATCATGGCAACGATTTACGAGTTATTACAATCGGCATAGATTGGAGGAAAGAAAATAGTTTGGATGGCTTGTCGGCGCCTACAGATGAGACTCAATTACAGAAAAGTGATGAAACTTGAAAGCAAAGGGGGGATGACAAACAAATAGGATGATATAAACAACAAAAATTTATGCTGGCATAGTGAAAATCCATGTGCGGAGAGAGAATTAATGATTAGCTGTATTGGATGGAAAAGTAATAGTGAAGGTTTAAATGCGGGTAAATGGTCAGATGCAAGTATTTACAGGGAGCAACAGTAAAGTTGCGAATCATTACAGGAATCTTTCAAAGATGCAGAAAAAGGAAAACACAGGTTCGTTATAGTAGATAATTTGCTTTATCATAGAGAAAGGGGATTGGGAGATTATGTTATGCAATTAGTGGTACCAAAAGTGAGGAGGAGGGAAATTTTAAAAATTGAGCATGAATCGATTTTCGATCATCTCGGCATGAATAAAACAAAAGAAAGAATTCGTTATTCATTTTATTGACCGAATATGTCACAGGATGTAGAGGAATATTGTAAATCTTGTAAAGACTGCCAGTTATGAAGTAGAGAAAGGGCCAGCGATCAGATACCCATTGTCCCAATTGAGAGACCGGAACTTCCGTTTGACGTTGTAAATATTGACATAATTGGAAGAGTTGAACCCTCTTCACAGCGTAAGCATCAATATGTATTCACTCTGGTAGACCAACATTCGCGGTGGCCGGAGGTGGTCCCGTTAAGGACAATTACAGCTAAAGCTACGTGCAATACATTATTCAGAGTTTCCCCCAGGTTTAAAAAAAGGCAGGGTGCTGCTGGTGAAAAAAAGGGCACTTTTTGGATTCTTGAGGGCACTGTTTTTAATTATTAAGGTATTCTTTTGGTGTTTTAAAGAAACTTTTAATATTTAAAAGTCAGAGCACTCTTTTTAAGACAACATTGAGTCAGTTTTTACTATGAAAGCACATTTTTTAATGCAAAAAGGTAAAAGGACACTTTTTTTTACTGAGGGACAAGAAGGGTACTAATTATTTTTATAAGGGGCAAGAAGGGTGCTATTTTGTAAACCAAAGGGCAGGCAGGGTACAGCACCCTTCTGAAACTGTCTGGGGAAAACTATGCATTATTAGAAATATTTATACGAACTGGGATGCCCCGCGTAATAGCAAGTGATCAGGGCAGAAATTTTGTTTCAGGTTTAATACAGGAGTTTCATGCTAGGCTGGGGGCTCCTCCTAAATTTGCAATGCCAGGGTGTCCACGAAGCTCAGGATTAGTGGAGCGATATAATCAGGTTTTGAAATGCATATTACACCATATGATTCAGAGCGACCCCAAAAATTGAGATAAACACATCCCCTATTTATTATTTGCTTATAAAGAAATTGCGAATAGTACCACAGCAGTATCGCCATTCAAATTGATGTACGGAAGGGAGGCCAGGGGGACAATAGCGGTATTAAAATCTACATGGTCAGGCGAAATCCCATTTTCCCACTACTCATAAATCTTGGAAAGAGCGCAACCGAATACCTTCAGAAGTTAAAATTTAATTTAGAAAGGGCGGCAGTAGTATCTGAGGTTAAACAAGGCTCGTATGCGAAGTACGCTAATCGAAGAGCGATTTACAAGGAATTTAGACTGGGGGACCTGGTATATCTATTAATCCCGGATTCCACGAACAAACTTTACGCTAGGTGGACAGGGCCAGCCGAAATAGTGGCGCGCTGTAAACCTGATTCTTACAAAGTAAAATTAATAAACGGGAATGTTAGGAATATCCACATAAATAAGATCAGGAAATTTACTCCTAGAGTACAGGCGGTGGGAGTAATCTTCGAAAATGAAGAAGAATTAGAGGAAGTCCATCCCACCCCCAGTACGAAATATAGTCCCAATTTATTTAACATAGAGAAAGGTGATTTCAGTCATTTAGAAAATATGGAAAAGAAAGAGATATTAGATTTATTGTATAAATATAAAGACTTATTTTCGAGTAAAGTACAAATAGCCAAGGTAGGAGAGCACAAGATTAGGTTAAGCGACACAGAAATGAAAAAGCCCTATGTTTATCGAATCCCAGAGGTGTTAAAACCACAAGTGGACAAACAAATTGAAGAGAGTGATGCGGAGGCGCCATACCCAGTAGTGTGCGTGATGAAAAGGATGGGGCCCTCCGCCTGGTGTGTAGATTTTGTAGCATTGAACGCAATCACGAAAACTGATGATTTCCCAATGGAAAATGCAACTGATCTTTTATTCAATATTGCCAGGGCCAATGTAATAACTAGGGATGTAACGAATAGTGATTTGGCCGAATACCGAATATTCAGCCACGTTTTAAGCCAAATACCGAATACTGACTAGAAAAAAATTATTTTATTTGTTTATTTATTTTTTTTTTTTCAATTTTAAAATAAAAAATTAAATTAAGGACTAATTGAAATTAATTTTCAAAAATCATAACAGCTGAATGTATTCACGCATGTTATATAGTGAACGTTTGTTTTCTGAAGCTGGTAATGTATATGAAACCAAACAAAACAGACTCCTTCCTGAAAATGCTGAAAACTTATTTTTGCATCACAATTTCAGGCTTTACAGTGATAAATAATTTTGTTACCTCTGCATGTTATTTTGAAGTAACTCATTAAATGTTTTTTCAGTATAGGTAATAGTTTTTTTCTTTTCAATGTATCAAACTCATTAGTTTGTTTAATCAACATCTAATGTTTAATTTTTAATTAGTAAAGTAATTATATAGTCATATTTATTATTTAAAAGTAAAACTAAAATCTAGAAAAATGATTTAATTTGTGAAAGATTAAGCATTTTTACAAGACAGTAAAATATTTGTTTTTAATATTTATGAATTTTATTGTTTAAGAAACTTATCATTATAAATCAGATTAAAAAAAATAGATATAAAGTTAATATTTTTAAATTCACTGATGAGAGAGAGACATTTAAACTTTAAATGCAGTATATATTTTGCATTTTAATGTAAAAGAAATTAATGTTGCAATACTTACTTAAATTCATATGATGCCTAAATATGCAACAAGAAAAATATTTTTTATTTATGTAATATTATTATATATGCAGTTATTTATAAGTTGTCATGAAGCTTTAAAATTGAGTAAGTATTAGGATTTCTTTTTCTTATAATAATTAATGTATTTAGATATAATTCTTTAATATTATTGTTTGTTAAAAATATTTAAAATCACATTTTGTTTTGATTTTCTGGAACTTATTTAACCAAATATCTTAGAATATTCGGCCAAATATGCAAGTATTTGGCAAAATATCTAAATATAATTCGGGTACAGGTATTCGACCGAATATCTGTTCAATATTCGGCAAAAGGGCTGAATAAGCCGAATACCGAATAGTGACCGAATATTCGTTACATCCCTAGTAATAACCACAATAGACTTACTCAAAGGGTATTGGGCCATACCATTGGAAGAAGCGAGCCAAAATTTAAGATGTTTTAAGACTCACAGGGCTCAATATCACTTCAAACTAATGGCCTTCGGGCTCTGGAATGCAGCTGCGACTTTTCAACGAGAAATAAATAGAGCACTTTCTAAATACAAGAATTTTGCTAGAGTATACATTGATGACAAAGCTGTTTTTTTTTTTCGGAAACATGGTCTGAACATTTGACTCATCTTGACGTGATATTTTTAAAACTACTAGAATTACGGTTCTCAGTCAACCTGAAAAAATGTAAATTTGCTAAACCACAGATTAAATATTTAGGACATGTCATCGGGTTCGGCAGCCATCGAACCGACCCAGATAAAGTTGAAGCTACTTGAAAATTAGCTGTAAAACAGACAAAAAAGCAATTTAAGATTGTCCTCGGATTGAGTAATTACTACCGCGATTACCTGCCTAAGTATGCTGAAACACAGCATACTTGGGCAGCTGCAAAAAGTGGAATTCCCCTCCCCCCCCCCAGAACTGTATTATGTCCCCCCTGGAGCTACAGAAATCCCTCCCGAAGATAAGTGTCTGAATTCAACACTGTTTGACAGAACTTACTAAAAAGAATAGTCCTGAGAAGTTATGCTGGTTGGAGGAACATGACAAAGCATTCAATGAACTAAAGAGGGGTCTTGTTGAAGCACCCAGCCTTTATACACCAGTTATAGGGCTACATTTTACTATACAGTGTGATGTATCTGCAATAGGCATCGGTGCATGTCTATCTCAACAGAAAGATGGGAGGCTATATCCAGTCAGTTATGCCAGTCTAAAGCTCATCAAAACTCAACAAGCTTGGCCGACCATTGAACGGGAGGCCTATGCGGTTATCTGGAGTCTAAAGAAGTTTGAAACTTGGATTTTTTGTTCACCCGTGGATAAAAGTTAAAATTCCCAGTCGCCACTGACCACAAGGTGACTAAATGTAAAACATTGGTGACTTTATGCTGTGCATCTGATCACCAAAGTGGCGATTTCTATTTTTCATGTAATAGTATATCAGATTTTTTAGCGCCATTTTGTTTCCACAGACGCCACTTTTGAGCCAACTTTTGAGGCAGATTTTTGCTTTTGAAATTAAAACAGGGTTGCTACGCCACCTGGAAAACATGGAAAAGTCAGGGAATTCGGAAATTAACACAAAAAGTCAGGGAACTTCATTTTTTTCCTCCAAAATCTGTAAAAGTCAGGGAAAATTTCGCAGCGATCGCCAACCGAGCGAAGTCCGCGCCGATGTTGGAACCCCAAACAGACATTTTTCAATCCTGAATGGGACGATCCTGATCTGAATCTTCAGTGGAGCCCGTGGTTAACATCTTCAATATCAAATATATCCACTCAGAAATCAGTTATTAACACTTTTGTGACAAAAGACAATGTCTTGTCTGCAGAATTAATATGGGCAATGAAACTTGTGTTCTCACACATTTCCTATAACTCATTTAATGATGCTGCTGCTATATTAAAAAAAATGTTTGATGACAGCAGTAAAGCTAAATCCCTGAGCTTGGGGGCGTGCTAAAACTGCTGATAAAGCAAAAATGCAGTTTAAAGAATTGTTGTTTAAAAGTAAGGGAATGTGGAAAGACACTTTCATTAAGTATTCCTCCACCATGCGTCTAGATCATTTTTACCGAGAGTTAATCAACAATTCAGACTTTATAGAACTTTGGAAGGTTATGAAAATTGTTTTAATTTTATCTCATGGAAATGCCACAGTAGAGAGTGGTTTTTCTGTTAATAAGGAATTTCACAATGATTTTTTTTTTAAACTGTTAATAGTGGAAAAAAATTCATTGTTTCAGTAAGTTTCATTAAAACTATTATGAAGAAATTGTGTAATTCTTTTATTCTTGCTCCATGCATTTCTTTTATTTGATGTCTAGATGAAATATAAATTCCTTTTATTTTTAAACGTATGTGATTATATCTCAATCAGTAAGTTATATTTTGAACTGACTAAATACTCGAGTTAAAACTTTATATATTTTTTATTAAATAACATTGTTTGATATTATTTTAGCATTTTTCTTTCTTCACTACAAGATTCAAAGGTGGAATGTTAAGTTAATCTTATCTGTACTTAGAAAAGTTTATTTTTTTCAATTGATAATAAACTTAATTTGCCTTCACCGCAACCAATACGTATTACCACACTTGTCGGGAAATTTTTAAAAAATAGTCAGGGAATTTTTTTCTCCTGCTTGAGTAGCAACCCTGTTAAAAGATAAAACAGAAGGCTCAATTTCTGCAGAAAACAATCACAATTTTTGTCAAGTGATCGCAGGAAAAAAAACTAGGATTTTCGTCAAAAGGATCGCGAAATAAAACCGTGATTTTCTGTAAGCGACCGTGAACTAAAACAGCTATATTCAGCAATTGACCGTGAAATAAAACTGAAATTTTTGGCAAACGATTGCGAAAAAAACCCACTATTTTCATCAAAAGATCGCAAAATGAAACCTATGATTTTTATCAGGTGATCGCAAAATAAAACCGTGAATTTCATCAAAGTATCACAAAATAAAACTGCGATTTTCTTCAAGAGACAACAAAATAAAACTACAATTTCTACAGCCGATCGCAAAATCAAACAGATTTTCATCAGACGATCATAAAATAAAAGCACGGGACCACAAAATAAAACTGATTTTTGGCAAATGATCGTGAAATAAAACTATATGTTTTTGTTATTGTTGGGATAAGTAAACTGCCACTGTGATAATTTTATATTTATATACCTAAAAATATGTCTCATAATATTCATATTTTTTTTAATATTACTTGTAAAACTATTTAAATCTACAAACCATGGTGCTAAGTGGCCACTAACTTGACAGTAGCGGCTACTAAACATACAACCTCTATCGGCCACTGGCTACTGGTGCAAATATTGAGTTTTAACCTTTACCCGTGGAACTTATCACCGATCACAAGTCACAACCCATTAACTTTCATCACCAAAAATGCCCCCAATCTTCCAAACTGCAGCGATGGGCATTGGCGTTGCAGAAATGTGACATTGTGATTTTGTACTGTCCTGGTGCAAAGTTAACGAATGCTGATGCGTTGTCTAGACTGGAGACTATAGAGTAGAGAAAAAAAAACTATAAACATTTGATGACTAAAAACTTTTTTATATTAATTTTTGTTTGTGCTGCAGCTAGTAGTCATCAGGGATATGTTTAGGAAAAAACTGGGTCCTTTAAAGGACCCTTCACAAAACTATTTTCCTAAAACAGGACCCTTCACAAAACTATTTTCCTAAAACAGAACCCTTCACAAAACTATTTTCCTAAAACAGAACCCTTCACAAAACTATTTTCCCTAGAACAGGACCCGTCTCAAAACTATTTTCCCTAAAACAGGACCCTTCACAAAATTCTTTGTCTTAAAAATAGGTTTTTCACAAAATTTTTCCATCTTTAAACTGAACATTTCACAAATTAATCATTTAAAAGAAAAATCTGATCTGTCACTTTTACACATATAAAGAAAATATATGTATTTTACATACATACATATTTTTAAAAATTCATAAACAAGAACCTGAATAAAACGATAATTTCAAATTCACAAAATTGTGACTAGATTTTTCACAAATATAAAAAACTGTTCACAATTTCACAAAAACAGGACCCTGGGAAAAATGTCTGGACAGACCCCTGGTCATCTTCATATTCAACGTATATTAATCTGTATTCTGTATTTCATTTGTTATTTGCATTTAGTATTATGTGTTACGAAACATTAATTGTATTAGGTAGCTTTCAATACAAAAAAGTATAAAGCTACCTAACCTATTGCAGCCATTCGGAGGAAAGCAGTTCCAGAAAATTTCGATATATTTTCGCCGATCATGACCCCCAGACCCCAAAACCACCCTCCGTTCAAATGTTGATATATATATATATATATAAAATATATATATATATATATGTGTGTGTGTATATATATCTGACGTATGTCATACGATAACGCGCATATTTATAAATCGATTTTGATAAAACTAATTGTGTGTATTAAGGGCACCAATGTCTCGACCGAGTTCGTTGGCCAGCTTGGTCCGCCATTTTCTTTCAAGATGGCGGCCATTTAAAAATTTAAAACTAAAATAAATATACAAAAAAGTAAAAAATTCAAATTTATTTTTTAATTACGTGTTAGGCCTTGATACAAGGATTCCAGAGCATTTTTTGGTTTACCTCTATCTTAAAAAATGGCTGAGATAGAGCAGTTTGAAATTCTAGGGTAGCTGACATTTTGAAACAAAACAGCACATTAACGTGATTACTCGCAAATTATTTTCTTTCATTGTTGTAATAATTTTCCCAATCATACGCATAAAACTATATATTCATATCCGTTAGCGCCAAAATTGGCAAAATTTGTGACGTTTGGCGAAATATCGCCAAATTTGGCGACCAAAATAAGTCTTTATAAATGAAGCCAATTTGGCTATTGCTCAATAATTTGGCGAAATTCTTATTCAAATTCATTATTAACGAATCTTTTGTAAACGTTTCTTTGCATTTTAACTTGCTGTTTTCGTGTAACATTAGCTAAAATTTTAAAACGAAGATATAGGAAAGCTACCTTTTCCTCCCGGTACAGGCCGGAAGGACTTTTTTTTATATTATAGTAGCTAGAAAGAGTTCCCAGAGATGAGTACAACCAAGAGGTGTTAAAGTATTGTTTTGTATTTCATAATATACTAGGGGGCTCTGCCCCCTACAAGCTATACTCGCCAACCCCCGTTCTGACGCCGCAAACTTTAAAAACACTCTGATTTGATCAACTCTAAAACAATTACGGAAGATTGAATTATGTAATTAAACGACCAGTGACTATCTGCTGTAATCAGGTTTCCATTCATTTTCCTTTGACTGAGGAATTTTAAGGCTGGATCAACTGCTGTTGAAACAGCTAACAATTGTTTTCGTGATTGATAAAATAAGGTTAATTAAACATTTGAAAATCAACTTGCAAAATGGTTAAGTAAGCAATGTCGCTGCATCGGGAAAATTTTATAACGATGCTATAGAAAATTGGGTACTTCTCCATTATCCCGTCTACTACTTTCTATAAAAAAAAGATCTGTCGCCAAAATATAGGATTTAAAGCCAAAAGTGCATATCTGTGGAGTCGCATTCAATTGACATTAGATGCATTACGCGTGTCAGTTATGTCATCGAGTTATCTTTCATTCAAAGTTTTTCTGTATTTTTAATTATATTTTACCAATTTATTAGTTATTTCGTGGATTTAAACATAATTATTAAATGTAAAAATATATTTTTTAATTGAAGGGAAATACTATTAATTACGCTGTTTTAAAATTTGCAATAATAGGTAAAATATTTTGTCGAAATAAATTAATCTTATCCTACTTAATGCTTTGAAAACGCGTAATAAATTATTTCTTTTTTTAATATTCACGCGTAAGTATATTTTTTATTACATAATTTTCTACATTTACTGCTTGTAATACATGATCATTTAATTATTATTTTAAAGTTTTATTTCGGTTTTTAATAGTCCCGTGCAAATACATTTCTTAATTGAAACGGAATAATATTACTATGTGCACTTTTTTACAAATTGGCAACAACTCAAATAATGGATTTTATGAAATATGAAATAAATCTTCATCAAAATAATGAAAATTTTAAATAAAAAATTTAAATATATCCTCAAATTACTCAAATTAAAAAAGTAATTGCAGTCTGCACACCGCAATCTTGTCAACTATATCCTTATAAATGATGGTTAAATTCCTGTGCATAGTTTTCGTTTCTATAAAACTTTTTTAAGACAACAATTTTGATCAACTTTAATATTAAATATCTCTTAAAATAATTCTTCGATTTAAAAACTGTCTGCTTCAGCGTGTTTATGAAACATTTGTTTATAAAACTACCTATTTTCATATTTTTATATGCAATAGTTTTCTGGATATTAGTCCAAAAAGACTTCAAGGTACAAAATCTTCATTGACAGCGGCTGAGGCGGTGGTTACTTTTTTTTAATATAGAGATATACTTAATATTATTCATTAGTAGATTATTGTTAGATAATGAAGTGTAGTGACGTCGCCACACTGGATTTCAGATTGTAAAGAGTGGCATATGCCTTTTTCAATCTTAGGTGGGGGGTGTCATGCCTGGTGACGTCAGTGATTACGTCAACTTTTTTTTTTTTCCTATACCTTTGAGAGAGAGAGACAGCAGAATGAGTCGTGGGCGAGAGGCCATTGGAAGCAGATGAAATGTATGCTGAGCACTTATATAAATTAAATTGTTTGGTGGTAAAAGTTGACAAATATTGATGTTTTGAGGTTACCATCCATATATGTGTGTTACTTGTCCATGTGTCGTCATATAATGTAAATAAATTTTTTGTTTTGAGAAAAGAAGATGCATTATTGATATGAAAACGAAAGCACCGAATAAAATAAGCTCAGTTAATGAAAATATCTGCTTAAAAATAAATAGTTTGAGAGAAGAGAAAAAGGAAAAGCGAGTAAAAGACTTTAACAAACCTAATTGTTAAGCATTAAGGGCCCATACTATTTGGTGGAAGTTCAAAAATAGACATTGCATATATATAAAGGTTAACTTTCTTCCTTTTTTTATAATGAAAATAAACATTTTACATAATTATTCTGAGTTGACTTAAAATTTTTTCAATGGTATTTTGTCATGTCTGTATTAATGTAATTTTTTAAATAGCACATAAAATAATAGTCTGTTTTTTTTTTTTTTCTCCCTCCCAAACATTACAACTCCCCTCCATTTAAAAATGTTGGGACATAGACTCTCCTCCTTAGAAAAATTGAACTTCAAGCCCTGTAAATATGCATAATAATCATGAAATATCATTTTTTCTTCTTTTATTCTGTGAAAACTCACTATAAAAGAAATATATATTTTTTATAACTTTTTTTTTTTACAAACTTCATTCATTTCTTTACATTATATTTTGTGAGCATGGACAAAATTGTCATCTGTTTAAGTTTTTTGTTTTGTTATTTTTGTTTATTTATGTCATACACTGTTCCAAGGCTTATTCCATTACGATTGTGCCAAAAAACAAGTTGGTGAACCAGGATCTAGCTTTTTTTTTAAATTTTGAATTATTGTCAAACTTCTTGAATTTTTTCGGAAATAAATTCATATTTTCTTCATGAGAAAACTTGAGTTTGGTCATATTAACCAGAATTACATATTTATTAAAATGCCAGAAATATGGAAAAATGAAAATTATTACTGAAAGTTGGGGAAATGAACACAAGAAAAATAAACAGTTCGGTTGCAGTTTACCCTTGTGAATAATGGGCAGGACTAATGGTGAAAATAAGCACTCGGCGATTAAACTTGAAAAACTGGCGATTAAAAATATGAAAAAAAAAACGGCCAAATGCAAGATTTTCCAATTTCCTTTTTTCCCTAAAATTCACGATTTTTACGTATCCGATCGAAGAAATTGATGATTTGTTTCGTACCTGATAGACAAATTTGTGATTTTTCCCACTCCCGATCGACGGAATTCATAATTTGTATGTGCCTGATAGACGATATTCAGCATTTTTACATGCCTGTTCGATGAAATACATGATTTTCCCGATCGACGAAATTAATGATTTTTACACGCCCGATCAACTAAATTCATGATTTTTACGCTCCCAAATGACAAAATTTGTAATTTTTTCTAAGACTATTTGGCGAAACACACAATTCCTGAATTTCTAGAGATGTTGGCCATTTTTGGTCGGCATGCAACAGGTTGTGCACATGTGTAATGTATATCATGATGGTTTAGAAACATAACCTATTTTATTATTGTCAGATCTTAATTCTAGACAAATAATTTTTAAAAAATGGTCCTTATGTAGTTAGCTACACAAGTACTAAGCTTTCAAGTTTATTCAAAATAATATAAATTAAAATATTTTTATTTAGTGCATAAATTAATTGTTTTCTGTAAGCTCATATTTATTTTTTAATTAAATATTCAGTGACATAAATGTACTTACTGGACTGGCTACTAAAAAAAATCAACCTACTGGCCATGGCTACTAATCAAAATTCCTTATTTTCACCTTTATGCAGGACCTACAATATGGCGAATTTTCACTATGGATAAGCTAATTTACATCAGAATCAAAGGCAATGTAATTTTATTTAGTAATTAATTAGCTGTAATAGCCAAAAGAACATTATTGACAAAAAAATTAGTTTAAAAAAAATTAATAATGATCGTCGCTGATTTCAGCACCATCTTGAATTTTGTTTCTACTTCTTAACTGTGAATTTCACTGTTTACATCTGCAACAATATGCAGATTTAAGGGAGTCTACTGTACTTCCTTAGCGGTGAGGGCGAAGAGACCAGGACAGACTGCCCGTACAGCCATATTGTCCAGACATTGAGGGCTCCCATCCATGTGGTATGCATTCGATTCTGGACATCACCCCACAACATATTTGACATCCGGACCGCAGCTAAACAGAGACTTCCACTCGTATGCATGAAAGGGGCCAGATCAGGTCCCAGTTCCTGGGGAGAGTCCATGACATCATCGTCCCCAAGCACCTCTGGAAGCCCACAAGGGAAAAGCCAGAGACTCAAGAACTAATCAAGGGATCCCTCCCGAGATTTCATATACCTCTGGTTTGGAAGGACGAGCTCCTATGTAGACTACCTGTCATAGATCTGTTCCAGGGGACAAAACAATACAAAAACATTAAAAAAAAAAATTTAAACAGTAGTAAAATGTAACCATTACCACTGTGTATTATTTAATAGAATAATTAAATGCAGTATTAAAAAGATATATCACATTCTTCATTTTCTTTACCACGGTAACAAAACAAAAGTTTGCCCTCTGTCCATCATACTTTTTCTATTTCTCCAAACTTATAAGAAGCCAACAAAAGTTTAAGTTCTCTTTCTCAGAATGCTTCTGATTCACTACATTATTTTTTCCAGTTTCCTGAGCCAAGAGCTTTAAAACTATGGGAGAGAATAAAATACAATTGCAGATGGGTATTGTGCAAGAGATTTTTAGAAGGGAGGGTTTTAGGCAGGGTTGTAGTGGGTAGCTGCCCGGGTGCCCACCCGTGCTGGGTTTTAAAAAAAATTGGTTTTTTACAACTATAAGGATTGCTGTGGGTACCTGCCTGGGCTGTTTTTTTTTATACCCGGGTTTTTACAACCCTGGTTTAAGGGGGGAGGGTTTTTTTGGTTCCAATTTAGCTTTGCGAACTATACCAAAAAAAAAAAAAAAATTTCTGTGATTTGGTAGTCAATTCTAAAGAGACTCTTATTGTGCTGTCCTCTAAAAAAAACCCATTTTTTGAAATTTTCTCTATAAAGTCTAATAAAGAATTTTTAAAAATTAAACAATGGCTAAATTTTTACAGCTTGTTCTAAGATTTTAATGTTGGGCATTTTTTATTTTATCACTTTATTACAAAATGGCAGCCAATTAAGCGAGAATTTGAAAAAACCCCACTTTTCCAAAAATTAAGCGAGAATTTGAAAAAAACCCACACCTAACATAATCAGTGGAAAATGAAACATTTTATTGCATATTGTAATGGTTTAACTTAAAAAAATAATTTATGTAGATCATTCTAAAATTATATTATAACAAAAAAAGTCTGTAAAAATGAAGCTCATGTTTTGCCAGAATTCTGCAATTGTTAATTTAAATTATTTTAAAACTAAATAAGCACTCCCTAGGTATTTGTAACTATTTTTTTTATTCTAAATAGTGCAAAAAAACAGAACAAAAAAAAAATTGAATTTAGTGAAATATTTGATGTAGTACTAGGGAAGGGGTTTTTTAGGAAACGTTTCACTGTGAATTTTTTTTTAGAGAACAGCACAATATATAAAAAAAATCCATTCAAATTTCGCAAAAATTCAGAAAGATAGAAGCAATATAGTGAGTTGTTTTCTAAAAATAGCTGGATTATAAGGGATTTTCTTCCAATTTTTCAATCAGCTCACTGTATCGTCAGTATCTTTCTGAGTTTTCACGATATTTGACTAGTCTTTTTATATGAGTTACTCTATAGAATTGACTACCAAATCATGACAAAAAATCTTTGTTGTAGTTTGCGCATGTGCAGTTAAAATTTATTTCATACGAATACCCATATCTCATAAAATATTCAATATATTAATCTTTTAATTGCAGTAGTATACTATTTCTACTGTTCATTGTCAAGTTTTCGGAAAGTGGTGTTAAATTCAGTTGAAAACTCTGTATGCTATAAACAAAAAACATTTAAATTTTTTTACAGAAACGTTAACATCTTCACGAATATACATGCTATGCTTACACAAATGTTGGAACTACATAGTCATTTGCTACAGTGACAAATCATTTTGAGCATTTTGTGTTATTTGGGTGATCACAAATATTATTTTATTATTAAAATTATTATCCTCCCCCCCCCCCCTAATTGTCTTCATGACTAAATCTTCATTGGAAATTATGAAGTCAAACATGTTCTTTACATTCTTGAAGTTCAAGGACAGTTCATACAGAATTTCAGTAGATATTTGACAAAATGTCTATAATCGAAAGAGTGATCACTGCCCCTTAATTTTTGGACATCAGTGTATAATAACAACCATGGTATCTGCTCCCATTTGTTGTTATTTTTTAGTGACTCAGACTCATAGATCATAAAACAAAACACTTTTATTGAATGAGCACAAAACACTTAACAAATATGCAATAATACTTGGTATCATTTTGTTGAAGAGAAATATGCATGGCTCAGTTATAATATTTATTTAAGATTTTATCCTTTAATTTCCCTTCTAATTGCTGCCCATTCCAACATAACCCTTTTGCTGGGACAAGTTGATCAAAATTAAAGCTTAGAATTAAATACATAAAGGTTTCTCTGGGGTTGGCTAATAGAATAAATTAATTTATTCAGAAAATAATAATAAAAGGAATCCATAGAGATTAAATTTTGGATATGTTCCCCCCATTGCATTGTGTAATTTCGAAGTAGCCCATTACCCTTTTTGAGAATGATCATTCTTGCCCTTAGCTGACTTTTAAAATGGAAATCTAAATAAACAAACACATACTAGATAATTTAAATGAGAAGACTCCAAATACTACTATTATTTATTTACAATATTTACAGTTATTTCAAGAAAAAAAAAAGATTTATCAGAACACATCTGATTTAATTTCCTAACAAAATTTCTCCTATAATATTGGCATTAACACTTTGATCCTTGCAAAGGATACTTATATTTGTTTGTATTTATATTTAAATTGATCTTTGACAACATTATTTGTTTACAATTAAAATACTGACTTCCATTTGTGACTAAGGTCACACTACCAGCTTCTCTTATAATATTTTGATAAAATCAAATAAACTGGGGAATTACTTAGGTCAGAGTCATATTTACCTCTACACATTGATTGAGAAGGTTTCTCTTTGTATCAGAGCACTGTCTCCGCTAACTAAATAGCACTGCACTTATTGAAAATGTTCATTTCACAAAACTTAGCTTAACTTCCCCACTCTCCATATATGTTGTTCGGGTTCGTTGCTTTCTTACCATCAGAATTGCCACTCACTCTATTTTCCTCTTTCGGACCGCACAAAATTCATCGCGTCATTTTATTTCACCTCTTCCTTTCGCTTCTGAGATCGATGTGTGTTCTGTTTTCATTCTTTTTCACAACTCCTTTTTCATCACCACGGTGGGCCGTACTTCGTTCTGCCCAAAATTTGCATGACAGTGCTTTAAGCCCATCCTTCTTTTTTTTTCATTGGGTAGTTGATCTCCCGTTTTAACTGAAATTTTCATAACAGAGGGTCAGTTTCACCTCCTCTTTACCAACCCCAACCAATGGCTATGCATCAGTTGTTTCTGTAGCGTGTTGTTTTCTTTCTCGGAACTACGTGTGTGTTCTTTGATATTATCTCCCAGACCAACTTAAATCAAAGTTCTTCTTATTTGACTTTTATGGCTTAAAATTGTCGCCAGCGAGTCTCTGGTCATAAATTTGCCATCCTAAATCTTTCAACTGAGGCGACTTATGGGAAAGTCCCGATAATGTACTTTCCTTACATTACATTTATTTGAATTTATCACTTAGCGCATGACATTTACATCATCTCTAAGTTATGCTCGCAGACTGACTGTGCTAGAAGAATGGAGAAATGTGCAGGTCTAAAAACTGGGTATGTGTGCACATAAAAAATGACTTGCTCGCTTCCAACCCAACAGTAATAATGGATAACTCCATTAGTGTGTATATGGTTCAGTAAAGTAGCTTCCACAAAATCTTTTGCTGCTTGCTTTGAAAAATATCCTGGGTAATGGGGCTGTTACATATCACCTGAAAAAAGTTATTTAAAAAATATATTAATAACCCTTCTTACTTTTATGTAATGATGTACATAAGTATAGACTGTTGCTGTTACTTATCAATCAAATAAATAAATGTCTTTTGATTTTTGAGTTTATTATAATTAGGTTGAAGACATAATAAGATCAGAATTGACGTAATTTGTTGACAATTATTAAGAAATTCCAGATTGGCAAAACTGTTATTCTTGAGAAATGTTTTCATATTCTTATTTCTGATACAGATAATAATTATGTTTTAAAATCTGAAGAATAAATAAGTAAAAATGTTCTAGTGTAGTTTTTTTGTATGTGAAACTTTTAAGAATTGCTATAAAAATCATATTTTCAATAATGGGAGAGTATTTATTTATTCATAATAGTATACATTTGTCTATTTCTAGCAATAATAGAATTAATTGCTGGGTTTGCTTTGGAAGTCCAGAAGATGATAAAGAGGCTGAATGGGTACAACCTTGTAAATGCCGTGGCTTCTCTAAATGGGTTCATCAAACCTGTCTTCAACGGTGGATTGATGAAAAGCAGAAAGGTAATAGTTCTGCTGCTGTGTCCTGCCCTGCATGTAATGAAGAATATATACTAGTTTTTCCTCCTTTTGGTAAGACATCTTTATTAATTATCTTAAATTCTTTTTCGCACTCATATTTAAGGATAACAAATTTGTCTGTTAAATATTATTATGAATAGTGTTATGTGAAATATCTTTTTAACACTTTCCAACCTAGTTGAAAAGTGTTTGACTTCGGTTTGTCTGGCCTTCTGGCGTCTTTCCGTACTCTAACTCCCATAAATATGCTCAGATTGCCCTGCAATTTTTATATGTTATTGTCGTTATTTATAGCATGTCCCTATTTCAACTGAAGTGTGTAGCACTTATAGTTGTTTTACAGGGACACTCAAAAGAATTTCGTTACATTACAGTCTATGGAGAAAAATCATTTGTGGTTTATTTTAATGATGTTACACAATTTTAAACACATTATAATTGATATATATCATTAAGGTGCATTATAAGAAGCTTAATATGGAATAGGGTGTGCATAGCACTTATAGTTACTTTACAGGGACAGTCAAAAGAATTCCGTTACATTACGTCTATGGAGAAAAATCATTTGCGGTTTAATTAAATGTTTCATTATTTCAAACGCATTGAAATTTATATATATCACTAAGGTGCATTACAAGAGATTTACTACAGAATATTGTGTATATAGCAGTCATCATTCATTTACAGGGACACGCAAAAGAATTCTCTACTGTCTGTTAACAATAATTCATGGAAGTGCGTTTTAACCACCTGACCGCTGAGCAAAAGGGCAAATTTGTAATGTTGTTTTCTCTGTAATATTTTTAAAATGCTTAAAAAATCTTAATTTTCAAACTTGGGATAAAAAACTTAATTACGTATATAAGTATAATCCTTGAGAGTATCAATCATTACTTGATGTTTTAAAAGTGTATTATATTTGTAGAATTATATTAATTTAAACAAACCTTGTGTTGCTGTGAAACCTACAGCATAGTGAACGGATATATCAGGTCGCGGCGGTGAGAAGGTTAAGTTGCTGAACGCGATTTTAAATTCAACTCAATTTTTGTCTATTACGTAGTGTGTATAAATTCTGTAGATCATATATAGGGCAGCACAAAAGTTCGCGAACACATTTCCGTTTATTGACAGAAACTCCAGAAGGAGAATTTTAAACTGTGCTATGCGTTTCCTAACTGAACTAAAATTTAGCAACCTATGTAGTATATATACAAATCTATAGATCATATACAGGGCTGAATAAAAGTATTCGGATAATTTTCCGAATATTGTTATTGTATATGTTGGAAATTCCTGAAATTACGTTTTTAAATATATTACGCATTTTCCAAATTGTTTACTTAGATGTTATCTTTCAGCTTATTAAACGGTAATGATTTGTAAAATTATTTTGGAAGTGTTGGAAAGTGTTACATAATCTATGCTTGACGCATGATTTTTCGTTCTTGTTCATTATTGCATACATCAATGAAATAATTATTATATCTTATATAAACTGTTTTATTACTCAAGGTTATAATTTTTAAATTTACCCATATATTTCAGAAATCTGTATGTGTTTTTGTAACAAGATATAGAAAATTTATGCTATAACTTGAATGAAGTCTAATAATGAAATTACACATTTGTCTGTCTTAAAATTTAGCTAAATCTTGTTAACAAACCTATTTAAAAAACTTTAATTTTTCAGAAAATTTGTTTTATTTTTTATGATTATTTCTATAATTATTATACAGTAACCCCTTGTTATATCGCACATTTGGTTATTTTGATTTTTTTTAGTTGTCCCCCGATAAATTTCCGGTTTTCAGCAACAGTTCGTAGATGGTTAAAAGATAAAGCAAAACTACAAAAATTTTTGCATGCCGTGAATGAAACGCCCAAGTTAAAGAGAAAAAGAACAAGAGTCGGTGATAAAGAAGCCTTGTTTTTTGTGGTTTATGGAACAAAGAGCCACTGGAGCTCCCTTATCTGGACCTATCATCAAAACTAAAGCTAAACTTTTAGCTAAAATGATCCAAACTATAAATTCACAGCAAGTGATGAGTGGTTTTGGAGATGATAGAAACAACATGGAATAGGCCAACTTTCAATACTCAGAGAAAAACAATCTGCTGATTATGATTCCATAGAAAAATTTTCTGTTGATTTAAGAAGCATTATAAATAAAGAAAAGAAGGCTATGTAGATGAACAGATTTATAATACTGATGAAACAGCTTTATTTTGGAAATGTTTGCCAAAGAAAACGCAGGAAGGGAAAAGTGTACCTGGAACTTCAGGTTACAAAGAAGTAAAGGACAGATTTACTCTCCTACTTACTGCAAATAATACTGGAACTCACAAACTAAAGTTGCTTTTAGTTGACAAAAGTAAGACACCGAGGATTTTGAAAAACGTCAATCAGAAGACCTTACTACCAGTTTTGTATAATTTCTCACAAAACTGTTGGATGATGCAAAAAAATGTTTAAGCGGTGGTTCAATAATGTGTTTGTTCCTTCAGTTTGCTTACACCTTAGAAACAAAAGATTAAAAGAAAAAACTTTGCACCTTCTGGACAGTTGCAAAGCCCATCCTGATGAAACAGAGCTCATTTCCAGAGATAAAAAATTCTGCGCTGTTTTCTTACAAGTGCACACAACAAGCTTTTTTGAACAAGTATTTAAATCAAAACCTTGTAACTTAATTTAGGGCTCTTTATTTTTTTTATTTATAACTACTCTTCTCACCCCTCCCCCTCCTCGTTATATCGCACTTTCTTCTTATGTTCCCAAGTAGCGCGATATATTGAGGGGTTACTGTATTTGATAATGAAGTTATATACTCCTTGATTAGGCAATTTATTATTTATTATTTTATTACTTAATTTTAAAAAAAGATTTTGTGGGAAAATTATTTGCTTGGAGATTTTTAAGATATTCTTAAGGTCCTGTGGTGTTGAATCACATATAAATACACATTTTTTAACATTCCCTATTTATTAAATACTTATGAAATTTCTGCTGAACTTAACCTTTAATTCTACTATATTTCATTCAGAGATAAAAGGAAATATGAATTTTATTTCTTCCTTTTATTTCTGTAAATGCAGTTCTGCCTGATATATTTTACCTCTACTCCTACTCAGTTATTCATCTTTTTTGCTTTAATACATAAGAAAGAAAAAGAGTAACTCTGTTTTGTCTGCAATTAACTTCCACAGTTGTTATAAAATTTATGTTCATTGTCAGACATTTACTTCTGATAAAAAAATCACAAGACTCTTTCAGTTATATTCATATATAGTTTCAACCTTTTTTTATATAGTTTATGTATTCCATTAATGTTTACTAGTAATGTACAGTTCAACATTTTGAGTTTACATATGCATGTCTTGCAACCTGTTTGCACTTTGAAAATTTGTAGATATCAAAGCCTAACTGATTTTCGGTACTTTTCCTTTTAAGGGAGTGTGTTTTTAAAAATCTTGGCTCATTTCGAGCTTCAGAAAGTGAGATTTGTTGTCAAATAGTACAAACAGCTATAAAAAGCAAACCTGATGAACTTTTGTGTTTTTTTACATATGTATTAATAATATAAACATTTTATTTATGTATATTATATTATTGTTTTATATGTACAATTTACTTCTGTTTGCCTATAACAATAAATGGCTTCTTTATATTAAATTGTATAAATATTGAAAAAATTGCTTGTGTATACAAAACAGTGAATAGGTTGCCAAATTTTCTTTTCTTGCCAATGCCATTTTCTCTATTTTGTGAAGGCCCTTATACTGGAAAAGTACCTGATTTTTTTCTATAAAACACATGTTTTGGCTCACTTGTTTTGTCAAGATGTGCTAATTATTGCTAAAGAGATCAATGCACTCTAGGAAATATTTTCATTTTTTCAATCTGTTACTTACTTTTTGGGTTGCTGATAGCACTTTGGCAAATTCACTCTTCCAGTACCATCCATAAATGTCTTTATTTTGGAATACTTTGCTGGTTGAGAAGTGTCCTTAAGAGTGCTTAAATGAATTAAATTGTTATGTAATAAAAAAATTATGTCTTTATTTGATCCTTGGAGATTGTGGATCAATTACTTTCATTGCCTGCAATGTTACTTTTTTCTCTACAGATTCTTTTAAAGTATCATAATGTAAATTAAAATTTAGAAGATGTACAGTAGTAGCCAAAATTGCGGAAACTGTTTTGAAAAGGTGTATTTTTGAAGCCTGTTGGTTCATAACACCACTTTCTCTTTAAGTAATACTATAAAATTATATACCAATGGAAAGATAATGTAATCAAGAAAATAATGCAACAAATTTCATGAAAGAATGTGTAATTGAACAGCAGTTGTAAAGAAGAAAAGTGAAACATATAGAAAAAATGTGATATACAAAAATTATCACAACGTCAGTTAATACTTAGTTGGATTACCTTTACTCTTAATTGTAGCCTTACAATTCCTTCACATGGGTAGAACCATATCTTTTAGTTCTGAAGCTGTTATAATGTGAAATCAAGATTGAACAATTGCTTCTATTAATCTGCTTAAATCTTCCACTTTGGCTCCATTTTCTAAATGATTCTCAGCCTTTAAAGAAAACAGAGAATTGCTATTCAGCTTCTTAGTTTATAAATAAAAATACATTCAAATTTTGTGCATTTAAGCTTGAAAATGATTCATGAATGTGTCAGAAAGTATCAAGTTTGGATTTGAGTAAAGCATAACAAATAATAACAAGAACGAAAAATCATGCGTCAAGCATAGATTATGTAGCACTTTCCAACGCTTCCAAAATAATTTTACAAATCATACCGTTTAATAAGCTAAAAGATAACTTCTAAGTAAACAATTTGGAAAACGCATAACATATTTAAAAACATAATTTCAGGAATTTCCAACATATACAATATTCTGAAAAATATCCGAATACTTTTATTCAGCCCTGTATGGGATCTATAGAATTGTATATATACTACATAGGATGCTAAATTTTAGTTCAGTTAGGAAACGCGTAGCACAGTTTAAAATTCTCCGTCTGGAGTTTGTCAATAAACAGAAATGTGTTCGCGAACTTTTGTGCTGCCCTGTATAGGATCTACAGAATTTATACACATCACGTAATAGACAAAAAGCAAGTTAACATTAAATTCGCGTTCAGTAACTTAAAACGCACTTCCAGGAATTATTGTTAACAGACAGTAGATAATTCTTTTGCGTGTCCCTGTAAATGAACGATGACTGCTATACACACAATATTCCGTAGTAAGTCTCTTGTAATGCACCTTAGTGATCTATATAAATTTCAATGCGTTTAAAATAGTGAAACATTATTTAAATAAACCGCAGACGATTTTTCTCCATAGACGTAATGTAACGGAATTATTTTCACTGTCCCTGTAAAGTAACTATAAGTGCTATGCACACCCTGTTCCATATTAAGCTTCTTCTAATGCACCTTAGTGATATATATAAATTTCAATGCGTTTAAAATAGTGAAACATTATTTAAATAAACCGCAAATGATTTTTCCCCATAGACCGCAATGTAACGGAATTCTTTTGAGTGTCCCTGTAAAAAAACTATAAGTGCTACACACTTCCGTTGAAATAGGGAACATGCTATAGATAACGACAATAACATATAAAAATTGCAGAGCAATCCGAGCATATTTACGGGAGTTAGAGCAAGGCAGACGGCCAGACAAACCGAAGTCATAAGCACTTTTCAACTAGGTTGGAAAGTGCTAATAAATAAATAAAAAAGGGAAGAAAATATTATTATTCTGAATCTATTCTGCTAAATATCCAAAAAAATTATTTGGATGAAGTTCCTGGCCAACTACCATTCAATATTCAGCAAAAGGCCAAATATTCGTTACATCCTTAATAATAGTCCTTGAATTTTCAATTGTAATTTCCACATTTTTTGCTTCTAAGTGAAAGATAAAGGTGTTGAAGGAAATTATTATACCTTCATTTTCTTTTTCTCAAACTGTCTGCAGGTACAAAATGTATCATGATAAATGGCAAATAACAGTATCTATACTAATAAAAGAAAGATGTATGTGTGTCTGGGCTAGGAAAATCTACCATGCGTAGAAGTCTGAAAATTTAGATGAGGATAGCCTAAAGCACCTGGGGTTCAGATTTTTCCTTTTTTGTTAGTTAATCAAAATATTAATTAAAAATCATAATGAGCATCACAAAATGGCATGAAAATTCACAGCAATGCTGTTGAGAGTGTGTTCCACAGATAAAAAACCAAGAATAAAGAAATACATTTTTTTTTTCTTTTTTGCGTATTTTGCAGTGCAGTGTGGGTTTAACTATTCAAAATATGATAAAACAAAAAATACATGTTTAAAATTCACACTTTAACATTTCTGATGGTGCAGTCTGTTTAAAAAATATAGCAATGTTAACTCTTTCAAAAAAAATATTTTCAAAACGTCTTTTTTCATATGCGTGTTTTTTTAAGCCTTCATCGGGTTAACTACTCCAAATATACAAAAATGAAAAAACCAAGCTATATCTACATACTTTTATCTTCCTAATGGTGTAATCTGTTTTTTAAAAAATATTAATATTAACCCTTTCAAACAAAATGTTTGGTACTTTTCGGTTAGCCGGGCACCAGTGATATATATATATATATATATGTAGATATATATCAGCAATTTTTCTGCAATACTTAAAATTCTGCATATTGAAATACGAAATATATATATACCAAATTAACCACCATACATTTAAAACATCTTCAGCATTAAAAAATATTAATATTAAAAAAATTCGTTTCTGAAACTCACTTTTCTCTCTGTCTAAGTGGCTTTGAAGATAGTTTTCCATTTTTATTTAGAACATTTTTGATTCTGCGCATGCACTGGGAAACATAAAAGTTTGTAACAGAGAGGGTTTTTAAAAGAGGAAAAGGGGGGGGGGGGATAATGTTTTACATTATTTAAGTTTTCTCAAGAACTTTTTCTCGGAATTAAAAGTTTAATATATCTAAACATCAGAAATTAAATTGGTAATCACTGTAACGAGAGCTTCTTGATTCGTTTGGATAGATTTTTATTTAAAAATATATAATCATGCAAATTTGAGGGTGCACACTGCCTAAGGCAGTTGGGCCCTAACATTAGGTTTGTTTGGAAAGATTTTCATTTAAATATGCAAATTCATTCATCACTAATTTTAGGTATATTTAAGGCTATCATGACGGAGCCCAGACTATGCCTGTCTTACGTTAAAAAATATATAACCAAAACAGACCGGACCATGCATAGCACGTCCGTGTATGCTACCAAAAACAGTGAGGCCCCCAACTCTAGGTTCGTTTGGATAGAATTCCATTTTAAAATATAAAATCACACTAATTCACCGAAGGCAGTGTGGCCCCCAATGTTAAGTTTGTTTTAAAAGATTTTCATTAAAACTAATTTTAGGTAAATTTAAGGTTATTATTATGGGTCCTTGCAACGCCAGGCAGATCAGTTAGTTAAAAAATAAAAGTTTGATTACATTCTATAAAATAATTTTAGATTTAAAAAAGAATGTAATAATATATAGTCTTTAAAATATTCTTCTATATGATAATACATTAAAAGTTAATAATCAGCAAATAAAGATTTTTGTTCTGTTAAGTTCAGTTTGATAAATAATATGCAAGTAATAATTTTTAAATTTTCAAACAGGCCGTCTTGTGTTCATACTAGATGTTGCTGACAGAATTATGTTTAAAGTTTGTCCACTAGCAACAGCTGGCATTGTTGTTGGCTCTATCTACTGGACAGCAGTTACATATGGTGCTGTTACAGTTATGCAGGTATTATTATTATTTTAATTAAATTTGAAATGATATCTGAAGGCTTTTCTTAAATTTCAAGATAATTGACTATGTATATTGTATGTACTATGATTTTTTATGTATAAGTCGACACTATGTTTTTAACTCGAAAATGGCATATCTTATGTGCATTTGATGTATAAGTTGACTTCTTAATTCATCCATGGAAAAAAATCGCTTTTTTTTTTTTCTTTCAGAAAATAAAAGTGTTGGAAGAAAGGTTAAGTGTAAAAAAATCATTAAAAGAAGAGCAAATACTACAATGATTTTTCTAGAAATTAACGTTTTTACAATAATAATTATGGACAGTAACAATAATAACTTTTAAATATTGTGCAAAATATGCTGGGAAGGATGAATTTTGTAGGTCTAATAAAGAAAAGATGTTCTTAAAATATGTCGAAAAAGATGAATTTTGTGGGTCTAGTAAAGAAAAAAATACTCTTATCTTGTAATGTCATAACTATTGTTACAGCTACAAACTGCGGTTGTCAGATGTCTGATTTTATATCCGATTTATATGTCGATCCCTGAAATTTCTTTGTGTTTTGACGGTTTAAAAAGTTGACTTATTCACTGGAAAGTACAGTATATAGTATATAACAATTGACATAAATCATACTATGTATATAGAGAGGTGTAAATTTGTTATGCTACCAATTTTTACTTTGCAATTCAAGAACTTAGGGGATTAACATGTTAAGTAACATTTTTGAAAAAATTGAGATTTCTGGTAAGAAAAATTCGTTTTCATCTAATTTAAATATAGAGCATTCTATTTTTCCAATATAAGTCTTCAAATAAGATAAATTTCAGTGAATGAACATATGTGCACATCTTCAAGTTGTTTCATTAGTGGAGAAACATATTAAATATATATATTCGTTTCAATTTTACATGCAGATTTCATGTCCTGAAAAGGAATTTTTTGCTAGAAAAGTATTTAGTATTTTTACTCACTGTTATTAACACTTTTAATATATCTTATTTGATCATTAAAAAAATAATTTTAAAAAGTATGTTTAAGACTTTATTTACTAAGCAAAAAAATATTAAAAAATTCATCATCCACTTTTTGGATTGTTCCAAGATGAAGTTTCTTTAAAAGATATTATTTGGTACTATTTACCATTATACCAATACCATTGTCGCCAAGCGTAATAGTTGGCACAAAATGAAACATTAGACAAAATTAACATTGTTGGTGCAAAAGTGATCATTTTAAAATTACAGACTTTCACAAAATATTTTATTAAATCAATACAAATATATGCTTGAAAAAATCTATATAATAAAAGCATAAGTCATGTGACTGCCATCAACATTTCTGGAATGTCCGCTTCACTTTTTTATAAGCTAGGCGGCCATTTTTATTAAAAATTATTTTTTCGAGTAAAACTGCATGAAAGTTACATTATTTGAGAGATGACTTATGTTCAATTATGTATATATTCGGCAATAACTTCAGTTGAAATTGGGTTGACAGTCCAATATCTCATTCCATCAAAATAAACAAACACAAGATATCCGTTCATCGTGAACAATAGAAATATAAAACCATGAAGGTAATCATTCGCAAAGCAAGTTCTCCCCTCCGCGAATGAATTTTTGGAGCGCTGCCTGGTGTCAAAAAAATAATTTGCACCAGGACCTGTGCGACAATCAAAGTTTATCATAATTCTGTTTGATGAAGTGCTGTACAACTCAACTTCCTTGACATAAGTTGAATGTAAACAAATACAACTCATACAACTTATGTTATAATATTTAATGAATCAAATTTCGAAATTAATTGTCGGTTAATTTGGTATTTATGTATTATATATGCCAGAAAGAGAGATAACCGAAAATGATTGTTAATCTCCAATCATATTTTCCATTATTAATGACCAATCACGTTCAAAACAGTAATTTAATATTATACATTTATAAAATTCATAGCATCATTATGTACTTTTATGTTATTTGGGTGCAAATCTCGTCAATAGCATTTTTTAAATCAGCAATACCATCTTTTATTTTTCACGTGTGCATTAGAAACAATACTTTGATTTTAAAATCCAATGTAGAACAGCTGTCACAAACGTACCGGGGTTGGCGCGATTTTTGTTTTCTGCCATTTTGGCGAGAAAACACCATTTTCAGGTACCTATTAGAGATTGCTAAAACAGCATGTTACTTTTATTTTATATTGAAAAACACACAATTTTATTTTAAAACACACATAATGATTAATTTATTATAAAACACGCAATATTTAATTTATTATAAAACATACAGAATCTGCTCTACCGGGTTGAAGAAGCAAAATCTAGCTGAAACTCCTGTGTTGCCCAGGCATAAAATCGCCATTTTGGTGCCAAAATTATACCCTGGTGTGTCTGCGACAGCTGTACCCGTAAAAACCCATTATTAAAATGGTAAATAATATAGAATCAATGTAAAATAATACATAAAATCATATTCATGGCTTTTAGTTTAGATATTTATGATTGTAGTTTTATTGGCAGTATGTTATATCAACCGGAATGAATATGAGATATATATTCTAATCACATATTATGTACCAATGAATATAATATACATATCTATATCAATAAAAGTGTCTTCAATTGTCTTATACATTTCTACTGTACATAATACTAACTATAGAGTTACAATGTATATATAGAGGAAAAACAGGTTGCTGTAATTAGAATTATAGGCACCAATGTTGGCGCGGAGTATTTTACCTGTTAAGAATCTTAATAATCCATAGACATTAAGCAGAAATGCTGAAGTAAGGGAATTACACAATTATGAAAACTCCTGAACTATAAGAAGAAAGAGGAGCAGAGAAAAACTAATTCGAACAGAGATCGGCATCTAGAAGGAAGTTCATGAATTTTAATCCGATTGTATGCCACGGGGCAAAAGTGCAGACAGCAAAAATGGTTTAAAGGGAATGTGATTATCAAAACTTGCTTCCAAAAGTTCAATGTTTCACCAAACTCTATTCGAAAATTATGTGTAATAATATGCAGCCCAATTATGGCACATTATTCAAGATGTTTTAGATGAGAAGAATGATAGATTATCTAATCCTCCATAATCGAGTCTACAGCCTAAGTTAGAGAGAAACAAAAAAAATATTCGCAACAATATGGTTCAGTGTAAATGTGGATATCATTAAAGACTTTCACAAAATAGACTTCATTGCATCAAATGGTATTAACTAAAATACGCCAATTGGTAATAGACCCAATTATGGAAAATTAGCGTTTAAGAATCTCCACATTAGCGAACATATTGCAAATGATAACAGACATGAAGCATAAATGCTTAAGTGAGTTAAGTGGTTTTTGTCAAGAAAGATGAAAAACATAACGGCAAAAAATATGCGAAATGCTACCATGATCACAAAAGTTCTTGATTTGTCTATTAGAATTTTCCAATTTGGCGAAGCATTAAGGAAAAAAATTAAATTATGAATAAAAGTAACATGTTACTATGCTTAATATACATTTAAGGAAGACCAAACTGGTCGCCAGTGGCGGCTAGTTAATAAATAAATGTTATGCAATAAAACTCAATTTAAACTGTGACATGAAATTATAAATGTCTCTTAGCATTGCTGTAAATATTTCATTTCTTTTAATAAAGACATCTCGTCACGACATAAAATCTATAAGATAGGATTGTACATAATAACAGTGACGCAATATTTTTTTAATATGCCATTTCACAATACCCAATAATCTCTTAACAGATTGGGTACAACACCCACTGTTAGGCTCAACAAAATTATATTTTTTTCATTCCGTATCAACATAGGCGTAACTTGGGCTGTAAGACTGGGAGGAGGCAAAAGGCTTAAAGCTCTTTTGTAAAAAATTATACCTACATCCTCTCACCAAGTACACACACACACTTAAATTAAATACTCAGGGCTAGCATTAACCCTAAAATTCCTAAATTTCCTAAATATTATTTTATCCCCTAAAATTCTCCTAAAATTTTCTTCTTGTTCCTAAAAATTCGAGATGCCAAAATTTCACCAAAAAATATCGTGAATTTTGACAAATGGTCACCGAAAAAGATGCGTATTTCATCAAAAGATTGTTAAAACGACGCAAATTTCATCAAAAGATTGCTAAAACAACTCAAATTTTGTCAAAAGATCGTGAAAAAAACGCAAAATTCGTCAAAAGATCACGGAGAAAAGCAAATTTCGACAAAGAATCGGGGGAAAAAAACTTAATTTTATCCAAGGATATCGTGTGGGGGGGGAGGGGGAAA
This sequence comes from Maratus michaelseni, assembly GCA_963931845.1. Taxonomy (NCBI): domain Eukaryota; kingdom Metazoa; phylum Arthropoda; class Arachnida; order Araneae; family Salticidae; genus Maratus; species Maratus michaelseni. The sequence continues at coordinate 173,416,575 of OZ007587.1, read as the reverse complement.
GCTAATTTCGACAAACAATCCTGAAAAAAAAACTCTAAAGATCATCTAAGGATCGTGATAAACACAAATTTCTTCAAAGGATCGCAAATTTTTTAAAAACATCTCGGGAAAAAAAAACTAGAATTTCTTAAAAAGATCGCAGAATAAACATGAATTTCGATTAAGAAAATCGTGAAAAACCCCTCAAATTTCATCCAAAAATCAAGGAAAAAAGATAATTTCGTCTAAAAATCGCAGATAAAAAACTAATTCCGTCAAAAGATCGCGAAAAAAAAAAAGCGAATTTCGTCAACAGATCGCGAAAAAACGTGGGATTTTGTCAATAAATCGTGCAAATAAGGCGAATTTCATGACAGAATCTAAAAGAAATGCATGTTTCTTCAAAATATCGAGGAAAAACGCAAATTTCGACAAAAAAGTGTGAAAAAAAACCTTTCAGAAGTTTTTCTGTGAGCTTCAGAATTTTTTTTTCTCATAATCACCCCTTCTTCTTGCCTCTTGTTCTCTAGGTTCACCGAGAACATCCAAAAGAGAGAGAAGGAGAGCATTCATTCTGGTTAGGCTCAATGATCCAGGAACTCAAAATTCTAATTAATACAATTGCAGTAAGCATAAGCTGTCAAAACTGTTTGTAATATGAAGCCGGTTATAGCGCAAATTTAAATGCGCTCATTCGCAACAAACAACACAAGCACAGGGAACAAGGGCTGAATTCATTGGAATGATGGGAATATTCTTTGGCAGTGTACCACATGTGCCTGACTAGCACAAAAATACTGTTATTACATACTTGTAATGTTAAAAATATCGCAAATGCCCCTAAAATTTTCCTAAAATTTGGGAAAAAATTCCTAAAATTCCTCCCTAAAATTATGAAAAATCCTAGTGCTAGCCCTGAATACTTAAAAATTTTAATATTTAAAAACAGTTTTAAATGTTTAACCATATATATATGCAAAAATAGGGAAAATCCTAAGTTACACATTTTATGTTTTTAAAGGAATATTTTAAGATATTGAATGCCCAACCGTATCTTATATCTGATGCAATGTTTAATTAGGTAATAGTTCAAACAAATTTAATAAAAATTTGTCAAAGCCTTGGCCTTTCGAAGATTTTTTTAAATGGTTTGTGTGATGATGAGGGAGGTGGTTGAGATAAACATGTTTAAAACCTTTATTGAGAATGGCAACAAATGATGAAAATTTATTTTTTTAAAAATGATTGAAATGACTTAGAAATTTTGCTGCGATGCATTTTAGAGTAAATGGAATAATTTTAGCTTAGGAATTTAAAAATTAATATTGCCCTTAAATTTTAAAATTTTCAAACTCTACCTTTTCACAATGTTTCATGTGGTGAAAAACAAGAACGAAAACACGTGCATCAGTTATAGATTATGAAATATTTTCCAACATTATTATAGATAGTGCCAGATAATGTATGTGAATTCTTCTGTACAACGTTATTACTATTTATAGATGACAATGTATCAATATCCTTTTGTGCAGCCATATACAGGGTTAACAAGAAATAAGTTTCCCACTTCAGAGGGCTCTAGAATGCATTCTGTTGGTCCAAATGAGATAAAATTTTAACTACAGATAATTCAACTGATGCACTTGACATTTATTAAATAAAGATTATTATTATGAAAATTCACCAGTAGATGGTGCTGTAACACAAATGGTATTTATTTGCATATATTGAAAATGTGAAACATCATTTGCGTTACAGCTACAGCACATGCCTATTAGCTTCTTTGGATAAAAAGAAGGCGGATTCTGAATGAGCATTAGTTACTTCTCTGCACATCATGCTTACATTGTAAGAAAAAGTGCTACTTGTAAAATTGTTCTACCAGAACCAGCAGAACTTTGCCATAGCTGTAAAGGAATTCTGACGTATGAAGCAGATACGAAGAGGTCTAGGGCTACTACAATACAGGCTGAATCATCAAGCATTTCATTGCCCACCTAGACCAATCAGCGATTGTTGCCCACGCGGCGGGATCAATCGTTCTTCTCCTACGGGCAATTAAATGGAGACGTGAGTCAGCCCGGATTGTAGGAGCCTCAAGAGGTCCAATGACTCCATGTTTCCTACACAAGATGATAAAGAAATTTGAAACAGCTGAGCAACTTGGCATTCTTCCAGGTAGAGGACGAAAGCAAATCCAGTCTTCTAGTGTCAAAAATGTGGCTACCGCGGTCGTTGAAGCCAACAGTCACTCGCCGTATAATAGTGCGAGTGTGCCAGTTGTTACCCGTGTATTAGACATCCTGTATTCCACTGTACTAAAAATCTTACGGCGGATTTTGCATTTTTATCCCTACAAATTTAAGCCTGTGCACCTATTGCAGGACGGGTATTCAGAATTTCATAAAACTTTTGCACTTGAGTTCCTTGTTCGAATGATGATTGATGTCACTTGGCCATGGAACATTCTGTGGACTGACGAAGTTTCAGACCACTTTTGCCGCAATGGGTAAGTTCACACCCACACAGGGTTGGGTTTTTGATGTCAAAAACTGGTTTTTGACATGACAGTAATAAAAACCGTGTTTTTACCAGTTTATTCCATCAAAAACCTATCATTTTTTATTGTCCTCCAATTTATGGTGTAAGTGTAGCATACAATACATTTCTAGATTGATTTTACCTTGTTGTTCTTGTTATTATTATTATTATTTACAATTACATTTGTTAAATTTATTTAAAAGAAGATCATTTGCTAATATGGGAAAGATTTAAAAATACAAGAGTAAAAGAAAAGAACAATATTTGTCATAATCTTCCCTAATATAGATTCTACTAACTGCAGTTAACATTAATATTAATGATAATAAAAGGTCATTGTAATTATTAAATAACATTCAATATACATTTTTAATAAAGTGCATTAAAATTATTTTAGAGATGCAAAAATGTTGTTACATTGTATGACAATAGATGTTAAGCTTAGACTGGCAGTGAATAAATTTGAATATTCTTAGATAATATTTTAAAATGCATATCTTATGTATTTCATAAATGCAATTATGGTGATTTTCATTTGCACTTCAATAAGTAGAATCTTAAAGTTTTGTTTTCAACAATGTAATAAATTGTACCGAAATTATACACATTGTTTAATCTAATACTTATAGGTTACAGGATTTCTTCAAAAAATCTAATTTTTTTAGACTATGCCAAATAGCTTAAGATTATTGTAGAGATCTTCTAACAGAGATGTACACGTATTATTCTAATGCAATTCTGTTTTGTTTTTCTTGGATGGTTAAATATACTTTAGAGTCCTTTCTGATACTGAATATTTCATGTAAAACAACTCAATATTAAAGATAGAATGAAAAAAAAAATGTAAAAACAAACTACTAAAAAATGGGTTTTTGACATTTTTGACAAGGAGGTTTTTGACATGACGGTAAAAACCGTCATGCGTCAAAAACTTGCCCAACCCTGCACTCACAATTGTCGAATTTGGGCAGTGGAGGGAAAAAAAACCACGCTATCCAGGAACAACCCTTGCATCCTGAAAAAGTAACAGTCTGGTGTAGTTTTACGGGTACTTTTATCATTGAACCGTATTTTTTGAAGAGAACTGCAAATGGAATCCAAACCTGTTTCTTCACAGGACAACGGTACAGAGGGATGTTGAGGGATTTTATAATCCCACAACTCCAACAGCATGGATGCCTTCAGAACATCATTTTCAGGATGGCACACTTCCTCACATTGATCGTCGTATAAAGCAATTGCTAAGACAGCATTTCATCGATGCACGGGAGATCAGCTGCCATTTTCCAACAGCAGGGCCTCCTTGTTCGGCGGATATCACCCTCTACAACTTTTGGTTGTGGGGTTTCCTGAAAGACAATATCTAACGTAAAAGGCCAACATCTGTGCTAGAACTGAAGCATTCGCCACCATGTTCTTGATATTTCGCCACTCACTCCAGTCAGCTGTGGAAAGTATGGTACTGCGATTAGAGCACATTGTTGAAAATAAAGGAGGACATATTTAGCAATTTTAATGCAACTTTTTTTTTTATATTATTTAACATTTATAAAGCATATTAAATTTTTTATGTTATTACAATGCTAGCTATCAGCGGATTTTTGTATTATTTTTTATTTAATAAATGTCAAGTGCATCGTTTGAATTATCTGTAGTTCACATTTTATCTCATTTGGACCAATAGAATGCATTTTGAAGCCCTTTGAAGTGTGAAACATATCTTGCTAACCCTGTATAATATAAATAATACAGTAAAATTTGACTTGATTAATTTTAACACAAATGCACATGCAGCAACTATCATCCATAGGTGACAATATATCTAGTGCAGCCATATGTATTTATTTATATTCTATAAGCACCTTTAAATAATAAAATATTATTCAACTGGAAAATAAAAACATACGTTAAGAATTCACACCCATAAACTGAAATCATGCTTCATTTTTTTCGTGCAAGCTGTGTTTATGATCTGTAGAATTTATACTCATGACATAATGCACTAGATTTTAGTGTAATATTAAAAATGCACACCATAGCTGAAAACGCACTTCCAGCAATTATGGTTCATAGTTAGTCCTATAAATGTAGTACATACATGCTAGTTACTTCATACTCTATACAAAAAATGTGGTAGCCCATCTCAGTGATACATATAAATTTCATCATGTTTGATATGTGTAATAACATCACCAAAATGTGCAGCAAACAATTTTTCTCCGTATAGCATAATGTAATGGGAAAAAAAAATTTGTATCTCTGTAAACGAGCTATAACAGCTATGTATTTCATTTGCAATAGGGAATATGTTGTAGTGAACCTCAATAGCATATTAGAGGTTCTGCATTAGAGTTCTGTATATTAGAGATTACGAGCTCGGGCCAATTCTCATTCACGTGACTCAGTCTGGTCCGAGCCTGATCTTCACTCTTTCTGGGCCTTACTCTTTTCTGCAAGATCGGGCTGTTCCAGGACAGACTTTTTTTTTTTCGGGCTGAGCCGGGCCTGGAATTCTTTCTTCCTAGAAGTCTGCATGGGCCAAAATTTTCAGGCCCTGTCCTGACACAGCCTGTATGAAAATTATTAAACTGGCCAGCCTGGCACTTGCAAAAATAAGTAAAATGATGCTCAGCCGAACATTTTTTCCAAAAAATACATATATTTTTAAATCACCCTTATACTACAATTAAAATTCCTTTTAACGAATAGTACATACATTTCTAGGCAAAAAAAAAAATAATAATAAAGTACAGTAAAAGGAAAATGTCTATGCCGGAATCTTTATTATTAATGTTCGGAAACTTCTGTATGTGTCAGGTAAAACTCTGCAACCGTAGCGAGTAGCTAAACGCTTTTTGTTTAAAAAAATTCAGAAAAATCCCAGGATTGGTGATACTCAGTATCGAAGAAATCGGCCCTCAATTAAGAACGTTATTAATTAACAAAGTCTCGAAAATTAGCGAAAAAGAAGCATTTTTTCCTGGAGCTGGCCACAACAATACGATTTCTTGTTGCATGGGGGAATCACATGAAGTATAACTGGGGTTTCCCTAATTCATAAAGTGAAGAGTTAAGACTATTAAGAGCTTTGTCTTTGCCGAATGATGTATCATACTCAGCACTATCATTGTTACTAATTAGCACTGGCTTATTCACTTCAGCAATATTTGAACTCTCTTCTGAAAGTTTTGTACAATAATAACACAGTTTCTGTCCAGGTGCTACTACCCGGGTTATGCACTGCAAAAGGCATCTGGGGCCATCAAGTGACCGTCTAGACGAGCAAAGACCTGCTAGTCATACAAATAGTTGTAAATAGAAAATTTAAAAATAAGATAAAAAGGAAAGGTACTTTTCTGTTTGCCAGGTGCCAGTGATATATGTGTTTGCGCATGCATTCATTAAAATTCACAAATCAACTTACATTATAAAATACTAATGTGTGCATCGCTCAATGCTGATGTCATATTGATGTGGGCAACAATGTGCTTAAAATAAATGAATGTTGTTACAATGCACAGTGTGGTATTTAGTCCCAAAACATGGCCAAAAATGATTTTTTTAAAAATCTGTTTCGTACCCTGTATATTATTCCTCAAAAAGCTTAATAGTTACTGCATCCAAAGGCGAAACGTGCAATGCGCTAGCACAACGCAGCTCGCCACGCGATCAGTCTGAAGTTGCCGTTCGCTTCCAGTGGTCCTGTGATTTTACAATGCTCTCAGATTTTAGTGTTTTAAAATCTCTTGTTGTTTATTGTCTAAACAATTTAGTGGTTGTTGTTGTGATGGATTATTCTGAACTGGGTATGTACTTTATACACACTACATTTACCTAATGAATATCCTGCAGATTTTTTGTCTATATGGTCGACAACTTAGGTATAGTTCATAGTGGCATAAATAATTATTTATAATATTTAGAAAGGATTTTGTTATATTTTTAAACATATTTAAGTGATGAAAACTATTATGTAATATGCAGTACTTAGTATACAAGGTAATTATAAAAAAATCAGCCGCCCGAAACCGCCCCCTTATTTTTAACGAATTTTTTTTGTTAGTTCCTACAATTTTTTATATAAATTACTGCTATTTATTTTTTTATTTATTTTGGTAACAGGGCCTTCTGAATTGAGATCTGTGACTCGAAATGAGTTGTATACCATCATACAATGCTCAAATGAGTCAACATTTGATGGAAATCATCAATTTATGCAGCAAGAATTATTGAGAAATTATTCTGAAGGTGATCCAAGGATAGCTGAGATGAAGCAAAAGCTCTCCGTTATTAAAAATCAGTTCAAACAAAAATGGGCAACTACTCATAAAAACAAGGACAATATTTGGAGAAAACAATACTAATACAAAATTAATACAGAAGAATTTGAAAAATATTGCTAAGAGACGGCTGAACTGTATGTGTCGCTATATAGTTTTTATCCCATGTCCCCTACAATGCACAAGGTACTTCGTCATGGAGCACACTTTATAAAAAAGGCTATTCTGCCAATAGGCCAACTATCTGAAGAGGCTGCAGAAGCTCGCAATAAACATATTAGGTCATTTAAAATAAACTACAGAAGAAATTTTTCACGACTGGTCTGTATATTGATGTCCTGAATAGGCTTCTTTAAACTTCTGACCCAATAATAACTGGCATGAAATGCAACACAGACTAGAAAAGAAAGCCCTTATCTTCTGAAGTTTTACATCTGTTATCAGAAAGTGATATTACAAATGCTAATATTCTTAAAGACAGTAATAGTGATGAAACTGATGAATAAATGCTTTCATTTATAAATAAGACTTTATTTTACCGTTTTCACTCTACAATTCAAATAAAAAAGAAAACTGCTCAGTTAAACTGAGGACATTGAGATCACAGGCTTTTCACACTAATTGTATATTATACTCTTGACTCTCGAAAAATAAGGAAATTGACTATATATTAAGGGGGATCATCCCCCCATTCCTCCCTTTATATTTAACCAATGAACCCCCAAAACTAACCAGAGAAGTGCTTTATTACAATGAATATATATACAAAATTGGAAGAAAATCGGATAATTCTGCATGAAAAACTCATTTATCTAAATTAAGGGGGAGTTAGCCCCCTGCCCCCCCCCCTTTTATACTTAACCAATGAACCTTCAAAACTAATCAGAGAAGCGCCTTATCACAATGGACCTATAAACAAAATTTGAAGCAAAATGGTTATTTCTATCAAGAGTTATCGCGTTACTTACATACATACATGCGTACGTACATACAGAACTGGCGGGCACATTAGCTCTCAGGCTTTGATAGCCTGTGAGCTAATAAAAACGTAGATGTTAAACGTAGCATTTAGAAGTATAAAATAATTTTGGCCAGGTTTTGGGACTAAATACCACACTGTGCAATGGAGCTATTTTTTCAATTAATATTAAACAATCATAGTGTTGTTTCTATGGGGAAAATGCAAGTTTTGGGCCGATGTTTCCCCCCTCCCTCCCCTTAGGGATCAAATTAAAAAAAATTAATGTCCAATTCATGTATTACCCTCAGGATTCCATGTACAAAGTAAGGGATTATCCGGTGCTGAAGGCAGCGGGGACCCAGGTCGGAGGTTCGTTCGGTTAGAAGTTTACACTATTCGATGTGCAAATTATCGGATTATCCGGTGCCGAAGGCAGCGGGTACCCAATCCGGAGTTTCGTTCGGTTCGAGGTTTTACAAGATTCGAGACCCCGATATAAATTAAGGGCCCGCTAGCCAGCAAAGCCAGTTAGTTAGTTCATTAAGTTGTATTTTTTAAGTTCGTCCCCTTTCTGCTCCCTCTGCCCCCCCCCCCCCTCCCCCCAAATTATAAGTTTCTTAGTTATGCACAGATTTGAACGGGACCTTTTGTGACATTCTTTCCAAGTCATTTGGTTAATAAATAAACATTGGTATTATATCTGCAACTGTTTGTCACCACTACTTATGAACAATAATCAAAATTTTCTGCTTTTTTTTTAGTTAAAACACTCTTTTCTTGGATTAGAGCCACATTACTCAGGGTTATCGTTAGCTAAGTTGTGTCGCTCAAGTTTATCAAAATGTTTGTAGAAGTTATATTTTTAAAATTTCTCCGTGCTCAGTCAAATAAAACAGTAAAAATTCCATTCATTTAGAGTTTAGAACCAAACCCTCTGAGTGATGATAGTTTGAATTTTATGAAATATCGGAGCTTTTTGACACTAAATAATCATCTGCTTGTTTTTAATGTTTTTCAAGAGTACACGTATGATAATACTTTAAAACTTATTTTTTAAATTAATGTATCAAATAATTTAAACAAAATGACCCCGAAAATTTTGTTGTTTTATTTCGTATATACAATACACTATACAGGAAAAAGACTAAACTTGTGGATATTCCAATTAAATATTAAGCTTGTATTGTATATAAGAACATCATAAAACAAAATAAAAATAAAGTCTTTACAAAATCAATAATTTTAAATGGTTTAGAAAATAACATTATATGAAAAACATATACGAAAAACATTATGCAAAAAACATTTATATATATTACATATATATTCTGAAAAAATATTTGAGGTAATGCTGTTTATGTCTTAAAACGTGGATATTTTTTTTAAATAAAATTTCTTCTAATAGTACTAGCTGTAATGTTAGAGCAAGACATTTTTATAATTAAATTTCCCCTCGTATTAGGACTAGGAGCGCTTAAGGGTCCTCTTCACGCACTTGAAAACGCTCGCTCGCTAATATTAATCCTATGGGGCATTATGTTTCTAAAATCTCGTTTGCATTTGAATATTTTTAAATGATTTTTTTGCATTGGATAGTAGATATCAATCTCTATTTCCGCCGTTGATTACTTTTTCGATTTTCTTTGCGGATTTTTTTTAGGAAAATACTTTTACTTTCGAAACCGGTTCCAAAAGTGAAAGTATCTTCGTTAAAAAGTTCTATTACAGTTTTTGCATTCTACTGATATAACTCTATCGTTTTCATATTTTTTATTAAAAAACTCCCAAACTATTGATTTTGAAAAGCGACATTTTCTATTAAAAATAAATAAATAAAAAAAAAATTAAAATTAAAAAATGCCTTACAAATACTTCGAAACACGTGACTACTATGGATCAACATCTATGAAATAAGTAGAATTAAAAGAATTCTCTATTCTGGTCTGTGGTTTTGTATTTATTTTGTATTTAACAAGATAACGTGTGCTCTGACGCCTTTCTAAATTCGCTTATCCAACTTTTCTTTTTCGCCTTCCTTGCACACCGCAAACGTACTACATAATGAATCACTTGCAATGCAGCAAAAGTTTGTACATATGCATTAGCTGACTTAATAAACAAGGTTTTTCTACATGTGTGATAAAAAGACGCGAGCAAATTTTTCCCCCGCCAAAAGTGGAGCATGCGAAAATCATCTTAACACTTAACAGAACTTTCATTGTTTCAGGTTCGAAATCTATTTCGGATTGCGTTTTGCTTTGACTTTTGAGGGTCGGTGTCAGGCCAGGTTGACCAGATTTTTTAAAAGAATGTACAAAATATTTTTTCATCATTTAGGTGAAAACTTTACATACAATAAAACCTCCAGCAATAAAACCGGAAAGTAGGGAGTACAAAAGACAAACTTACTTAATACGTGTACCCTTGAAAAACATTAATAACAAACAGACGATTATTTTGTGTCGGAAAGCTTCAATATTAAAATTCAAAGTATCATAACTCAACATGTTTGGTTTTAAACTCTAACAAACTGGAATTTTCACTGTTTTATTTGTCTGAGCACGGAGACATTTTTCTGACAAACTTGAGAGATACAACTTAACTAAGGAGCATTCTATGTAAAGTGGCTCTAAACCAAGAATGGAGTGTTTTAACTGGGGAAAAAAGCCGAACATTTTTATTATTGTTCATAAATAGTGGTGACAAACAGTTGCAGGTATAATACCAATGTTTATTTTTTAACAAAATGACTTAGGAAGAATGTCAGATTAGGTCCCGTTCAAATCTGACCATAATTAAAAAACTGATTATTCCGGGTGAGGGGGATGGGCAAGGAAGAGGGACAGGGGGGAGGAAACAATATTGACAGATACAACTTAACTAATGAGCATTCTAAGTAAAGTGGCTCTCAACCAAGGATGGTGTGTTTTAACTGGAAAAAAAATGAAAATTTTTATTATTGTTCATAAATAGTTGTGGCCAACAGTTGCAGATATAATATCAATGTTTCGTTATTAAGCAAATGACTTGGGAAGAATGTCAGAAAAGGTCTCGTTAATTCTGAACATAATTTAAAAAGTTATGATTTCGGGCGACAGAGAGGGGGAGGTAAGGGAAACGGGGTGGGAGGAGACATGACATGTGTTGAATTCAGACACTTTTCTAAGGGAGGGGGACATTATAGAGTTACGGGGGGGAAATTTCACTTTTTAAACATTGAAAGTATAAAATCTCAAATCTTCCGGGAGGGAGGGGGGGGGGAGAATGTCCCGCCCGGGCCACCCACTGAATTCAACACTCGAAGACAATATTGACAGACATAACTTAACTAACGAGCATCCTGAGTAAATGGCTCTAAACCAATGATAGTGTGTTTTAACTTGGAAAAAACCGAAAATGTTGATTATTGTTCATAAATTGTGGTGACAAACAGTTGCAAATATAATACCAATGTTTATTTATTAACCAAATGACTTGTCAGAAAAGGTCCTGTGCATAACTAAGAAAGTTATGATTTTTGGGGGCAGGGGCGAACTTGAAAACTAAAACTTAATAAACTAACTAGCGGGCGTCGCCCGCTAGTGGGCCCTTAATTTACATCGGGGACTCGAATCTTGTAAAACCTCAAATATGATAAACCTCGAACCGAATGAAACTTCGGAACTCCCGCTGCCTTCGGCACCGGATAATCCGATAATTTGCACATCGAATAGTGTAAACCTCTAACCGAATGAGCCTCCGACCCGGGTACCCGCTGCCTCCAACACCGTATAGCAGTCGTGCTGCGCACGCGCTGCAATATCCATTAGTTCCACGTTCCACCACAGGTGGTGCAATCTGTTCTGCACAAACTTTGGGCAATGAAATCGTTAAAGCTATAGATGTCGAGTCGGCACCGTATACCAGTCATAATATGAATCAGCAAGATTAAACGTTCACAGACCTTTCCAACGATATATCACATGAGGGGTGTGTGCAAAAATCAGAAAAGTACCCCCCTTTTGGGGAGGGCAAGTGAGGGGATGGACACTGGAGCATAATATGATTAAGTGGTCACAGACCTTTCCAACGATATGTCACATGATGGCTGTGTGCAAAATTCAGAAAATTAACCCCCTTGTAGGGCCAAAGTGGGGGAATGGACACCGGAGATGCATAATATGATTAAGCAGTCACAGACCTTTTCAATGATACGTCACATGAGGGGTATCGGCCAAATTTAGAAAAGTGCCCGCCCTTGGGGAGGCAAAGTGGGGGGGGGGGGATTGACACCTCAGATGCATTGTATGAGTAAGTGGTCACAGAACTTTCCAACGATATGTCACATGAGGGGTGTCGGTGAAATTTAGAAAAGTGCTCCTCCCTTGTGGGCAAAACGCGCTCCCCCCTCCCCATAATTAATGACGCGGCCTCATTTTTTAAATTTATTTTATGTGTTATAAAATATCGTAAAGTTTCAAACCGATCACCTTATTGTATTTCCTAATTGTGTTCGTGCCCCCCCCCCCCCCCATGGTGATAAGATCGATCTGCAGTGACGATTTGAAAGAAAATAAATGAACGATAATATTCGTAGGGACATCGATGAAAAAATTGATAAAATCGATCTGGCCATAGTATCGATTAAATCAATAAAAAAGATCGACATCGATATAAATTTGATAACATCGATTAAATCTATCTGGCCATAGTATCGATTAAAAAGATCGATGTCGCCCATCACTAGTCAACAGTAAGTGGGTGAAAAATGAGTAACAAGATTTGACTGTCACATACATACAAACGGAATTTAAGTTAAAACAAAGCCTGTAATAAAAAGGGAGAGGTTGAAACATACTGCTTGGTTTAAACTGTGCCAACCCTGGTGTCATTAGTAGACTTTTCTTTTCAGTTCATAAGCACCATGATTTTTTTAAATCCAAATTTCACCTTATTATTGTATTTTAGTTAAGAAAAAAATAAGAAAAAAAACTTAGTTAAACTAAAAAAAAAAAGTTCTAACTTTATCCTGCTGTTTTACAATTTTCTGACTTTACACAGTTTCTGAAATAAAAATGTAACTATTTTTTTAAATCATAGTATGATTAAACAATTTTTTATTATTTTTCTGAAAGATACAAGGAAAATATATATATATATATATATTACCTTTTTCTTGCTTAGATCCTTGGCCATAAAGAAGGTTTAAATACTATGGAACAAGCTGATCCTCTTGTGCTTCTTGTCGGACTTCCTACTATTCCTATCATGTTAATTTTAGGCAGAATGGTACGATGGGAAGATTATGTATTGAGGCTTTGGAGAAAGTATTGGAACAGAATTCCTGGACTTAAAAAATTACTTGGTGGAACTCCAGAAGGTTTCCCTGAAAGACCTCCTCCAGATGTTGCATCTTTTAATGATCCAGTCTCTGCTACTCGAGTGTTATGTGGTGCATTATTGCTGCCAACTATGGCTACCATGTTTGGTCGAGTTTTGTTTAGTCACATCCCTAACAATCCTCATCGAACATTACTTGTAAGTATATAAAAAAAATAGATTTCAGCATTTTTTTTATTCCTAAAATTTATATTCATGCTGTTTAAATTTTATTTATTTTTGTTCAACAGAAGTGAGGTTTTACTTTATCTTAATTTGTTTGGAACAAACCAATTAGATACTACAGCACTTCAACTGTAAAAAAAATTATATGGTATTGCAAAATAATTTTTTTAAATCTTCCTTTAATTGCAGACATGTGTGTTTTTGACTAATAAAAGTTAATTTTTAGAATGTATGTTCTCCTAGACAAAAAATGAGACTGTTTTAAACAGAACATATCAGCATCCGTAAACCAACAGAAAATTACTTTTCTATATCCATAGTTCTGCTCATAAATTCAAATGAGCTTATTTACCTGCACTCATGTATGCACAAGTCAATGGTCGGAAAAGCCCTTTTTTAAGTGAACTACAACTATTTTATCGAAAATGTAACTGCCCACTAAACTTTCCATCACACTCTTAGTGTGTTAACTAATTATTGCATTGAGTTTTTTTTCTAGAGTTAATTATATTGAGTCATTTAATTATCTAATCTAGAGAATTACAGGAAAACAACTCTAAATGCAAACAGTAAATAAATTTTAAAATGGACAATTCCAGCAGAAAATACAAAGCATTAAAACACGAAGACCTGACAGTGTGTAAGTAGACAAATAGAAGTAATGTGTAAGTAGACAAGTACAGTGGAAGATCTTTATAACACACACCCTGGGACGAGGGATTGCACGTATTATAGAATTTTGCATTATATAGATTAGGGATACACCGAATAGTGATTTTGGCCGAATACCGAATATTCGGCCCACACGTAAACCGAATAGTAACTATTCGGCTGAACACCGAATATTCAGCTGGCCAAGTATTTTTATATTTTATAGTTTAAAAGTATTAAAAGTCAAATTATAAAACAATTTTACATAATATTTAACACAGATACTACCATTTTAGGAACTAGACCTTTTTACAAGAAACCTTTGCATAAAATATATATATATATATATATATTGTACTTTGAGTTACAACTTAAAAAGAGGATAGTCTTAAAACTTTTTTAATTAATAAAGCTTTAAACTTCGCAGCTTCTTCTGTGAATTAAAATAAATTTATAAAATGTTCTTATATTCTAAAACAAATATTTTAAAATCAAAGAAAAATTTTGAATGAATTAGAAGAAGTATTTTACAGTGATATAGCAGTGTTTATTTGTTAGGAAGGGACTAGAAAATAAAACAATACAATATATTAAAATGGTTGCAAATCAGCAAGAATAACTTTCCAGCTACTTTTGATTTGGCAAGGAAGTTTTTAAATGAACCAGAGAGCAGGTGTCCGGAATGGGCGATCCTATTCAGATGTTGTAAACATACAGGGTGTTCACACATCTTGGAACAAACTTTCTTTGTAGATAATGTGGTCAAGGCAAACATTTTTTGAACATGAAACATTATCTCAGTCCACTTATTCCATCAAAAATACAATACATTCAATCAAAAACACAGGATGTGTCACCGCAAGCTGAAAGTGAATTTTCGTTTACAACTTTAACAACAATGAAGAAAAAATTTACAATATTTGCATTTTATTAAGTTTGTTTGTAGTAAATATGATGATATTGGAAGTGGCTGAATTTTAGCTAGTGACACAGTATAAGTAGTACTGTTAGTTACACTCTGAATAAAGGAATATCTAGCTCAATGTTGTTTAGATATGAATGGTGGCAATTTCCGTACTTCTCCTGATTCACAGAAATCAAAGTAACTATGTTCAATATCTACAATATTATTAAAGTAACAAATGAAAATTCAAATTTGACCTGGAGTAAGGTGCACTTTATTTTTGATTGAATAAGTGTGTTGGGATCCTGGTTTCCTGGACAACAATTGTTTGTCCTGATGTCTATTATCACCTGTGAAAGTTTTTTTCCCATTTTGTTTAGAAACATAATATTTGCGAAAAGCAAAAAACAGATTATTTATTAGACAATATTCAGGAACTTGCATTTACTTGTACATCATTAATTCCTATGAAGGTCATCATTAATGGTTACTTTTCTGTCAGCAAATAAAACAAACAACAAATAATTAATGTAAAAGCATTCTGTTTCATTGAGATATGATTCTATTTCTAATTATTTTTAATATCTTTATTAATTGACAGTTAAAGGTAGAAATTGTCGGTTTTAAAAAAAGTTTTTTCAAGTATTCGGTTTGGCCGAATATCGAAATATTCGGCCAAACCGAATATTAGGCAGGCCGACTAGTTTGATATTAGGCAGACCGAATAGTTTGATATTAGGCCTAACCGAATATTCGGTGCATCCCTAGTATAGATCACATTTCACCCAGTATCATGATATATAATCAATATTAACTTGTTGATGTATTGCGATATTAAATTTCAGATATCGCTCAGCACTACTGTATACATATTAATTAAAATACGAATTTTGTTTATATGGTCCCTGCATCCTATAAAGTTGTTTTTTGAAAACATTTAACCATGCTCTGACAATTAAAACAGTAAAAATTCCCTTATTAGGATTCCATACCTCAAAAGGAAAATAAACAGAACGCTTATAGTATCACTTTGTTATCTTGTCTGTCTGTTTGTCTCTCAAGACTCTTTATTTATTTTGTTTTTTTCATTTATTCTCCCAGGAATGGCTGAATGTATCGAAGTCGAAATTAATATCAAATAATAAAGCCCACTACCCAGGGGCGTAGCGAGCGGGGGGCAGGGGGGCAGCTCCCCCCCCCCAATGTTTGCTAAAAGGATTCAGTCGGCTTATCAGCAGATTTAATTAGTGTCTCTGTAGTATGTCAGTAGGCCGATTAAAAAAAAAACAATTCGGAAAAATTCTGGTTGGCAGGACTTTGTCTTCTGAATGCATTTCACTACACCCTTACAATCATATGGCAAAAGCTAGTCGGTCTGTCAATAGATAGGTTATGAGTAAAAAAAGTAATGGTTTCAATAGATCTATCTGGTCAGCCGGTATGAAAGTCACGTGTTCTGTCACATTTTCGAATCACATAAATAGCTAGTCAGCCTACCCACTGAAAAAAAATTATGTATAAATCTTGTCTGCAGAGCCGGAAATGTTGGACATATACTATACCTTACCCACACATGGAAAAGCTAAATCGGCCGTCGATACATAGGCCAATAGGGGAAAAAATGAATCTGATCTATTGATTTGAAAATATCAGAAATTTGTCCTACAGTAACACTCACAACTTACATAGATAAAAACTATCAATATATAAACTAGGTCGACCGAATGCGAAAGTCGCTTAAGAAAATTCAAGAAATTTTATACTTGATACATAGTAGGTTCTAGCAACGATATGATGTTTACGCCCTTTGGAACTGTTTTAGGAACGTTTGGAAAATAAAAACGAAGAATTTTTAAAACTATTTAAAAAAAGAAAATGAATAAATTTTAAAAATATCCATGCATTTAACATTTAATACCTAAAAAACCTCTTACTTTTTTTTTTTTTTTTTGATAAAACTAAAACAATTTATATGCTTGTGGCAACATAACATAATTACATAATTTTCACGGATTTTTCACTTGTTATTATAAAAATTAGAATTGGAGCCTTTATTAATTACTTAATATTTATTGTATACCCTGATTACCGTAATTTTGTGTATAATCCACGGATCAAACAATTATGTTTCGACCCAGAAATTTTATTTTATATAATGGAACATACTAGATTGCTGTAAATATTTTACTTCAATTATTAAATAAAATTTCTGGGTCTAAACATAATTGTTTGATCCGGATTATACGCCGGAAATTACGGTACATGTTAGCGATTACTTTTTTTAAAAGCTAAATCATACGTAAGAGGAATTATTTTTTTAATAAAGAATTCAGAAAGTAGAGGATTTCAGGAAAAATTAAATTATTAAAAGTAGTTTTATGGTTAAAAAAAAAAAAAAAAAAAAAAAAAAACTTGAAACGATTGCGGAACATTAACACGTTTGCACTTAAAACAATATAAATAGTTCAGCGTTTCAGGCCCGTAACTACCGCCGGGGCCCCAAACTGATGGTTAAAAAATTATTGTATTTTAATATAATCTAACTTCCTATAAAATACCCAGCACCTAGCTAAAAGTTAATAATAAAAAACATCCATCAAAGTGCTAGAGTAAATGTTTTTGTGTGTCCGTTCAAATACTCCATACACTTCGCATGCAAAAGCATCTCTAGAGCAGACAGCAGAATGTCGAGTCGAATGTGTCATGTCACGCCAGGTGCCTGCCGAGTGATGAGTCCAGTGCAGGCTAGGACGTGCAGTGAGCTAGTGCTATTCATGATGAGTCATTCGTTTACTAACTGCTCATCAATATCGGACTGTCAGAGCAGTTGAGAGTCGCATAGTAGTGATAGTACGATAGTTTATTACTTAACCCCTTCGTAACAAGCGTCTTTTACGGAATTTTTAATCTTTTACCACCGGTTTTTCAAAACAGAAATTTTTGCCTAATTGAATCGCAGAAATGCTGTCATTAAATAAGGCAAAGCTAATATTAAAAATTAACTGGTGGGAATAATCGAGGATTCTGAGCATCTTATGCGTCATGTATATGTGTCGCTCGTCTCCAAGGGGTTAATCTTACTTTGCTTGTGTTGAAATAAGAGTTTATATTATGAAACAAATTCGGCACCAGCCAAGTGGAAATAAAAAAAGACAGACTCTAAAAAGAAGAAACTTGGAGGCTGCAAAAAGTTCGAAGAAGTTATCAACATGGCTGGACAGTGGAAACCACTCGACAGGGAATGGTGATAAGAAAAGTATGAATGGTTTGCTTTATTCAGTGTGATGTGTAATTCATGTAAAAATAGTACAGTCAAATTTGAATAATTCGAAATCGTGGATAATTCAAATGTTTCTGTCGGTCCCTTGACATTCCTATAAAACACAATCAGTGGTGGATTAAGAACTCAAGAGGCCCCAGGCGCAATTAAATTTTGTGGCCTTTCCAAATATTTTCAGTACCCCTATAGTGTGCATTTTTTAGTTTTACAATTAGAATTACTGAAAGTGTATGTTGTTAATTCCATACGATATTATCTCTAATTGGAATATAAAGTTCAAATTATTTTCTATCGCATGCTAATAAAATATTGAAAGTACTTCCCATTCATTACATTATCATAATTTTTAGAACTAAGAGATTGCATTTTTATTTAGTTTTTATTTTGAAAATCACTACGTTCTATTTACTAAACTATCACTCCATTCTATCATTCTAAACAAATGTGTTTTTCACATATATAACTGTAGGATTTTTTCTTATCAATACATATTCCTTTTTTTTTTCCAGTAAAGTTCTTGGTAAATCTTTTAAATACACTGGGCTCCAAAAGTTAAGGTACAACATGTTTTTCAAAGCTCACCAGACAAAAAATGGCAGTCAGATTAAACTTCATAGTTTATACAAATGACAATATTGAGCTTTAAAAAAACTTACGAAAAATTACAGCTACCATTTTTATTTTATAGAAAAGAATAGGTATTTGTGAATGAGAGAAAAATATGCAATTACAAAGCTTTTGTAATTTCGCGTGTAAGTTTTGTTGTATTAGAACTATTCTTGTCAGTTTTGTTCATAACAGCCAGTAGAGTCTATAAATGTCTAGAAGAAGTCGTTTTCCCAATTCATTAAGGTGGCGGGCGGTAGGATGGATGGAAATGGGGTTGTCACAGGCCGATACTGCTAGACGGCTCAATGTGTCTCGCAGTGTAGTCCAACGACACTGAGATCAGTATGAATCCGAAGATTCTGTGTCCAGAAGACATGTTCCAGGCCGCCCACGTGTTACAACACCTGCAGAAGACCGGTTTATAGCTCTTTCGGCCCGAAGGAGAAGACGCACTACTGTGCCGCAACTCATTGCAGACCACTTTGCAGCATCAGGGAGAAGAATCTCCGCTACTACGGTGCGAAGACGTCTTCACAATGCAGGTCTCTATGCAAGGCAACCAGTTGTGTGTGTCCCCCCTCAACAGACGACAGAGAAGGGCCCGCTTATCTTGGGCAAGAGAACATGTTTCTTGGACCAGACAACAGTGGGCTTCGGTACTCTTCACAGACGACTCCAGATTCACACTGGAGAACGATTCAGGACGTCTTCTGATCTGGAGAGAACAATGCATTCGATACCATCAATCAAACACTGTCGAAACACACAGGTGCAGAAACAGTGGAATCATGGTTTGGGCAGGGATCTCACTCAGAGGCCACACTGATCTGCATGTGTTCCATGGAGGAACTGTGACTGGTGCGAGATATCAGGATGAGATCCTTGATTCATATGTGCACCGATATGCCGGTGCTATTGGCAATGGTTTCATTTAATGGATGATAATGCGAGACCACAACGAGCTGTGGTTGTTGAGGATTATCTTGAGGATCACGGTTTGGAGAGAATGGAATGGCCAGCTCACTCTCCAGACTTGAATCCGATAGAACATCTTTGGGACTATCTTGGAAGACAGGTTGCAGTTTTAAGTCCTCCTACAGGGTCATTAAATGAGCTGGAACAAGGCTTACTCCAAGTCTGGTCAGCGTTACCTATTTCGGTGTCCGACAATTTAATTGAGAGCATGGAAAGTCGATGCCGCCAATGCATTCAAGTCCGGGGTGGACATATTCCGTATTAGAACCAGTTTTTTAATGTTTCTGTCACATTTTACTGCATAATACTGCGATGTACTGATTTCTCCAAGAATGGAATTTTCCACCATGAGTGCTTTTTGTTGTAATTTCATTTATACATTTAACTTAAGTAAATTTCTATGTCGCATTTAATAAATAACAGTTTAGCACACATTTCCTCCAAATTTGTTGTTTTTATATTCATTGATTTGCAAATTAGACGCAAAAAACCGGTTGTATCTTAACTTTTTGGAGGCCAGTGTAATTACTGAGTTATATCAAAGAAACATTTTAGTAATACAAAATCATGTATTTTATTTTTAACTATCAATTATAATTAATCAGTTAAAATTAATTGTAAAAACTATTAATTAAGAAATAATGCGACAGATTGACTATTTTACATTAGTCGGATTTGAAACATTTTTTTGAGTCTGTCAATCTTGCGTTTTGACCCCCCCCCCCCCCCCCCCCCCCAAAATTTTCTTTCGCTACGGCCCTGCTACTACCCTACTGTTTTGTAAAGATTTCAAGCTTCTAACTCAATGCAATAAAAAGTTAGTCTTAAAACAACGTTTTTCATATAAACTCATTCCCAAAACCTATAGGGATTTTCCTGTTGACCTAGAATCTTAAAATTTCACATGAAGGAAGGTCTTACAGCACATGTAAAAGGAAAAAAAATCAGAATATCATTAATTTATTATTCTATGTTGATTTATCTCCAACTATAATAAAGAAAAAAGTGTGTGTGTGTGTGTTTTAGGCCTGGGCGATATCGCAATTTCAATATCGTGATATATCGTCAGCTAAATATCGCGATATGACGATATACTGTGATATTAAAACTAAATAAAAGAATATTTTGAGAAGAAGAAAGAAATAATAAAAAGTCAGTTTTACTCGTATTTCCACAATATGGCTGACTTTAGACGAAAGCGAATTAGGGCGACCGCTTGAGTCGCTAAAATTAAACTGGCTTGAAATAGACAAAATATTTGGTTGAAACTTAGATATATTCAAAAGATATCATTCGTGGCAATGAATAAAAATTTCGCCTTCAAGGGACCAGGGCTAGTAAAACCGCATCTGGCACCAAAAATGGTAATTTTAAATACCACCATATTCCATTATGAGAACAATTACTATATATATTTTTTAGAGAGCATTACTTGCATGAAAAAATTCTATAAACAAGAGGGGAAAATTCTGCTATAAGGCCGAATATAGATTGCCACACACGGCTTTTATTTAAAAAATAAATAAACTAGCTGTAACTCAGAATAAAAACGCAATGACAACAAACAATTTTAAAATATCTAAATAACAAATAAAAATTCCCCTGTTAAAGTGTTGAGTTGTTCAATAACCATTCGATTTAGAAAAATATATTTCTACCACTGAGCAATTTTTTTTAATGAAATTTAATTCATGTTGCTATGGCAGCAGACGATAAAACGATATCTTTGGAATAAGGGAATAAATAGAAGAAAAAATTTTGTTGATGTTTGTGATAAAATGTTTTTCTTTATTTTTTAAAAAATGTATATACATAATTCACTTTTATATTTTAACAAAATAATAAGTTTACTATAATTCGTTACTCATGCTACAGCGCCTAGAATACATAGTGTGGAAACCGGCTACAAAATAGTACTAAAAAATTGTATCCAATAAATGTACAACGTTGCTGAAAATATTAGGATGGGTTCGCAGCGCCATCTGCTAGCTCTTGACATTGTATTAGAATGTTTCGGCCGGTGGTAAGTATTTTAAATACTTAAATTATATCATTTTCTCCTCTGACTTAGTGATTTTTATAAGTTTTTTTTTTAAATTATGAAAGCATGGCTAAAAAACGTGATACGCATTTTTTTTTTTTTGTCTCTGGTTGCAACATTATCGTAGACTTCGTAGGAGCACCGTTGCACATTTATAGGCTACAACTTTTTAGCACTTTTTAAAGCATTACACCATTTGCCGGTTTCCACACTATGTATTCTAGGCGCTGTACTCATGCTATGGCCAGTATACACGATACACGTCGAGCCACTATGCCTTTATCATTATCTTTTTACGCGTAAAAGTTTAGCTACGGTACTCCATTGTGAAGTTTTGTAATTTTTGAAATCTAATATTTGAAAAACGACATAATCATTAGATTTGAAATTTATATCAAGAAAAATACAATTTTTTACCATTCTAACGCAGTTTGTAAAACAATTTTGTGACAAATACTTTTCGAGTTATTAATTTTTTAAGTAACTTCAAATGTTTCATTTTCCGAGATTAATCTGTGGCAACGATGGATTGCTGTGACTTTTCATAAACATGAAAAATGATAGAGATTGAAAGAATAAGCCACCCTGTGTGTGGCTAATAATATAAAATAAGTTTTACTAAATTATTTGCCAATTTGTGCTTTATGAAATTTTAGCTTCTTGCAAAATCTCTAACAAAGTAATGAGACTGATCAGGGTACGCTGATTGATTTAAATCAGGTTGATTAAAATCATGATTTAAATCACTCTGATTTCTTTAAAAAAAAATCATTGATTTAAATCAATATTAAAATTTTATTCTTTTGGAATATGTACTTTTGCCTTGATTTAGAAGATAATAAAATTTAAACAACCAACATTTATTTGGATAAAATGTGCCAAAAAGACCTAAAAAATAAAAAACCCTCAGCCTCTTTAAAATTCTCAATTGTAAATTTTATATTCGTAATCTGTACATTAGACCTGGGCGATATCTCAATTTCAATATCGTGATATATCGTCAGCTAAATATCGCGATATGACGATATATTGTGATATTAAAACTAAATATACATAATAAATAAAAGAATATTTTGAGAAGAAGAAAGAAGGAATAAAAAATCAGTTTTACTCGTATTTCCACAATATGGTTGGCTTTAGACGAAAGCGAATTAGGGCGACCGCTTGAGTTGCTAAAATTATACTTACTTGAAATAGACAAAATATATGGTTAAAACTGATAGATATATTTAAAAGATATTCGTGGCAATGAATAAAAATTTTGCCTTCAAGAGACCAGGGCTAGTAAAATCTCATCTGGCACCAAAAATGGAAATTTTAAATACCACCATATTCCATTATGAGAACAATTTCTATATATAACATCTTTTAGAGAGCATTACTTGCATGAAAAAATTCTTTAAATAATATAAAATAAGTTTTACTAAATTATTTGCCAATCTGCGCTTTATGAAATTTTAGCTGTTTGCGAAATCTCTAACAAAGTAATGAGACTGATTATTACAACAATTCAAACAAATATTTTCGGTTTGCTCATTGTAATTATTGATTCGCTTCACACCCTGCTCCGCTCAATTTATAATATAATAAATTTAACAGTATATATTACATTAAAACAATCAGCAATTTCCTGTACTGATATATTCAAAATCCCAAATAACTGAAATAAACACTTCAGAGAAACATTATCTATCACGTAAAATATTTAAACAGAATTTGTTTTACTTTAGCATTACAGTCAGTGATGAATTCAGGGGTGACACTGAGCCCCTAGAGTTTCCACATTTTCGGTTATTTAATGTCCCGAAAGTGCAACCCCCCCCCCCCCCCCTATACACACTCTGAATACCATAATACTGTTAGATAATATTTACCTAACGAGTATTAAGGCGTGAGAACGGTTAATTACCTCCTTTATTTTATTTCTAAATACTTAATCATTTTTCTTCACAACATCTTATAGAAGTAAAAAAGAATGTTCTTAACATTTGGTAGCTTCGTCAGTGATATATCCGAGTTAATCTGTTTGAAACAACTTTGTTTGTTGTTGTGTGAATATTATTTTGTTTGAAGTATCCATTTGAAAGAAATTATATGATTTCACTAGATAGATGATCATTGCTATAAAATTATGTATTCCATAGTATTGTAGTGGTATACTAAGTAGAGAAAATCATCTTCACACTTTGAAAAAGAAAAGAAAGAATTTAATATAAGATAAAATTAAGACTGAACATTCTGCACCCTCTCAGTCGGGTGTTTAAGCACAAAGTGAGCAAAAAACATATATAAGAAAATACACACGTGCTTTTCTCAAAAACTGGGTTACATTCAAAAGGTTATATGCGTGATAAACATCATTATCTAAAATTGGCCATTTTGCATCATTAAAAGTCAAATTCAAGTGTTTATAAAAAAGAGTCAGTAAAAGTCTCGTTAAAAAGAAGTTGAGCTAAACTGTTTTTAAAATGTCCGACGATACTTAACACAAATATTCTGCAGATGGCTAACGAATAAAGTCTGTTCTAACAGGCAATAAATTTGCCTCGTTACTGTCAGCTAACCAGATGTGAGCGGCATAGAAAGATTGTCCAGACGTAAGTTCTATAAGATGGAGATTTAACTTTTTCTTTATTTTTGTTTTAACACTTATCTTAATTAGGAGGCTTAATTTCGTAAAACGGGCAACAAATACTATGGACGATGACGATACACAGGGAGGTATAAGATATTAAAACAGTTGTTCTGCTAGCCCCCAACATGCAATGCAGAAGTTATTTAACAAATATATATATATGCATTTCTTTTTCGTCAGAGGAGATAATTTTTCAACACATAAACTCAAAATTTAAAAAATAAAAACTTTGTTCCATGGGAGTTTCAGCGGGGCAGATCTCCCGTGAACAAAATTTCATAGTTCTTTCTTCTGGTAGTGCATAATTAATCATGCTACTTGGGCATAAGTAAATTAAATTTTTTTTCAACATAAAAATTTAAAGATTTAAATTTCAAAATTCAGGGAGAGGCAATTAATTGTCCTCCCTCACCGGCGCCTATGATATCCCCCCCCCCTTCCACCACTACCACCTGCCATCCCGAACCTCCGAAATACCTCCCAAAGAAAAATGTTTGAATTCAAGACTGATTAGAGTATTATATAGTCATCAAGCACATGTTTCAAGATAATGGAAAAAAGAACGAAGAAAATCTTAAAAATGGATGGAAGTATGAAAAATAATTAAAAAATGAACAATCAGCATGTTCCATTATTTTTTACCCGACAGTACATTAATATTTTACAACCTATAATTATAAAAAAATAAATATATATATAATTTTTTTTTTTTTTTTTGCCGCACCTTCGCGTAAATTGTTTTTTAATATCTCATTTGTAAAGAAGAAGGGGGGGGGGGGTGTAAATCTGATAAAAATAGGGAACAAACATTTCAATATATTTATTTTATTAAAATTAAAGGCTTTGCATAATATTCCTTTCCACCGTTTTCAAATAAAACATAATAATGCGTATAATGGTTTAAAAAAAAATTAAATGCAAAATTTCCACCAAACAATCATATATACAGAGACAGTCATATACCAAATATTCACATATATCACGCGAACGCGATTTTTAAAATAAATTCTGGAAAGAAAAAACTTGAGGTATAGAAGTAAAAATATCTGCATTTTTAAAAATCCTTCTTTGCCCTAGAATGTATATTAATGAATACTACTAAGAAATTAATAATTTTTTTCATAAAATAATAATTATAAAGAACAAATAAAAACATTTCTGAATTATTCTTTATTCATGTCTCCCATTAAATCCACTGTTACAAATAAAATACTTCCTTCCTTTCCATCGGCCTAATTCACACATTATTCAACAACAAAGAGCAAATATTCATCCACACCGCATAGCATGCGAGTAGATATATCATCTACTGTCAGTTGTCGCTGGCGAAACCGTAAACAAGACTATACGATATTTATTACCCGTCTCATAAACACCGAATAATCACCCTTTCCCCTTTTCAAAAACCTTTACCGCTGCGAGAACGCACACCATTAGTATTCATGAATACGGTATCCCAGCCGTCTCATACACACCAAACAAATCACCCTTTCTCCTTTTCAAAAATCATTTCGGCTGCGAGAACTCGCACCGTTAGTATTCATGAATACGGTATCCCACGGACCGCTGTTTGATATCATGGTTTAGGCTGGGAAAATTCACACCGTCAATTCATGAATACTCGAAGTGGAGGAAGCGCTTTTAATATCATGGTTTTCATGGTTTTCGTCAGATTTATGATATTTCCGATACACCGTTGGGTAGGATTTTTTTATATCAGTATCACGATATGCATTTTATATCGGTTTTATCGATATATCGCCCAGCCCTACTGTACATATTGTTCTTTTTTTCTTCGAACTGAAGAGAGAATAGTGTTCATCACCAAAAAGGTATCCTGATGGCATTTCCAGTACAAAAGTGGCCCAAAATTCATTTGGTCATTATTATGGCATTATTACAAAGGATATTATTACCATTATATGTTTCACTTAGATGCCATTTAACATGACATTGTTTTAATGTTTTTCTCTCGAACAGCTAGATAATATTTCCTATGTAATTAATTTTATTCATTGTGAATTTAAAATATGATGAATCTAGTAGATCCTGGTTACATTCCATTTACCTGCACAAAAATTCATGCTATACATTTAGGTAATATTTATAAGCAGGAAAAAGAAGACATTTGTAAAGTGCTTGAAGGCCAGACAGTCTGCTTGAGTTTAGATGGGTCGTAAAATGTCCACAATGAACCTATTATTTGTGCAATTGTCACCAAATGCAGCAGGTATTGGTATCTTGTGGATTCCATTGACACATGAAACAAATTTACACACAACCGAATATATGCTATAAAAACTGCTCATGAAGTAATGTTAAAGTGCAAAGCTGAATGTAACTGTTTTATTGTTAGCCTTGTCACAGATATTGCAGCTAATGTCAAGAATATGCATGATGAATTAAAAAAGATGTGATTTGACTGAGATTGAAAAAAAAACCTTCTGATTTTGCTAAGAAGAATAAATTCACCAGTAGTTTTGTAGCTTTAATCATGAGATTCCTAGCTAAGGCAGATCCTTTTTATGAGTTTCTTTTTAGCAAAATACTGTATCCCAAATGTATCCTTTGGAATGGTGGATAGACCATTTCAATTCAAGTTTTTGTGAAAGGTCTGATGAAAAAGCAATAAAGCACTCTGTAGAAAAGACTATTTTCTACTTACGGTTTAATACATTCAAAACTGAGAAACAAAAATGGGAAATGAAAAAGCAGGAAAATTGTTTTTTTTTTTATATACAAAGCCTTGAATTCCAAGTTCTTAAGTCTTTTGAAAAAAATGACAATAAATTTTTCATATCTTCTAAAGTGTTCGTCTATTTTTCATTTCAATATTTCTACTCACTAAAAGTCACCAAGGCAGTTCCAGATTAATTTTTCCCATAACTTTCAATATCAGGTATTAATGAAATAAGAAATGAAAATAAAGGCAACTCTAAAATACTATTAAACTTTAACCTTTTGAGAAAAACCTTACATTGAGAAAAACTTGAACATTTATGTCATATATTTAAAATGATTTATATTAACCATTGTGTATGTATATATGCATATTTTTATGAAAATGTTATTTAAAAAGATTTTATATCTTATATAATATTAATACATTTACACATTTAAAGAAATTATTTTTTTTTAAATAGGACATATCTTATATGCTGACAAATACTATATGTTGTAAAAAGAAAAAACTTTTTTAATATTTTCATGTAATTTAAAAATTAATTTCTTAATATTTATTAGTTTTCATATGGTAATTGCATTTAAATTTAAAAAGTCATCAAGTGTTCTTGCTAAATTCATGTGTTTAATGTATAATAAAATTAACTTTCTAAAACAATCGATTTAAATAAAAAAAATCCGATTTAAATCAAAGAAATCTGATTTAAATCAAATAAATCCGATTTTTTTTTTTAGATTAATACTAATTGAAATTTTAACAAAAGTTTACTGTTTAGCACTTTTAAATAAAAAAGTAGCCACTAGTTTACAGAAAGTGGCTACTTATAAAACTACTAGTACTGGCCACTGGCAACTGATGAAATTTTCCAGTTTTGCCCTTTAGCAGCGGGAACACATGTCAGAGTTTCATTTGGAAGGTGGTTTGTTTGGAACAGAGTATGCCCCCTGGCGATGGAAGGTGGAACTAAAAGATTTTGCATAGCGTGCACCTACTATATGGTGCCGCAGATAGCGGGAACACGTGTCGAAGGTTCGTTTAGATCAGAATGCACCCCTTGTCAGCAGAAAGTGGAAATAAAGGATTTTCTGTCATGTGCTCAACACTTTTAAATAAATAATTTCATACAAAATCAGGTTAAAGATATAACATCATACAAACTTTAGGTTTGTTTAATTATTTTATCACGGGCCCGGGCGGGTCAGCTAGTTGTTAATAAAATGAATGTTATTCATGACTACAGCATCTGTGTCAGTAAAAAAGGTATTTTGTCGTGGTGGTTTTATTGTAAATAAATTTAGATTAAGCCCAGATCCAGAAATTGTAAATATGGTTATTTACTTTTGGGATCGGTTAAAATAGTTTTGTATATAATTTTTGTGGCCTGTTCTGTACTATCTGAAAATAAATGTGTTGATGAGTTAAATTCTGATTTTTCATCATATATATATATATATATATGCATGTGTGTGTGTGTGCGCATAATTTTAAATTTTATATGATACTAAGATTTTTAATTATATTTTTTGAATTATTACCAAGAATCAAGAAGCAACTACACAAAATAATCAATTAGCCTCATAATTAAAGATAAATATAATAGGAAATGTGTTTTTATTTTTTGGTGAAGGTTGGATTAAATCATGTAAAACAAAATAGAAACTTATTAAAAATATGATTGACTTAAGAAACTTCAATTAATCCAGTTAAAACTTCTAATCTATTCCCACCCCTGTATAAAACCTCATTAGATTGTTATATCTTTATGAAGTAACTATCAATGCATCAAACGCACAAGCAGTTTGTTCAATATTTACACCATTCAATATATACATTGAGAAGCAGATTTTAAAAATATATGCATAAATAACCCATATATGTGATAATATAATACAAAATATATAGCATATGGCTTGACTATATATAAATAACCCATAAAAGATTAGAAATTTTATCATTGGTTGCTGTTTCATTTTCATGACTGTTTATAATATTTGGCAAGAAACCGCACCTTTTTAGGTAGATTTTGTAAGAAATACTACCTATTACATTCTTCCCTGAGTTCGAATTTTTGAAAAATTTTTGCAGATCTACGCCGATTATGACTCCCAGAACCCAAAACCACCCCCAGTTCAAAACTTGATCTATCTATCTATCTATGTTACTTTTTTATGGACACAATAACTTTAATAATTCTGCACAAATCTATTCCAAACAGATACATAAAATCAAGGGGCATAAAATCTCGGTCAAGTTTGTTAATGGGCAAAATCGAAGGGGGGGGGGGGGAGGCTTTTTGTGAAAACGGAAAAAAAAAACATAACTTCTTAACTATGATACGTATCGAATCCGTTTAAAGTTATTATTACTTCTAGGAAAAGGGCTCCAAATTTATGTATGACAGAATTTTGATTTCATTAAAAATGCCCCCGGGGTTTGGGGGGGGGGGGGGAAGAGAATAGTAGTTTCAGAAGAAAAAAATTCATAACTTTGTCAATTTCCAAGATATCAAATCCAATTAAATTTATTATAAATCTTCTTAATATTATCTACAACTTTTATATTGACTATAGGACCCAACTCTTACGGGAAAAAAAATTTCAAACAAAAAAAATCTCTGCTGGCTTGACCTACTGGCAGAGGTGAAAACAGAAAAAACCCCATAACTTCTTAATTTTTATACATATCGAATCTGTTTAAAGTTATTATTATTTCTAGGAAAAAAGGGCCAAAAATTTATGTATGACGGATTTTTTATTTCATTAAAAATGCCTCCAAAGGGGGGGGGGGGGGAAGTAGGGATTTCAGAAGAAAAAAAAATCAAGTCTTCGTCAATTCCCAAGATATCAAATCTGATTAAATTTATTATAAATCTTCTTAATATTATCTACAACTTTTATACTGACAAGTTTTTTATAGGACCAACTCTTACAGCAAAAAAAATTAAAAACAAAAAAATCCCTGCTGGCTCCGTCTACAGGCAGAGGTATATTTTGAAGTGGTTGGTCCCAACTGCCGCATCATGGCAAATAGGTCTTTCTTCTGC
This sequence comes from Maratus michaelseni, assembly GCA_963931845.1. Lineage (NCBI taxonomy): Eukaryota > Metazoa > Arthropoda > Arachnida > Araneae > Salticidae > Maratus > Maratus michaelseni. The sequence goes on along the minus strand of OZ007587.1, from coordinate 173,386,449 downwards.
AATTCCCAATAAACAGGTGCCACATGGTCTGCGTCTTTGAAATCTGCCTGTGCCTGTAGGCCGAGCCTTCAGGGATTTTTTAAGACTGGGTTATGAAAAAGCTCCTATAAAAAGCAAATACAGGCAAAATATTTACCGTAAAATCTCAATTGTAAGTCCCCCTTTTTCAAAACCAAAAAGGGTTAAATGTGAGAGGGGGGCTTATAATCGGGATTTTTAAAAAAAATCATTTAAAAACCCGTTTTATCATTAATTTAGAAGTAAAAAGGGGCGAGAATCTTCTGTATTTCGGCAGATTTTCACTCATAATAAATAAATATATAAAATCTAAATCCCCCCTAAAATCTGTCCCCCCCCCCCCCCCCACAGACACAAAAATTTGAAAATATTTAAAAACAATTTTTATAATATTTTTGTTTTTACTTGTTATTTTATTTTAACAATAAATAATCAATCATCTAAATCCCCCTCAAAATTACTGCTCCCCCCCCCCCCTCTAGTACCAAAACCCCATAGTTTCATCTTTATAACTTTTTAATTTTAAATTTCTTTTCAGACTTATTTAATACTCTATATTAACAATAAATAAATCTAATCTACCACCTAAATCAACCCCTCTTCCTAAAATCTCTGCTTTTCTACCCCCCTTTAGCCTCATCTCATGAAGGCCCTCCCCCTGCAAATGCATCTCATTAAATTTTAAATCTTTAAAATTAATTTTTTTTTTTGTGCTCTACTTGTTATTTTTTGTAACAATATTTAAATAACAATCTAAATTAATCCCCTCCTCTCCCCCAAAAAGACCTCTTTATTTTCAATCCCCCCCCCCCCCCCCAGTACATATTTTAAAATCTTTAATTTTTTTCCCTACAATAATTAAATAATTTTCAACAATACCCAAAATTTTTAATTTTGGAATAATTATCTAATTTGCTCCTCCACCCACCCAAAAAAATTCTGCTCCCCCCCTCAGCACAGAAACTTTAAAATTATTTTTTTTTTTTTTTAGATTTTTAGGCTTTAATGTTGTTTTGTAGCAACAATAAATAAATGATCATGTAACTCTCCCCTTAAATTTCCATTCCCCATTCCCAGAAAAAGGGATGAATTTCTAGACTCGAGGGGGGGAGAGGCAGAGAGAAAATTTTTTGTAGTTTGACTGTTCTCACAGCTGATATTTTGTTAATGGTTCAGGGGAGTTATTTTAGAGAACATATTTATTCCAAAACATAAAATATACACATGATTCAGGGAGGAAAGAACAGCCAAACTGCAAAAAAGATGAAAATTTTTGCTTTCCTCTCACATATTTAGAAATGCAACCCCCTCCCTTGGGAGAAAAGGACAGAGCAAAAATTCCAAAGGGGATGACTATTTTAGATGAGTGATACTTATATGAGATGGTGTAGATGAGCTGTGTTACATTACTATAAAATAAGAAATAGAACAATGTTTAAACAAATATATATTATTGTATGTATGTGTGTGTGTGGTGGGGAGGGGGGGGGGCATTTTTGGAGTAGCGAAAAAATTTAGGTGACAAATTATCTATTTATTTTTACTAGAGAGCAACAAAACTTAAGACAAATGATTTCTTCAAATAAGAGTTTTACAAATTTTAAACTTTGTATTCTTGTGGATGAGGCAGGTAATATGAATTTCAAAGGAGGGAGGTTGTAATTTAGATGATTTGTTATTTATTTATTGCTAAGAGAACAACATATAGGACAGAAGATTTTTTTTTTTAATAAATAGTTTTTTAAAAAATTATAGGGGTTAACAAAGAGGGGGGGAAAGCAGAAATTTTGGGGGTAGAGAGGTAATTATAATAGTTGATTATTTATTTATTGTCATTAGACAGCAACAAATAGAGTATATATTTTTTAATAAATTGTTTAAAGATTTTAAACTTTGTATGCTGAGGGGAGAGGCGAAAACATAAATTTTGGATGGAGGGAGAGAATGTAGTTTGGAGGACTAATTTTTTACTTACTTTTGTTATATTACTAACGGGCAGTAACAAGGCCAGAAGAACTTAAGATTCTCAAGATTTTGAACTTTTTGTGTTGGGGAGGGCAGAGAAGGGATTCAGACATTTCATGTGTGTGTGGGGGGGGGGGGGGGGGGATTTCATTAACAAAATATAAAAGCAAAAGTGGAAATCTGCCAAAATTTTCAAAAGATTGAAAATTCTCTTCCTTGGATTTTTAATTTTTTGTGCAATTTTTTTTTTTTTTGGGGGGGGAGGGGGCTTATATTGGGAATTGAAAAAAAAATCAAAATTGCTTAAAAGTGGGAGGGGGCTTACTTTCGGGATTTTACGGTAATTTTATAAGTTAAAACACTTTTGAAATCAATGAAAAATTTTAATTAGCAAAAAGGTAGTTTTTATGTGGGCATTTTAAAGTTGAATTATTAATAAGTGAAATGCCTGGACACATAGAAGCAAGAAAAGTTTGTGCAAGTAAGAAAACTTAAGATAAAAATATTATTTAAATATATAATTTTGAGTTTAATTCTGTTGGCTAAATTATTATCTTTAAAAAAAAAAAAAAGGATTTTTTGTATACTTAGACATCATAAGACTTAGACATTTTGTATCATAACATCATAAATAAAATAAAATTGCTTTTCCTGAGAATTTGTAACATATCTTTTAAAATTCCATTTAACATTTAATAAAAGTAACTTCTTTATGTTGTCTGTTAACCTGCTGATTTATTTATTCTAGGGTGGAATGACATTCATTGCTGTTAAAGGAGTTTTAAAGATGTATTTACGTCAGCAGCAGTATGTGCGTCAGTGCCAACGTAAAATACTTAATTATGACAAAAATGCCACTTTCCCTCATTCACCTGCACATTCACAAATTAGCAACTGCAGTGACAATTTAAATAGTGATAGCTCAAGTAATAGTGATTATGAGTAATTCAAATTCTGAAACTGTGTATATATATTAAAAAAATGTTGAAACATCTTTATTTTATTTAATTTGTATCTTTACTTTTGTGCTGATTCTCTTGATATCTTATCTTCAAAGGAGATGTATTATAACTACAGTAAAAACTTAACTAACCAGCATGCTTGGGCAACTCCAGTTACTGGATACTTGAAAAGTCAAGATAATTGAGCACTACAAAATCTGTATCAAAGAAAAAAAGACTGGTGCTGCATCAATATAATACTAAAGCAGGAAATTACTTTTTTAGTCTTATTTCCTGTAGAAGGAATTTATTTTAAATTTTGCATTTCATAAACTTATTTATGCTAAATTAAATATAAAAGTAAAACATTTTTAGTTTGGATGTAATTTCTAAATTTTTTTCTTAATCTTTTGCATTATTTATAATGTGACATCTCATAAAGATTTTAATTTAACATTGTGACTAAGATGAATAATACATGTTGCTCTTGGTAGAAATTTTTGACGAGTAATTGCCATAAACATACTGATTGGGAAAAAAACAAGCTTATTTATTTACATAAAATCTTAAAAAGTAAATTAAAATATTCCAACTGGCTCACATAATAAAACTCTTCCCATGCTTATAAAATAATCTCAACATGGCAAATATCAAATCACGTTTCCAAAAGAACTCAAGAGTTATTATGTAATACACATTATTAGAATAAACATTTTACCTGCTCTTGTATTATGTGTGATGGTGGTAGTAACACCCCCACTCCCATCCTACCCTCCTTCCTGGAGAAAGGCAATGTAACTTTCCTGTTTCGTCATGGATGTCTGGTTCTTGGAAAAAGTAAAAAATGCAGTTTTTCTACCTTTATTTTCCAAGTTTTGCCAAGAGTAAAAAGTTGGAGAATCTCTTCTCTCCTCTTCCTTCCCCTTACTTCTCTTTTCTTATTTTGCTTTTACCAGAAAGAACAGTCAGCATAACATCATCACCACTGAACTCCACAATAGTACAGAGGGCTATCTTCCTATTCTGTTACATTGAATCCAGCTCATGAATGCAGTGCCAAAGAATTTCCGAGGAAAATTTTTGGCAAAACACAGATTTCCCCCCATAGAAAAAGTATGGGGTAGATATTTTCAAATTCAATTATCTTTTAAAGTTATGATGAAGTTGCTACAATTTTCACTGATATATATTTTGTAATGAAAAAACTGCAGATTTCATATAAATTCAGCGTAATTATTTAATTTGGTATTAGTTAAAAATGAAATTTTATGTAAGCTCAACAAAAAAAAAATGTAAAATTTGTTAAGTATTACTTATAAAAATATGAAAAAGGTATAGAAATAAGCAAAAATGTTAAAAAGATATGCAGAAAAGTTTGAAAAAATGCCTGTAATATTTTTAAAATGCAGGATTTTTTGCTTGTGTGCATTGAAAGTGTGATGCGGTTGCTGTAGAAAGTGGACTCGTGAGTTAGCCTTCTATTCTATTATGGAGCTCAGTGGATATCACAGACTCTATGATGCAGCCATTCAGTGCCAGATCCGAGCTGTATACAGTTGTTTACATTATATATTTCTGTTGTATAAGATTCACTGCCATGAATATGCTCATTGATTTGTTTTTTGTTAAATCGGGCGCTGTCATAATTTGATAATCTAAACGAACCGGTCAATATTTTTGAATGATTTATAGAAAGAGGAAACATAAGAGCTTTCTGAATTTTTCTAGTTAGTTCAGCTATCCAGTTACTTGAATGCCGGATAACTGGGCGTTTACTGTATACCTGAAATAAATACCTCGTATGTGGTTTTTCATAAATGCATGTTTGAGTAAAGAAAGATATTTAATCAGATAAAGTCATAATTTAAATTTATGTTATAAAATAAATCTGATTTATCTTTTTAAGATAACTTATAACATGTATTTAAACATATTTTTAATTTTGTTTTAGTTTCCAAGGAACTTAATGTTATTCAAAGTAATCATAAAATAAATTGTTTGAGATTGGAAATCACATTAACGTTGAAATCACTTGTAGATGAATATTTCTAATTATTCTCTTGTGAAATTAAATTTTTGCAAAATATGAGTACACTAAAAGCATATTTAACAATAAAATGTGATAATAAAAGGAAAATAACAACATACAGGGTCTATATTTTGCAATTCCCAAGTAAGTTTGGTTATTGCAGAGTGTTTCATTATATATATATATACCTTTTTTTTTTTTTTTTTTTTTCCATTTTTATAATGCATTTTAAAAAATCTGAACCAAAATTGAATTTTATACATTTCTTTACTTTCACAAAAAATAAATAAAATAAAATAGAGATGCCACTTATGTGTATATCAAGGGACTTCTGCATATATTGTTTTTTTTTTTTTTTCTATCTATAATTTTTAGATATGATTATAAAATTGTGTAAATATGATTCTCTCAAAATAAAAAGGCTTTTATTGTTTTTCACATGGTATATTATTTGAATAAAGAATTGAAAACTTTTATATTCATAATTATTAAATTATTGTGTTATTTTTATTGCATTTTCCTTTTTCTTGGTTTAAATTTTAGAACCTGCTTGAAATTTTGAAAATGATCATCTTTATTGAAAATTGTGAAGTATTTATTCCATTAGCTCTTTTGACATTTTAGAAAAGATAAAATTGATTATCTCTTGATGAGCACTTGTAAATTTTTAAGGATGTCAAATTGAGAACAAAAAACTTGATACAATATATATTACCATTTGTTTAAAAATAATATGTATCATCCTTCGCTGTAAAGTTAATTTGAAGTCATTCTATGTTTAGATCTATAACTCAAGCATGCTTCTTAATAGCTAGACTTTTCTATAATTTTCACCATAAACATTGCCATGCCATTGTGATAAAATCTTCAAATTGTATTTATTTCCCCCTTAATATTTTATTTAAAATAGGCTTAGTCTTTATTTGTTATAAATGAGTAATATTTAAATACCCATATATCACAATACTGGGTGAGACATTTTAAAGTTCTGATTTGACAGCTTTATTATTTTTATTACAATAGTTATCCATGGTGAAAGTTCAATTTATACATAGAATAACATTAATTAGATATTTCTTCATAGAATGGCTTTACATTCCATGCTAATATTAACTTACAAATCACAGTTGAACAATGACAATATATTTTGCCATTATTTATGAGGAAAAAAGGAAACTATGTATTTTTATAATCTTTATACCTATTGGAAGTTAAGAATTTTCTGTAATTTCTAACTTTTATTTTCATTTTTACAAGTTCTCTTCCACTCCATTGTTCTTCTAAAAGATGAATATGGATCAGATTTTCATTAAGGGTGTTGGTCAGTCAGGTCGCAAATTTTCGTAATGTTAAACCTATGGTCATGGAATTTATTCTTATTTTTAAAATGTCTCGTTAGGAAATTAATATTTTAAAGTTATTTTTCCTGTGTTACTTTTCTTAGAGGTCTGCATGGGCTCGGCCCAGCAAAATGAAGGCAAATTTTCAAACGGGTCGGGCCATCCCCATAAAAAATTAAACGGGCCAGCAGGGCTGTTAAAAAAATTTAGCTTGTTAACAAATTTAAAGGGATCAAACTAAACTGATAAAATATGAACAATTTTCAATGGATGTCCATCTGGGACAAGAATAAGTATAAATGGCCAATGTTAGGTTGACAACATCAATATAGAAATATAACATGCCCAGCATAGAGATCGGCATCGAACAACTATATCGCATCTGAACCCAGGCTTAATTTTTTCAGCAGACTCTGGCCAGGCCAGGATCAGGCTTACATTTTAATCTACATACTCGGACCAATTCGAAACCAGACTTAATTGCTCCCAGGATGTATTGAGCAAGGATTTTTTTTGTAAGAATAGTAATAGCAATAATGAACTTCTGTGAACGGAATCTTTGGAAATATACTTTAATAAATTATAGAGAAACATTTTCAAAAATCTTATACAGTTTTAAAAGTTAGGATTTTTTAATCATCTTTTTTCTTTTATTCTAAACTGCATTAATTTTTATAATGTCTTTATTTGAATGTAACAGTCTAAGAGCTCATCATAATTTTGCCATTCTGTATTTTATAGCTTTCAAACATTTAGTAATCTAAAATATACTGTAAAATTTTCCTATAAATATGTATGCAGTGATCATTAAAATAATCTTATGTTAAGAAAAATCGAAATTTTCTGTTGAAATTGAGTTGAGTCAAGTTGAGCCTAGCCTGATTTCATTGATTTTTGCATGGACTGAGACTAAAACATCCTTCAAGAAGAGTACACACAAAAAAGAAGTTAAAACCATTAATTTTTTCCATAAGATATTTTTTAAATATGAATGCATTCGACATTCATAGATTTAACATTAGTGAGGGGAATTTTAGATGTGACTCACCAACGCCTTTAACCATTATTAAAAACATTTGCCGTTGAATACATATATGTCTTATTTTAGTTACCTGTACTTGTATAATTTAAAAAATATTAGTCAAAGAAGTAATTTTTTATGTACTTTGCTTATTTAAATATTGTTTTCACATATGTTTTGTAATTTTAAACTTTACAGTTTTTTGGAAAAAAGCTTTTACTTATGTGCATTGTGTATCATTAACTACAAGATTTTCAAATTTTAAGTAAAATTTGTTTTATTATTTATTAATCTTATTGCAACTGATTCAGATCTAATATTATTAAGAAAAATAAATTAATTTATTTAATATTTGTCGTAATATTGTTCAAAGAATACATATTCATTTTAATGAGGAAAAAATCATTTTTTCTCTTGATACTGTTAATGCAATGTCTGGTACATAAAAGCAGTCATTTAATGCTTAATTTTATATTCATAACTTAAGAATGTAAATAAAAGACACTGTGATAGAATGAATACTATTTAAAAAAATAGAGGTAAATGAACAAATCCTTTAATAATAATATGCTCTTTCTGGTAGAAAATTTTATTATGTCCTGCAGTTTGATATTTTTACTATAAACTGTACTGATAACGTCACAGTGGTGATTATCTAATTGAAATGTTTGAATAATTTATTTAGAACTAAAATTCATATTGTCTTTGTTAATTTTTTTAGAAAAACTCAAAAGTGTTTGTGTCTTAGAAAATCTTAAAATAGGAATAAAATTACCGACGTTCAACAAATAATAATACAGGAATAAGTAAATAGACTTTATTTTTATTGAAGATTTTATTTTATATTTTCAGCACATTGTTTTCTGCAAAAGTTGAATTATTATCCCTGATCATTTAATTTTAGACAACGTTTCTATCTTTAGTTGAAAAAAAAAAAAAAAAATTATGTGTTTTTCTCATTTTTTCATTGATCTTTTATTCATTTCATTCTATATTTCTGTACACTCTGAGATAGCCTAAACAGAAATATCTGTAGTCTAAATTCCTATAAAAAGGATAATTTTTAGTTCATTTAGTTGCACCAGAGAGAATACACATATTAATGCCCATGGAGCATTTTACTAATAGTTTAATAAAAGTAAATTTTGAATTTATAAACATGGAAAGGAGTAGAAGGGAAAAGATGTTGAAATTTAACATATGTAATGATTATTTTTTCATTCAAATGGTTCTTAGAATTTAATAATTCTACAAATAACAAACACCTCTTTTTTTAATTGTATCTTTCACTATTCTGTTTTAACTTTTTTTTTAAATTTATTTAATAAAATATAAACAGTATAAATATCTTCATTTATGTTAACTGTCTTTTTCATCTTAAAAAAAAAAAAAAAATGTAATGACAACATTCCTACAGGTCAAAAGATGTCTAATAAATTTGTTAAAGGTCAGAAATCCCCCAAAATATTCGTTGGGTTAGGGAGAAGTCAGCAAAATAATACAGAATTTCCTTGAATTTGTAGATAGTTCATTAAGTTAAAAAGTGAGTTTCTGTACCATAATGTTTTACTAATTTAATACCTACATGCATATCTGGAATTTGGGAGAGGGAAAAAAAAAAAAAAACAGGTCTGATATTATAGCTGTTAGCCATTCCCCATACTAATCTTTTCGTGACATTATAAATTGAGGCAATTCTAAATTTTCAGTCTGGTTTGTTTATAATTTTGTTTTAAAAATTATTTTTGTAATAATCTCAGCTAGACCAAGCATCTGATAATCATCTCAATATTAAAAAGAAAACAAAAATAGTCTTCATCGCCTTATTAGAATTCGGTGTCTGTGTCTCTCATTGATTTTTTGTTACAATTTTATATTGTATCACTTGTGATGTCACCAGGCATGCAACTGTAATAATGCTTTCAAGTAACTAAAGCATGACACTACACGACATAAGGATTTTTGTAATTAAAATATTTTTCGGTACTTTTTGGTCAGCCGGGCACCAGTGATATATGTAGATATATAAATATATATGTATATATATATATATATATGAAACGAAGCGTGTTGCTCCGTCGGTGGGTCCTTGATCGCCGGGCCGGGCCGGTGGCTGCGCGGACTGATGGCGGCTCCGTACGTCAAAGCGCTCATTCTGATTCTCTTGCATGTTTGTGTAGTCCTGGGCCGTAAGCGGGATTTGGTTAAATTCCGAGTGAATGTATTTCTGTTTAAAGGAAGACTCAGTTTATTATGGAACCTGGTTTATTTCTTTTTCTTACATGATTCCTTTTAAACCAGGCCCATATTGGCGTGAGAGCTGCTTTTTAAGTCTGTCTGGACATCGAAGGTTCGTCCATCGCGAGGCAATTCCGAGAGAGCAGATTGGCGTGGATTTGTTTAGATGAGGGAAATCGTAAAAAGTTCGCTCCTGATAGCCGTGTAATGGTATAAATATGAGGTTTTTGCATTATTTCTGCTAGAGGTCGTCTAAGTCAAAAGAGGCGTATTTTTAATTTTAATTGGCCGCGAGCTGAGTGATTGATTGTGCGGAATAAAGGCGTTGGCTCTATCGGCCGATCGGATGCCGCAAGACCTTAAAATTGCGTTAGCGTCAGCACAAATATTCTTATGAAGAGTCAGAAAACGATCTTTGAAAGTTATAAGATGCGATGCAGGAAAACTAATTTAACAGGGGTGACGGCATTTTCAATCAATTGAAACGCAATTATTAAAGCATTTAAAAGTTTTGATTTAAATTTCTATTTTTTAAAACGGTAATTTAAAATTTTAAAAGGGGCAAAAAGGGATTTTGCATTTTAAAAAGGGGTTTAGCTTTTATCCTTTCATATCCCCCCCCCACTAAAACAAGAGCCACAGGGCTCGCCTGCAAGACCTGTGGGTCTTATCTCGTGAATTTAACCCATGTTTTTTAGATTCTTATTTTCTCCAGCTCTCAAGTAATTTCTCCAGCTCTTCAGTATTTACTTCAGCTCTCAAGTCAATTGGACCTATTTTTACATTTATATATCAAATTTACATAAAAATATTGGTTACACTAAAATATTGGAATTCTTTCAATGGTGCTGCAGCAAAACAATAATGTGTCTCGAGACGACATATCTTGATTATAACAGTTGTCATAACATAACTGTGTTTGTAGTGTTTCCCTTTCTTTCCAGTTTTTGTTTTAAAGTTTTTGATATAGTTTGTTGGGAAACATCCTTTTGTGTATAATTGCAAATTGCAACCATAAACTATATAATATATTAAAATATTCACAGGTAAACATACTGAAAACTATACAACATATGCAAATGTAAAAAATATTCCAATGTAAAAAATATTCAATAATAGAAAATGTTCAAATGTAAAAAAATATTCACAAATACAAAATATTCAAAAATATAAAATATTCAATAATACAAAATATGCACTAATACTATCAACAAAATATATTGTATCTCAAATGCAATTTGAAAAGCTTGCATTTCTAGAAATATTGAATTTTCACACTGAGATAAAATAACAGTAAAATATCCTAAAATACTAATAACAAAAACAAATTATATTTCTTCGTATACCTTTCCGTTTTGTTCGGGACTTAGCTACTTCTATGATGCAGCCTTAGGTTTATATCCATGAAAAAACAACACTAAGTTGTTTAAAAAAAAAAAAAGAAAACTACAGCTAATAAAAACTAAATATACACTTGCTATAATTTTCACCATGCGCAGGGTCAGTGCGATATGGGTTTTAATACTCTGAGGGGAATATCACCCAAAAATGTGCCACTCGCACGACAGAAAAAGAAAAGTGGGTAATCGATATTCACCTGCAGAGGGGAAGCGAAGCAGTTTTGCCAGATTCTCCGTTCAACCTGGAAAGAGAATCTGGGAAAACAGTCCGGCTAAAGATGGGTGGCCACGGAGCGGAGGACCCCTTCATGTGTCATCAATTCGTCATTATAATATTTTAAAAAAATAATAATAAAAATTCTAACAGTACTTTTAAACTGTCACCATCATTCTACACTGCTGGGGAGATAGGTTACACGCCCAGCTGGGTCCTCATCCAAATGCTACGAGTAAGGGGGACGATAGGAAAGCAAAAATTTAAAAAATTGACAGCTGAAAGAGAAAGATGGGGTTTATTCATGGCTGAGTTTAAGATTTTGAGGAGGGTGGTAGTATCTTAACTTGGAGGAATGGACAATTTCGGAATTTCTCTTAAAATGTGGGCTGGGTTTATCAATTTCAAAGGATACATCAGAAAGTTGTTTTAAAATGGTGTATGGGCCAGAATATGGTGCCGTCAATTTACGGGTATTCGGATAGTGAAATTCTTCATACATCACAATGTCACCAACTTTAAACTTTACAGGAAGGAAACGAGCATCATAACGGACTTTATTCTTTTTATGGTAAGCAATTGTTCTCTCTTTAGCCAATTTTCTAGCTTCTTCCACAGGGGGATAGTAACTATTATTTGGTAAAGGGGGATCATATGGTAAATTTCCTAAAAATAAATAGCTAGGGGTGAATTGGGTTACAGAATGAGGGGTGTTATTATATTCATATAAGACTTCATCTAAAAGCTTAGTCCAGGGTATTTTCTTGGATGTGGAATTGACTTTACATTTTAATCTAGTGACAATAGTCTGATTTAGTCGTTCAATTTTCCCATTCGTTTCCGGGTGATGGCTGCTTGTCAATCTGTGTTTTATATTGTAATTACGAAGAAATCTCCTAAACCTGGAAGCCGTAAATGCTCCATTTCTGTCGGTTAACAATCTATCTGGTACTTGTATCTGAAATAATTGTTTCAAAATGTTTGTATAAGTTTCGGTAGTTACACTTTTTGAAGGAAAACCCCACACATAGCGAGTTGCATGGTCAACGACTAAATGCAAATATTTTTTTGTAGAATTGTAATAATTAAATCCGCCAACAGAGTCTACTGCCAAACATTCAAAAGGTATCTCTGTTGGGGGCATTAATTGCAATAAGCCAAATCTTTTTTGTCTACATTTTTTGTTTATCTGACAGGTGTGGCAGTGTTTTACAAAATTTTCAATGTCCTGATTAAAGTTAGGCCAATAATATTGCGGAGAGATTAAATTTATCATTTTATAAATTCCAGGGTGGCCAAATTGTGTGTGGGTTTTTTCTAATAGGGGTAAACGTAAAGACATGGGGACCACAATCTTATACAAACCTTTCTTTTTAATAACAACAACATCATTTATCTCAGTGTACTTTTTACCATCAATTGTTACATTTTCTTTCTTCTGATTGTCTCTTACTTCATTCAAGTCAAGGAGATGTATAATATGGGGTAAATTTTCTGAAACAGGTTGTCTAGATAGCATATCAGCTTCAACGTTAGTGGAGCCTTTCTGGTATTTAATTTCATAGTCAAACATACTAAGTTTTAGGGACCAGCGGAAAAGACGTCCTCTTAAATTTTTAACACTTTTGAGCCAGGTAAGTGCCGCATGATCTGTATGTATGACAAATTTTTGACCGTGTAAATAATGATAAAATTTATCTAAAGCATCCACAATCGCCAAACATTCTAACTCCGTAATTGCATAATTTTTTTCATAATCGCGAAGATTTCTAGAGTGATATGCTATAGGATGTAATGTTCCTTTTTCATCAACTTGTTTCACTACACATCCCACTCCATGACTTGATGCGTCTACAAACAAATGACAAGGTGTTTTGGGATCAAACAACTTTAAGATTGGTTTTTCAATTAAAGCATTTTTTAATTTTTCAAAAGAATTTTGACAATTTTGGTCCCACACATAAGGGACATTTTTCTTCAACAAATTGTTGAGAGGGTATCGAATGTTAGCATACTTTGGAATAAATTTGTGATAAACATTTATAGATCCCAAAAAACGTTGTAATTCTTTTACATTCGTTGGTGGTGTTAATTTCTTAATCGTCTCTATATTAGGGTTGTCAGGTGTGATACGACCGTTCGAAACTTCATATCCTAGAAAATTAATTTTGGATTTCACAAAATTACACTTTGACAATTTGAGTTTAAGGTTTTCTTGAACACAGATATTAAATAATGCCTCTAAATGACATAAATGTTCCTCTTCATTTTGGGAGAATACAATAACATCATCAAAGTAACTACAGGCAAAGTCAATTTTGTATTTATTAAGAATTCTACGGAGGGTACGGTTAAACCAAGCAGGTGAGTTTTTCCATCCAAACGGTAAACGATTCCACTCATATAATCCAAAGGTGGTGGCAAATGCCAGCTTCTCAGTGTCTCGAGGGTGGATAGGAATGTGCCAATATCCACTAGCTAAATCAAGAGTGGAAAAAATTTTAGCATGCGCCAATTTATCTAACAGGGTGTCGATTCGAGGTAAGGGTTCTGCATCTGTTTTTGTAATGGCATTTAATTTTCGGAAGTCAATACATAACCGGGTTTTCTTCCCTTCTTCACGTTTATACACCAAAGTTACGGGTGATGAATAAGGGGAATAGCTTTCTTTAATGATACCGGCTTGCAATAAATTTTGAATTTGTTCTTTAATTTCCTCTTCTTCCTTAGGGGAAGTGCGATATGCTCTTAAAGAAACGGGGAGATCTGATGTTAACTGTATTCTCTGGGGTTCCATGTTTACACAGCCTATATCATATTTATCTTTGGCGAAAATACAGACATATTTGGCTAGAAGAGCAGGTAATTGTTCTCTGACAGACTGAACATTTTGCACATGGTCAGTGGTCTCGAACAACTCCGGCTCAAAATTTTCTTCGAATATCTCTGCATTTTCAATTGCTGGCTGGTTAGTATATACTTCTGATAAATGTAAAGTATGGTGAGACGCATTTGTTGGAATATGGTCCATGAGAGGTACTTTCTTATTATCTTGAGTTATTTGCATTTTAACACAGTCAATATTTAATCTAAACAGTTTGCAATGGGGTAGCCCAATCAAAGCATAAGGTAACTGATTGTTAATTATAAAAAGTTCAATTCTCTTAGAGATACGTCCTAATTGCAAACTAACAAGGCATTTTTCTTTCAAAGCAAGAACACCTTGTGTTTGGGTGACTGGTATACTCTGCTGAACTTTACATATTTTTAGGTTAAGTTTATGGGCTAAATGACAAGGAATAACACTAATCGAACTCCCAGTATCGATCAAACAAGGTAGTGAGTCTTCATTTTTTACATAAGTAACTTTATGACAATCTCTATTTGATTTTTTATAGCTAGCTTTTTCTTTTTGTATATGTCCGGACATAAGAAATCGTCATTGATTACTAGATGTATTTTGGGATGACTCATTAGCGCTATGATCTTGGTTGGGGTTCGGCAAAGTCATATTGTGACTAGGGGTTGGTACTGCTAACACTTGTTGTCGAAAAGGGCAGTTTCCCACCCAATGATATGCATTTGGTATTCCGATATTAAGACAAACTTTGCATGGAGAGGGCGGTAAAGTGGTCTGGTGGTGTACATTAGGTCGTGGTGGAACATTTGAAGTCGGTCTAAATGTATTTTGGGGATTTCTGGCTTGATTTGATGGAAAAGGTCGAATGGGGTGTGTTTGATAGGGAACTCTGTAGTTCCACTGCCTGTTAAAATTCTGTCCATTCTCATATGGAGGTCGGTTTGGTCGCCATTGGCGATAATGATTGGGGTTTTGGGGGCTTGCTTCAAATTTGCTCTCATTTCCCTTTCTGTCCAGTTGCAGTTTGCTAATTCTGAAAACTAATTCACGCCATGCATGTGTAGTTGAGGGGTTGCCTGCAATAACTAACTTCTGCATTTCTAATGGCAAGCCCTCCGTTAACCCTTCCAGGATAAGTTTCTGCTCTAAACCTAAGGTTCGGCCTACTTTAGTCTTTTTTTGATAATATTCGTTCAAGTCCTCTCCAACTTTATATCTAATACGTGAAAAATCAGTGAGAGAAAGGGTATCGGGAATTTCGTAGTGTTCATTAAACAAAGTGACAAATTCGGACCAATGAAGTACATTTAGACAATTATTAATGTACAACGTAAGTGCACTGTCCTTTAAATACTTCTGTATGTGCCTAATTTTCCAGCACTCGTCTTTTCCCTGTCCTATACAGACACTCTCGAAATAGGCTAACCATGGTATCCAAGACATTCCATCTTGCGGAGAAAACGCAATGATATCGGGGTCTACTGACGTTTTTGGGTTGGCGGATACTGATGTGTGAGCAGACCCAGCTTGAGCTGACAGGGTCTGTCCACCTAACATTGTTACACCAGATGTCTCTGGTGCACCTCCAGATTCCTGACTAGACTTCTGATTATTTTTCTCTTCAGGATTATTAACGGGATTATCATCTTTGCTCGAAATTTGATTTTTTTCTTTTTCGGGGTCACCTGATTTGTCTGTTAAATCCTCTACTTCTTTGGGAGGTGTTGGGTTACTCATGATAGATATAAA
This sequence comes from Maratus michaelseni, assembly GCA_963931845.1. NCBI lineage: Eukaryota > Metazoa > Arthropoda > Arachnida > Araneae > Salticidae > Maratus > Maratus michaelseni. The sequence continues at coordinate 173,370,674 of OZ007587.1, read as the reverse complement.
TACTAAATATCACTGAATTACACAGAAATATAATACACAATTAAAGCACATAAGAATAAAAATGAAAAAATCTTTCAAACTATTTAAAATTTGTAACACTTTATCTGTAAATATCTGTTAAAATCATCTTTTTAAAATTAAAATCCACCTTAATAATTTTTTTTTTTTTTTTTTCAATAATTTGAATTCAATAAAAAAAAATTTAAATAACCTCACTAACTATAAAGTACGTTGCATATAAATCATCTTTAAAAAGTTTAACACAACTAAAGAATTTTCATAAAAATCACCATTCTTACTCTTTCATCTCTTTAAAATTACGTTAAACACAATACATAAACAATTATATATTTGAACTTAAATAGCTGACTTAAAAATAATTAAAATTTTCACACAAGTAATAGCATAATAAACATAATCATCTTTAATTTATTTTTGGCATGCATAAAAAATTAAATAAAAAGTTTGAGAACCACTTGTTTATACTTCTAATAATAAAAACAATATTTCTTTAAAAGATTACTTGGCAGTCCTTTTACAACAACCGAAATTGTAAAAAAGAAAAAAAAATTCTTCAGTGCTTGTTATCTAATAAATCAAAAAGCATTCAAAAATAAAAGTTTGAGAACCAATGCCTATCACTAAAAAGATCTTTAAAAAAAATTTTCTTCGTTAAGGTTAATATCAAAACTATATTACATACCTGTAACCTTTACTTTAAATAAATCCAAAATAAAACACAACACACCGGACACAACAAAAAAAAAAAAAATAAATAAATAAATAAAATAGCTTTTACTTTCATTTCACCACCACGACGCGAAACAATAAGAAAAAAAAATAACTTTCGCAGAAAGATTTCTCTGATCATTAACCAAATGATTTATTTTCTTTCCTTTTCTCGATAGTCCACAAACCAGAAACCAGAAACCGAAACATCTGAGTCACGAGTTCATTTCTTTACCGGCGCGCTCTTGAAAATTGAAAACAGCTGTGTAGTTGACCTACTTTTCATCCGATAAAACACTTCGATTCTTGCCGGCAGAATGAAATACTGCACAAGATTAAAGAAAAGTTAATGATTCACTTTCCTTTTGACGAAGGGAGATTAAGTACTTTTGAGTTCTTGGGATAAATTCCGTAAGTCTTTCACCGTATGCTGTAAGAATTTTTCACGGAGGTATTCGCTGGGATTGACGTAACTGTTTAGTTTTTGGGATTTTCCCGTTGAGATGAACTGTCCTACTCGACTTCTGAAACGAAGCGTGTTGCTCCGTCGGTGGGTCCTTGATCGCCGGGCCGGGCCGGTGGCTGCGCGGACTGATGGCGGCTCCGTACGTCAAAGCGCTCATTCTGATTCTCTTGCATGTTCGTGTAGTCCTGGGCCGTAAGCGGGATTTGGTTAAATTCCGAGTGAATGTATTTCTGTTTAAAGGAAGACTCAGTTTATTATGGAACCTGGTTTATTTCTTTTTCTTACATGATTCCTTTTAAACCAGGCCCATATTGGCGTGAGAGCTGCTTTTTAAGTCTGTCTGGACATCGAAGGTTCGTCCATCGCGAGGCAATTCCGAGAGAGCAGATTGGCGTGGATTTGTTTAGATGAGGGAAATCGTAAAAAGTTCGCTCCTGATAGCCGTGTAATGGTATAAATATGAGGTTTTTGCATTATTTCTGCTAGAGGTCGTCTAAGTCAAAAGAGGCGTATTTTTAATTTTAATTGGCCGCGAGCTGAGTGATTGATTGTGCGGAATAAAGGCGTTGGCTCTATCGGCCGATCGGATGCCGCAAGACCTTAAAATTGCGTTAGCGTCAGCACAAATATTCTTATGAAGAGTCAGAAAACGATCTTTGAAAGTTATAAGATGCGATGCAGGAAAACTAATTTAACAGGGGCGACGGCATTTTCAATCAATTGAAACGCAATTATTAAAGCATTTAAAAGTTTTGATTTAAATTTCTATTTTTTAAAACGGTAATTTAAAATTTTAAAAGGGGCAAAAAGGGATTTTGCATTTTAAAAAGGGGTTTAGCTTTTATCCTTTCATATATATATATACACTAGCTAACCTGCCCGGCGTTGCTCGGGCCCGAGATAATTACAATCTCAGAGAAAGGCGTTAACCCCCTCCCTCCCCATACCCGCAAATATAATGAATAATTTGTTCAAGAGAACCACCGTCACGTACATTAACGCGATCATTAAAAAAATAATACATTTTTCTGATAATTAGAACATAATGAAGACGCTATGCTAAAATAGCCGGCAGATGACACCCCTTCCCGACCTCAATTTAAAATCTATATCTTAATTAGTTACCTAAATATTTGTTCACTAGTAAAATTTGGCAATTATTTCCTTTCATTTTCGCAAACTAAATGAGAAGAATTGGCCAGAGAAACAGATCTCTTTGTAGTTCAGTTTTTAATGAAAGCCGATCCCTGTCTGAAAATTTCTCGGATCGTTTTCACTGGCGCCGAAAGATTTTTGACAGTTTTTTGCGTGAATCAAAAAAAATTACCAACCAAATTTTTCAAAAATCACATAGTCAGATACAGAATATTTTTTTACATATGCTCAGAAATTTGCAATTTGATATCTCAATTAGTTTTCTTAAAATTCGCTAATTAGTTAAATAATTTTTAATTCGTTCATTTCCGGTTGCAAATCCAATGCACCTGTCCGTTTCTTTCGCCATTTTGATTTAAAAGATATTTTAGAAGCGATGGTTAATGAGAATCTAATTAATATCTAGGCTAATTATCAAAATATTAAAATTCTGAGGCTCAGGTGCACATGGTCAGAGCTTGGACTATCCACACCTAAATTTCCAGCATTCTAGGTGGGCTAGATTTTCCTAGCCATCGCCAACAGACACACACACACAGAGCGAAACTTTCTTTTATTAGTATAGATATATGTATATATATATTCATACATATATGTGCATATATATATGTATGTATATCACTGGCTAACCAAAAAGTACTTATTTTTCTTTAGTAAAATTATTTCTAAATGCGTATTTTTAATGAAAGATGCTGTCAGCAGTAGTAATTATTTTGATACTTTCTTATTATAGTGACCCCCACAATTACGATTATGCCATAGTTGCAGTTATGATTTTGCCCAAGGTCATCATGAAGCTTATATATGTATCATATATATATACTCTAAATGCTTATATATCTGCCATATACATGCATAGTATTTATTTCTTATACAGTAAAGCACCAGTTATATGTTTCTCATTTATACGACATTTGCATTTAAATATTTTTTTCATGAAGTCCTGATTCATTCCTATTCATTTTAATCCAAAATGCTTCATTTATACCAGCGGTTCCCAACCTGGGGTACCCAGTGGCTGAGAGGTTGTGCTCTCGAAGCTGGTAGACGGGAGGTGCTGTGTTCGATCCCAATCGCGCCCGTCGGCCTAATCGTTCGGAGTTTTCGTGGTTTTCTTCGAGCCGTGGATTTATCCATGCGTAAATACGGATTAGGTTCCCTTAGAAAGACCCCCATGAAGGGCACTCCCCCCGGGCCTATATCCCTAGTGTAGATAATTGGCCGTCAATAATCAACCCAACCCAACCTGGGGTACGCGTACCCCTGGGGGTACGTATCGGGCTTGCTGGGGGTACGTGAAAATAATATCCGTAATGGCGGAGGTCACAAAAATGGTTTAACTGAAAACACATAAGGTTGATAATTTTGGATTACAAAGTTAGTCTCATGTGTAACTCCAATATGTTATATTGAAAATGGGAGAAAAGGTGCACCAGACTTAATTCGTTGACAAATCAATGTCACTAGCTCCGCCCACTTCTAATCATATTGCATGAGTATTTACATATTTTCTGCTATCTTTACGAAAATCGGCATGGATCAAATGGCAATACTGTAAGATATTCTTTTACAACAAATTTTTCTTATTGTTCTGTTTTTAATAATAATTGTAGAATGCCTACATTATGTCAGAGTTTCTGGTTTTAATGTTTTATTTTAAAACGGGTTTTCCTTTTCGAATAGGCGGAGTTATGTCTTTAACATATGTTAATAGGAAATCCTAATTCTTTTTAATGATTATTTAATTTGAAATCTTTACTTATTATATTTTTGTTTTGTGTTTAAAATGAATAACTGCTTAAAGTCGGGAACTCTCATCAAAGAAGTTGCACCACATGTAGCTTGAAACCATTGCTGTATACACAGACACAGTCTAGCGATCAAACCCTACCAGACTCATTGGAAGAAGTGTTCTATCAATCAGTCAAAGTTGTTAATTTTATTAATGCCAATTTAAAAACTCCAGACTATTCATATCTTTGTGTGAAGAGATGGGCAGCCTCCATACTACATTGCTTTTGCACGTCAGTTGACTTTCACGAGAAAAATAATTTAAAGGATTGTTTGAATTGAGGCATGTAGTTCAAGGTTTTCTTAAGATCATCTGTTTCAGATGAGTTATAAATTTCGTGAAAGGGGATGGCTTCAAATGCTTGAATATTTATCGGATATTCTTTTAGAAATAAATAAACTTAATTTAGGATTACAGACAGCTCCGTAACCATTTTTAAGGTGTCTGACAAAATCGAATCTATGATTGAGAAATTAGATTTTGGGGAATCTTGTATCACAAAAACACCATTCATAAATTTTTGAGACACTTTACACTTTCTTATCTGAAAATGACCTAAAATTGACAGGTAAAATCTAGTATAACAGCTTACTTAAAATGACTTTGAATGTCGTTCAGACAATATTTTCCAAAGCGTAGAAAATAACTGTATTTCAAACTCATATAACGATTTATTCTTTCAAAGAGCCGAAAATTTATCAGTTTCTGAAAAAAAAATTAAACTTTTGACTGATTTTTCTTTACAATCTGATTTTGAAAGAAAATAGCTTTGACTTTTGGATACCAGTAAAATTAGAGTACCAAGTACTCCGTGATAAAGTTATAAAATACTTGTTGTCTTAACAAATGCAGATCTTGTCGAAAGGGCTTTTTCGCCTTATGCACATATTAAGAATAAATATCACAATAAGCTTGACATTTCTCTTGACTTGAGATTATATACGTCTCCATTTGAACCTGGCTTTAAGAAAGTCAGCTCCTTGAAACAAGCTCAAAGGTTCCATTGAGAGTATTAAAAGCTATATTTGACTGCTTGTATATCATGATGCAAACTTGTTATAAACTCTCATTGAAAGTTAGTTAAAAAATCATTTTAGTGCTATATTGATTTCTTTTGATGTTTAGCGAATATTATAAAAAGTAATATTAACTTTAAAATGCAAGATAAAAAATAACAGGTTAGAAATATTAATGTAATTTGTTTCGATTATTATTTAGCTATGCTAAGAAAATTTCTAATTTTAAAAAAACAACCATTTTTACGTTATATGTGTGAGGGGAAGGGGAGGGGGTGTTTATGGGAAAAGGGGGTACTCTGAATTGAAAAGCCTAAACAAGGGGTACGCGAACGCAAAAAGGTTGGGAAGCGCTGATTTATACGATGCACAATATTTGTTATACGTTGTTTCCCACCATCCTAAAATTTCAAAATTTTCTGTCTTGGTCATTACGGAAATTTTCCCAGACGGAAGGTGGTCAAATAAAGGATGTGGGGAGGGTTGGAGATATGCATTTCTTGGCTGGTGGGGGGAAATGACTAATGGGAGGTCAGTTCAAGGGCAGTTCGCTAAACTGGTTTATCTGATAGAGCTTTCAGCTTTGGCATATCATTCTGCACTGGAGTTCTTGTCTTTGCACCCATGTTTTTTCTATATTGCTGCTCTGTTTGTTTCTTAAAACCTAAAATGTCTCGAAAAAAGCATAAAGCACTTTCATTGAAGAAAAAAATAAAATTTTAAAAGAATTTGACAAGAACACAGGATAAACAAAAGTAGAATTGGCAAAACACTTGGATATCCCAGTTTCAATTCAGAAAACAATTGTGTATGACAGAAAGAAAATCGAGGACAGGACAGTTGCTTATAGAAAAAGCTAAAGAAATTGCATTGAAATTGAATATAAGACATCCATGTTTTTCAACTGGATGGCTTCATAAGTTCAAAATGTGACATGGAATTTCAAGCTAAGTGATAGGTGGAGAGTCTAAAGATGTGTCAGCAGAAAAAGTTGATGAATGGCTCAAAAAATTGCCAAGCGAAATTGATGGATACAAGCAAAGACACATTTACAATGTTGATGAAAGTGGCTCCTTTTATAATCTCATGCCTGCAAGAACTCTCGCATTTAAAGGTGACAACTGCCATGGTGGAAAGCTTTCTAAAGATTGCCTCATTGTTTTACTTCGTACAAATGCTGATGGTAGTGATAAGAGGATTCTTTTAGTCATAAGAAAGTCATTGAAGCCAAGATGTTTTAAAAACGTTAAAACATTGCCACTATGTTGTGAAGCCAATACCAAAGCTTGGATGACTACAGAAATTTTTACTAAGTGGCTCAGAAAAATTAATAAAGAAATGAAAAAACAAAAATGTAAAATTTTGCTCTTTATGGATCAGTGTACTGGCCATCCGCAAGAGACTGACTTTTTGCAAAATGTGAAAGTGGTTTTCTTTCCACCGAATTGTATGAGCAAGCTACCCCAGATAACAATTTTTGATTTTTAAAACATTTTTATAACCCCAACATGTAAATGACTAGATGCTTTTTAAAGGGTTTGTCTGAAAGGTTTGCAAACATTGTAAAAAGCATTATAAAAGGTTGCTAGTTGACACAATCTGAGGTACTTTGTAAGTGTTTTAGGACAAGCATACCAAAATGTAGAAACGTAAGGCTAGTTAGAGGACTTCTTATTAAGCATTGTAACAAGAATTACAATCAAAGGTAGATAATAATGCTTTTATCATAAGCATCTATAAAGGAAATGAAAAATGTTTTGATTAATCTGTTAGTTTTAAATGGTAATTGACAGAGGCATGAGATTTTCATCAAAATAACTTGACTTAGAATTTTTCTTTTGTTTCTGTGGGAAATTAAATTTTAGCCAATTATTTTTATACTGAAAAAAAATGCTTTTTATTAGCCCTTATTATATTTAAGATGTCATATTACATATTTTAATTAATATATTGCTTTTTTTTCTTTAAAGTATTTGCTAAAATTTTAATTTTTTTTAATTAATAGTTTTTTTCCCTTTAAAGTAATTGCTAAAATTTTAATATATTTTATTTTTTAAGTTTTACTGATTGAATTTTATCTCTGTTTCTGGGGAAAACTAAATTTCAGCCTATTATTTATATACTGATTAAAAAAAAGGAAAATAATGCTATTTATTAGCCTACATTATATTTAAGAAGTCATATTATATTTAGCAAGTTACGTATTTTAATTAATGTATTGTTTTTTTTTCTTTTAAAGTAATTGCTAAAATTTGAATATATTTCATTTTTTAAGTTTTACTGAGTGTTATTTTTGTTTGTGTGGGAAACTAAATTTTAGCTGAAAAAAAAAATAATAATAATGATTTTTATTAGCCCATATTATTTTTAAGAAGTCATATTACATTTAGCAAGTTACATATTTTAATAATTATATATATATATATTTTCCTTTAAAGTAATTGCTAAAATTTGAATACATTTTTTAAATTTTACTAAGTGGGCCTTTCTTTTGTTTCTGTGGGAAATTAAATTTTAGTCTAATATTTATATACTGAAGGGAAAAAAAAGGAATTATTTTTATTAGCCTATATTATATTTAAGAATTCATATTACATTTAGCAAGTTACATATTTTAATTAATATATCGTTCTTTTTTAGTAATTGCTAAAATTTGAATGTATTTTATTTTTTAATTAATATGTTGCTTTTTTCCTTTAAAGTAATTGCTAAAATTTGAATATAATTAATTTTTTAATTTTTATTGAGTGTTGAACATTGTACTCAGGGGTGCCATGTCAGAACTGAGGGGGGGGGGGGGATATTTTTTTAATCTTGTTGTGGACAGCCGAGAAATAATTGACAAGTTTTTCTTCATATTTTAAAAGTTAACCAAAGTACTCATTGATGATACCTCTCATTTTGAGAATATTGCAATAGGATGGATAATTAATTTGTGTGCTTAAACAGTTTATTTAATGCAAATGTTTCTATTTTATTCAAATCAGACAAGTTATTTCAGAGTTTATATAATTTCTGATTCTTGAAGGAAAAAAAATATATATATATATATTCTGAAATATCAATTTCCTTGGAGTTGGGGGAGATAGCACCCTATTTGTACCGATTCTGTCCATATTTCTTACTATGTATGTGGGTATTATATATATATTGAATTTGTTGTAATCAATCCACTACATTACTAGATAATATTTTCATATTAATATGTTCCTAACTTATGTTAAGAAATTTTCTTTAGGAAAATTTATTTTATTTTAATTAAAATCATTCTTATGCACATAGGCGTAGAGTCTTGAAAATTATTGTTGATGAACTTAAACATAACTTTTTTTTTTTTTTTTCACACACATGTGTGTGTAAAAGACATTGCTTACAGATTCAATGTTGCTTTTTTATAACTACCTTTTTAAAGAAATTAAACAGAATTGTATATTTATAAATAAATCACATTAAGACAATGTTAAAATTCAAATGTACAAACTAGTTTATAAAATTATATACTCGCTGTCATTCACGAATCTTTTATAATAAAATTACAATGAAAATTGACTTTGAATAACATTTTTTCAGAATATGAATTCTTTTCATATTTTTACTTTTTATATGGGTTTTTGGCTAGAAAATTTCAAATGAAAAATAAATAAAATTAGGTATTAGTGAAAGATGAATTTTTTTTCATAAAAAAAGAGGATATTCTAAAAAAAAAAAAAAAAAATATTAGAGGGGAGGGAGTCTATTTTTTAAATTATTGGTTGGATTTGAGCATATACAACTCTATGCCTATGTTTATACATAGTAAATTTGATTATATTTTCAGTTACTTACCTTTTGAATACAGTTCACTGGTACAGGATCAGCTAATTATACATTGTAAGGAGAAAAAAAAAAAAACCTGTGTTTACTAACAGTGCTAACACCAATACCACACCAAATATGTAGAATTCCAATATACCGTACATTATACACTGTTGCAATATGTGTTCTAGTTGAAAGCTAAGAATACTTTAATTTAAAAAAAATCTCCATTTCTATGTAGGTATACTTTTTTTTTTTTTTTTTTTTTAATTTTGTCTACAAGAGAAATACTTTCCTATATGTGACAGAGCAAACACAAACTAATGTTGTTACTTTTATTTTCTAATTTAACTCATTTAAATTACTGTTTTTCCTTTATAATAATTTTTAATAACTTTCTCTTAAAATGAATTCTTTAATGATGCATAAAAGAAACTTTTTTATATATTCAATGATAATCTTCTGAAAACATTTTTATGCTAAAGTAATAGCAGTTTCTTGCCCATTTAATAGCTTCATTATATAAGTTTTACATATTACAATGTGACAAATATGGTATTAAAAATATAATTTTTAATCTACACCCAAAGATTACTTTAACTAATAATATATTTCAATATTGTAATCTTTGCATTTCCTCATCTAATATTCCCTAATTCCTTTCTAGTTAAAAGCTAACAATACTTACATTTTTAAAAAATCTCAATTTCTATGTGGCCTTTTTTTTTTCTTTTTTTTGTTTACAAGAGAATATACTTTCCTATATGCAACAGAGCAAACACAAACTAATGTTGTTACTTTTATTTTCTAATTTAACTCATTTAAATTACTGTTTTTTCTTTATAATAATTTTTAATAACTTACTCTGAAGCAAACAAAAGTATTTCTCAATATCCAGGCAATATTTTCTAAAACAAATGAAACATTATTCAGTTTAAATAATTCTATTTATTTACATACAAAAAATAATATAATCATCAACAACCCGAGTAAAGTCTCTATTTTCTTCTTGATTCTTTCTTTTCTCTCTAGCAAATAAAAAGATAAATAAATATAGACACATGCATCAAATATGTATAATAAAAGGAAATAAAGTACACAATAAGCAGTAGCACAGCCAGTATCCTCATCTGGAATTGTTACTCATTTAAAAAAAAAAAAAAAAAAAAAAAAAATGTGTCACAAAAAGTAATGAAAAGCACAAACAGTCGTAATAAACTTAACATTTGTGTGTTTAAATGTTTCATAAAAGAGCATCTTCTTTAGTCTTCAGAGAAAAAAGAAAGAGCAATAGCAGTAACATATGACTATTTTACTGCTATTGCTCCTAATGTATTTTTTCATCGATTTTCTGTTTAAATAGAGGCCCCTTTTGGGTCATTCTATGTCAAATCAACCAAAAAATTTCAATATTCAACCTGACCATTTCAGATTTTAATGAAACCTTCAGGAATCATTCTCCCTGATGATACAAATGAGAATACTTTTATAATTTTTTTTATCTTAGTAAATTTTCATACAACTAATTATTTTAATTTCGAAAAATCAGCATTTTTTTTGGCTGGTATAAATGTTTTCAATTTTGAATTTATCCAATTCTATCAGGCGTAGAAAGTTGTTTGACCCCTCATTTTAAAGAGAATTTCATATGGTTTAATTTGATATACAAATTGACTATGTTTGGTTTAAAGAAAAGTAAATTTAATTTAAATAGTGTTTTTTTAAAATTTTGAAAAAAAAATGTTTTTTGTAATATTATAAACTTTAAGTTCTTAAAGTTTTACAGAGGGATCTCAATGGGATCAGCAGTTATAAAAAAAAAATAATGATTAAAATTAATAAGACAATACCTATTTTTAGCACAGTCATAAAGTTGGCAAGGTGCCAACTTTAAATAAAGGCCCCAACTGGTGTTTAACATTAGCCTTTTTAACATAACCGCTGATCCTATTGAGATCCCATCTCTAAAACTTTCAGAATTTAAAGTTTATAATATTACAAAAAACATTTTTTTCAAAACTTTTAAAAAACACTATTTTAAAATTTTTAAATTAAATAAAATTTACTTTTTTTAAACCAAACATAGTCAGTCAACTTGCATATCAAATTAAACCTTGTGAAATTATCTTTAAAATGAAGGGTCAAACAACTCTCTATGCCTGATAGAACTTGAGAAATTTCAAAATTGAAAACAATTATACAAGCCAAAAAATGATGATTTTTCGAAATTAAAAAAAATAATTGCATGAAAATTTACGGATATACAAAAATAATAAAAGTATATTCTTATTTATATCATCGGGGAGAATGATTCCTGTAAGTTTCATAAAAATCTAAAATGGTCAGGTTGAGTCGCTGGTTGATTTGATACTGAATGACCCTATTACAAAGCATTGAAACAGTTGAGAATGATATTTTATGCTGCTTATACTTTTAATTTCTTTGGTTTTTTGCACAACATTACTTTACCTTAAGACAAATGGATTTCTATACATCTGATCAATTTTTTAAATACTCTGGAAGGGGTTTAAACCCCTAAATTGCCCCCTTTGCTATGCTAATGCAATAAGTTTACAGAATCCAATAGTCAAAATACGGTATGACATGCACTTTATATAGGTCACTCTTAAGAAGCTACTTTACTCAGGCGAAAACACCTGCTCACTACTGTTAATCCTATGGGGGAAATAATTTACAATATCTCGTTCGCATTTCCATATTTATAAATGATTTTTTTTTTTTTTAAATTGAGGATACTTTTACTTTCGAAACAGTTTCCGAAAGTGAAAGTATCTTAATAAAAAAAAAACTTGTAATCAAAATCAAAAAAGTACAAAAGAGCATGCATAGAGATTGACCTCAGCTATCCAATGTCAAAAAAAAAAAAAAAAAAAAAAAAAAAAAAAAAATCATTTAAAAATATTGAAATGCGAACGAGATATCGTAAATCATTTCCCCCATAGGATTAACATTAGCAAGCAGGTGTTTTCGCCTGAGTGAAGTAAGATCTTAAAAATCTGCACAACGTGAGGCAAAGTGCTTTATAGATTTCTGATGTAGATTCTTTGTTTATATTTTAAAATATTATCAAACTAGGCATTTTTAGAATCCACTGATCAAATATAGCAATCTTGCTTTTGTCACTCAGTCTTAACGGAAAATTTCATTATTTATATTGTGTTTAATGTGGAGATTTTGCAGTTGCAGATTTTTTTAAGTTGGATATAACAACAAAAATGTGCCAAATGGTTAAGCCTGTATTATTTAATGCAATGTATAAGCACCTAGACAAAAAAAGCTTGTATATAAATGGGCTAAGAGGATAATTATAATGATTCTTTTTTAAAGGCATCTGTGTACCTGTCAGGCTTAGCTTGCTAATTTTTTTATTTGTTATAAAAAATGGTACTTCTCCATTATCCTGTCGACCACTGTTCATAACAGATAACTATTGGCAAACTAACGCCAAATAAAAACTAGTCGTTGGGGGCCACCGCAATACTTACCCATCATGGATATGCATAATGTAAAATATTAAAATAAAAATGTGTAAACTACTTATAAAATGCATTGCAATTCAAATAAAATCGTGGCTTGATGACGTCACAAACTTTAAAGGCTCGATTACTGAATTGCTTGAAAGAGGTTTTTCCTTTTAACTCCAAAAATAATAATCCTATTAACTAGCGGTTTATTGCATCTGATTAAGCGTCAAATTTCCAATTCAAATATATCTTTAAAGTGAAATTTGGATGAAATACAGGGTCATGAAAAATCGAAGAGTGTGGCAAATAGGATTCCAAATATCTCGGCAACTAATTATCCGATCGACTTCATGCTTTATTCAAAATTTATGTTTTTTTATTGTCTTTCATATTCATTTCTTAAAATAAACAATTTCGAAAATTTTTATATACCTTTCATCAGAACGAATATTTCGAGAGTCCGAAAAAAATTGTTCCGGTTAATCGAGGTTATTGAAATGAAATAGGCTTCTTCCTATTATTACATACTAAGTACATACCAAATTGCAAGTCTCTATCTCAATTTTTTCGGGAGATAGAGCGTTTACAGACACACACACACACAGACGGACGGCAAATTTTTTTTTCTAAAAATATGTTTTTCGGAATCTCCAGTGTCTGAAACGTGTAAATCCGTCAAAAAAAAATTTTCGATTTTCAAAACGATTACAAGACTTACCCTATACTACGTATGATGGGTAAGTAAAAATTAAAGAATGCTGCCATTGGAATCTCAAAATAAATAAATTCTGAAAAACCCCACTCTTCAATGCACCAACTTAGTAAACTTGAGCAATAAAATTTATAAAATATTAATGAAAGAGTTTGAAAAAAAAAAAAAAACTTGGATATTTATTCATTTACATTATTTTTCCAAATTATCTCTCTCAGCTGGTGAATAAATGTTTTTGACATCAGTTGAAACTGATCTATTGTACATAACTATGCATCACAACATTTTTTCAATGCTTTTTCTCTTTTAATATCATGGCACTGCTGTTTAAGGACACAACTGTTATTTTGATTAACGAAATAACTAATAAATCAGTAAAACATAATGAAAGATACAGGTAAATGTCAAATTATAGCCACTTGATAACATAACAAACACATGCAATGCTTCTGAGTTAGGTGAATGTGTGGCCACAATAATGCATCTTTGGCCTTAAATCCTATAATTTAATGACAGTTCTTATGAAAAGTGGTTGACGGGATAATGGAGGAAGTACTTAAAGAACACACAATTTAATTGTAAAACACATACAATTTTTATTATAAACACACAAAAATAAATTTATTATAAAACACACAATGTTTAATTTAATATAAAACACACACAATCTGCTGTACGTTGCTGCCATAGGAAGAAAAATCTTGCCCAAATATTGGTGGGTTGCCCAGGCATTAAATTGCCTTTTTGGCACCAAAAATATAGCCCAGTGCATCTGTACGTACCATTCATATAATAATACGAAAACATTACCCCCCCCCCCTACACACATTCTCAAAATAATAACAATAATAATACCCTAATAAATATCTTTATAATAATGAAAGCAAGTCAATATTTTGGAGAGAGCAACAATATAAATATTTAATATTTTCTTCCGAAAGCTGATGAAAGTAACAAACTCAGAGGCATACTCCAGACTCACACCCACCAGTGTTGAATTCAGCGGAAGGGGGGGGGGGGATTGAAATGTTCCATCCCCAGAACTTGACAATGTAACCGGCCCCAGAGCCACAGAAATCCCTCACAGAGACAAAATACACAAAAAAAATATATTTTTTAAAATTTATTATGTCAATATATAATTTATAAAGAAAAATTAAATGAGTTCAGAAATTGTTATAACCATATCAATTTATCACAAAGAAAAAGCAAAGATATCTTTAAAATAAAAATTCAATATGTATGCAAGAAATAGAATGCACAATAGTTTATTTTTTCTTTTATGTTTTATATATTAATAAAATAAACTTAATACAAATGCTAATGTTTATAATATATATTATGGTTGGAGTATAACAGTAAGTGGTTGTGTATTTAACATTTGATGTTTTCTTGACTTTGAGTTTTTTGATAAAAATTAGCTTAAAAGATAATGATCAGAAAATGCCAAGAAGAAAGCATAACATTGCAGACTTGCAGAAGAATCGCATGCCTGATTTTTGCACACTTTGTTTCTAAACTTACATACATAAAGTTATCTGAAATTATCTTTCAATTTGAATAAATTAATAAAAATTCAATTTTAAAATAAAAAACAATCAAATAAATAAATAATCAACTGAAATTATTAAGAAATAACTTTTAATAACATTAAATTTGTTATATATGTGTTAAAATAATTGTTCTTACCTTAAAAAATAATCAATAACCTTATCAGCTTGTAAACAGAAGTCTGTTCGAGGAACTCTGTTGTAGTTCCTTCTTTTAGTAGCTTTTCTGTTCGAGAACTATTTTCGTCACATGCTGGCAACCATGGCTTTATTATCTTCACCAGATTTTGTCATTAGAATTTGTAACTACAAAAGGCAAAATAAAATAATGACAACCAAGAAATAAACTTTAAACCCTTCATGACAAGCTTCCCTGCACCAATATTTCCAAATAATATTGACCTTATTTAATGCAGTTTTATTAAATAAGGTAAAAATTACCATTCGGATATAGTAATAATAGTTAAAATCAAGGACTGTGTACACATCTTATATCACACATATCTCCTGTCATAAAGGGTTTTAACATTACAATAAAAGTCTATACATTATGCATACTTCATGTTATTTTAATTATAACTTAAGATTAACCGCTTGTAGGAATAAAGAAATATTGAATCAATATGTCAACTGATAAGCATCAAAAGATTCGAATAATTGAAACAAATTCTAAAATAGATTTCACTCTTGCCTTTAGAGAAAGCAGAAAACAGCTAACTTAGATTAAGCTTTCCATTCTTTGAAAATTATTGTTTTTAACAGTGATAACCATTTTAGTACCACAATTGTTATTGTTATACTAAAATCTTTATGGTAGATTAAAATTACAAATGTTGCAGAAACATACTAAGAAGATAATCTTTTCTAATTAATGGTAGCAAGAATTTAATTCTGTAGTAGTGACAAACGTCCAGTCACGGTCAACAAAGAAATGCAAAGGGTTATGAAGTACATGACCTATCACTTATTTAAATATATTATTTTCTTTTTTAAATTCATTTTCTTTGGTTTTATTTTTTTATGTTCATTTCGATACAATAATTTATATTATTTTAACATTTAGCATAAAAGCAAAAAATATTATTTTCCAAATGTCATGTTTGTCATTATGTGCTCTGTAATTCTGGAACAGATGTGTTACACTCACGCACCGATATTTACAAGCCGACTTCAAACCAATCTCTTAATACAATAGCCAGGTTACCATTAAAGGAAAAAATCCCCAAAATTTGACAACTTTTTTCCTTTTTATAACCAATTAAAAAAAAAAAAAAAAAAAAAAAAAAAAAAAGGGGGGTGTGAGTGTAAGGCATTATAGCCAAATTGTACATTATTCACAATGTTTTAAGGTGTTCTTCATGGTTTTATAAATTTAAACATAAAATGGCATCTAATGATTGTAAGCAGTGACAAGTGGTCATATATATTCAGAGAACAGTCAAGATCAAAAAACTCATATTGCACACATCTCAAATTTAAAGAACATTTTGAAATGAAAGAAAGAAAAAACATTGCACGATAAACTCTAGTTATTTGGATCCCCGGCAACAAAACATTTTAAATCAGTCCTGGTTTCATTTTATTGAATATTGATATAATACAACAATACTCTGCAAATCATGTAAATTATTTCAATACAGTAGGACCCAAGACTAATTTAAAACATTTTTTTTTTGTTTGTTGTTGTGGGTCCCACAAACCCCAGTTTAATTTAAAATAAAAACGAACATAATTGAACGAACTTTTTTGATGTATTCACAAAAAAGTTACATTATACCACATAGTATAAAAAATTATTCAAGGGGCAGATTTAATTTATACATGTAAATGTTAAAACTTCAGGTTGATGGCCAGATTATTATAAGGCTATTTTGTAATGCTAATACAGAGAATTCTGGAATGAGGGGGGGGGGGGGACCATTTTATATTTACTAACTTAATTTAAAAAAAAAAAATCAAAAATTTTTATTTTGTGAATTTTAAGAAACATTTAATTTAAAATATTTTTTATTTTGTTTTTAATTTTTTCCATTTACCTGTACTAACTAGAAGTATTGGTAGGTAATCATAATTAATAAGTTAATTGATAAACATTTAAGACTCACGATCATAATATTAAGGCTTTGGCCAATTCTCAATCAAACGGCAAGTTGACAGATCAAAATTAATTTCTGCTATGACCTATGAATGTATTTGTTTTATATTTTTTAATAAGTAATTTGTTAATCCATTAATGCCAATACATAAAACAAATTTATTCATGTTTTGAGATGCAATACATGCGTATGATTCAGCAATTTTTTGCAGAATAACTTTAGGGCAATTATTTGTGTTTGCCGACAGTTTTTTATTTTATATTACTATAGGAAAGGGGAGGGGAGAGTTCATGTAATATAGGCAAATGTTGATATGGATGAGATATTCTCAAATATATTCAACTAATGTTTATAATGTTTAACTAATGATGCATTATAATCACAGCATTATCTTGTTTAATATATGTGGCAAAACATACATGTTTTTGAGGAAAAAGAAGGAGGGGGGGAGGTGTGAATGATTTTTTTTTTTTTAATTAAAGTACATTTTTCTAGGAATATATTACGGAAACAAATTTTGAATATAGCTACTTTTAATAGATTTTTAATAATGCTAATAAATTTTAAAAGGAGAGTTTGTTTGAATGTAATTTGTTGAAGTTCAAAGTATGTTTTCATTTATAAATTGGTTATAAACGCCGATCAGGGCTGGTGGCGATTTTGAAACAAAATATATATATACATATATTTACCGACATAAGTTAATCACTAGAAGCAAAATTATGATTAAGGTTAGAGTGCTTTTAATTCGATCATAATTAAATGGTTTATTATTAATTGACAATAAAACATGTTAAACACCATCCCTAAAAATTTTTGCCTCTAGATTTCGTGTTTTATCTTTCGCCCATGTACTTTAATATTTATACGATGTATGTATACGATATGTATATAATGATGGGAGTTCGTTCATATATGAAGCACTCCTGTTATGCATTTACTGAAATTCAAACCACGTTTTAAAAATTTGTGATAATTAAGAAACGCTATACTATAGAAGGTCATAAGTAAATCATGTTTACATAAGTTAATGTAATAATAATCTTAAAAAAGCTTCAAATCATAATTTCCCCTATGTGCAATTTACACTAAAGCCTATGATAAATTTTATTATTTTATGAATAAGGAATAATCTTGTTAAAATAAATACATTGTTTAGTTATCATAGATTAAAAGATTTAACTAATAACAATATACTAGTAACAAACTTACCGTATTTTCTGTAAATATTGAACACTAACTTTTACCATACACAAGCTGATCAGAATGACGACGGCAAGCGGCAACATTTTGATTTTGAAAGTACAAGTACAAGCAACGCTACGAAAGCTCGTTGCGCATGCGCGAAAAGCAAATGGGTGAAGGTTGGTTTGAGAATATTGGTTGCCTGAAGCTTATCTCCAAAAGCTAGTATTGAAAACATTCCCGCATCCATGCTATATGGTGAAGATAACTCACCTTTGCAGAACAATGGAAAGAAAATGAAAAATGAACATTTTCGGAACCTTGCATGCTATCTGGGTACAATCCCTAGATCTCAGAATTACAAAAAACTTAAAGGTGCACTACAAGAAGAGGTTAATTGAATATGCACTTCAAAACAGCAATACAGGGCACAGAAAGATAAATGTACTTCAGGCAATAAATATGATTTCTCTAGCATGGAACCAAGTCAAATTTGAAACAATCAAGAATTGTTTTATTAAAGCAGGGTTTCCAGATCCAAAGTTAGATGAACGTGAAATTAATGATGCAAATTATTTCGACAAATTATACATGACGAATTATAGATATACAACTGTGATCATGGCTGAAGAAAAATGGAATCTTTTGGAAGCAGAGATCAATTTTAAGGAATATGTGAACTGTGACACCAATATCATGACTTTGGTATTATACACCGTTGATGATTTAATAGACGAAAAATTATCTGGTGCTAATTTAAGCAATGATGAAGAATAATATGAAGACGTTACTCCACTTTCCTCTACAGACGCAATCGACTGTATTAAAAAGCTTAGAGCTTATTTTCTTTGTCAGAACACTAGTGAAAAAATATTTCATGAACATAATTAGGTTTATAATGCTGTAATTAATACTCAAAGACAATCAACACATCAGACTACTATGAAAGCTTGTTTTAAATCAATGTCGGCGTGAACATAAATCACAGAATTGATATGCAATGTAATATTATACATCAGTACTAAAGATATGCAATATAATCACAATATGGAATATAAAATAAGTATTCAAGATAAACAATAAAGGTATGATTTGTTTCACTTTTATATTAAATGTTTTAGTACATATTTTTAAATTAGATTATTGTTTTCAGTTTAAAAACTAGTATGAAGTAATTTACTACCTTAGAAAAACTTCAAAATTATTATATTTACTTAAATTTGCATTAGTAGTGTTAAACTTCTAATAATCAAAATTGCTTAACAATGTTTCATTTATACGTTGTTTTACGTCGGTCCCTTGAAAGACATATAAACAGTGCTTTACTGTATGTCATATATATGTATATATAAATTAATTAAAATAAAATCACATATGTAAAACCAAAGGAAAAGATAATACAATAATAAAACACAACAAATTGAAGATGCAAATATGAAAAACTGTGAATATCTTATGGATTCTTCAGAGGAGCTTCATATGAATAATTCATAGTAAATATATGTTATTTTGTCGAATATTGTGAGCATTAAGCCTGAAAATGACAATATTAGGCTTCTTATATCAAAAAACTAAGAAATAATTGGAAATTCAGCAAAAAGAGATAAAAAACTTAGATATATTGAAGAACTCACCAAGTAGAAAAGAATTGTCTAAGATTCAACCGAAATCCAATTGACTCTATGAACCATGGACAAGCAAGTTATCATATGTCATGTTGGAGAAACAGTAAAAAATGTTAGGTATAAAATAACATGTGCTGCCATCTAGAAATGGTATGAATAACTTGCATTACCTAAATGTAAGCTAAAAGGAAAAGTCACTTGATTAAAAATCGACAAATGAAATTACATTATACATAATCTATGAAGAAGTGAAACGAGGATAAAAGAAGTATAAGGTATATTGAAAGGGATACAAATATAGCCAATAGTAATGTGTAATATGTATGATAAATAAATGTGTAAATGATCAACCTATTTTTCTTTTCCCTCAATAAAATGTTTTAAGGCTGTTCTCAAATCCAAACTGGCAACTTCATGACATATTTTTAATTCATTTTTGTTCAAAAATGCATGAAATTGGCAGGTATCCTTATTCAAAAACTTTGTAATCAAAAGACATTTTCCATTTTTTGGTAAAAACCAATGTTACTTCAGAAAATACTATCAAAGTCGGCGTTTTGAACTGAATTTCCGACACTGCAGCTCGAATCATTTATAACTCAATGAGTAATATATTTATCAAAAAATGGAAAACTCATTTCAATTCCAAATCGCTTCAATATTAGTTCTTTTTTTCAATAGTTGCCTGCCAATTTTATGCCTTTGCATTTAAAAATGAGTCAGAAAGTTTCATGTTGTTGAGAAGGTCATTTGAGAAACACCTTAAGCTTTTTTTAAGCAGTCCCAACCTCAACCCTTCTTAATAGTTTTTCAATTTTATGTTTTTTTGACATAGTATATATTTTTGTGTATGTAATAAATGCTCAAACTGGTAGCAGAAAATTGTTTAATGCTTTGCCAATGATAAAATAAAAGAGGGGATAATTATATAACAGCACTGTCTGTTTTGACTAAATCAAGTTACACATGATATGTTGGGAAGAACATAAACGTTTAATATGATTACAGTGATTAAGAAGAATATTTCTGTAAATAAATGTATAAATGTAGACTGGAATTAAAATAAGTAAAATTGATTCCGTGAAATGAAAAATCATTTCTTTTATCATAAATATTGAATGTTAAGGTTTTATTAGGTAGAATAGTAATATTTGCAATCCATAAAATTAATAGTAGAGTTATTTAAATGGGTAGTGCTGAGTTCTAGATGAAGATAAGTTACAGGAAGCAATTTAGATTAATTATTACTGAGAAAGAAAATAATCTTATCTATAGAGTAAAATATTATTGTTAATAATCTTTCTTTCATAGAAATAAAGATATGTCTGATAACGTGCTACTAGTAGCTGCCTCTTGAAGGATGCCTTGATTTTGAAAAGTATATTTATGATAGTCTAAAAAATTAAAGATTTGAAATAATATCAATATTATCAGGTAAATTTAATAATGGGAAATATTCTATAGATAATGCATTAATAGTAGAATGTAGCTCTGCTAAAATGATATTATTGACTAAGTCCTTGAAATCATATGTAATAATATTAGTTACATTTGTTACTGCCTGTGTTTTATCTGCTAATTCAAAACAGTTTTATGCAATGAGTATTGTTTTTTTTAATAGTTTAATCATAATATATGTACATACATGTCATCTAATATATGACTACAACTATATATGGACATACATGCCATGAAATACTTCATGTATGATTATAATGCCATATGAGGGGGTTAGAATGACAGTGGAATAAGTCAATATTTAGTAATTTGAGAAATAAAGGGTTTTGTGAAACTTGTTCAATTTGTTTTTCCCTCTAGCGACTCCCTATATGAACTTTGACTTATTTGACTGTCACACTGAATAGAAATTAATATACGTTCAGTGAAAATATGGTTATCTAGATTTTTCAGATTTTTGACTTGCTCCACTGTCATTCTATAACCCCCTCATATATGTCTTATAATTTGGCGATATATCTTGCTTACTTGGCAATTCATCCTCTGGGGGCCGCTATAACAAAGAAGTACTGTTAATATTTTTTAATTGTAAATAATGACCATGTTTTTAAGGACTAAAATAATTTATCTGAGTGCATATCAGTTTTGATAGCATAATTAACACAGTCAACGTAAGGGACAGGCCGCAGTATTCTACCAATTTTGACTGCTTTTCAGCCTATTTTGATTACATGTCAGTTCAACAATTGGTGGCAAACCAGGTGACAGCCAAAAGCCATTTTACATTATATTATGCACACAAATAAATAGTAATATAAATAAAAACTTAGATCCTACTTTTACAAAGGTGAAATATTTCTATAATAGCTCTACAAATTTGAATAAATCTGGTTGCCAGCAAAAAGTTCTAGTCGCCAGTAATGAAGTTGTAAAAGAAAAATTAGAATATTTTTTCAGATGAAGAAGCTTTATATTTGAATATGAATGAGTGTGTATTCATTAATTTTCTATATAAAGAAAATAATACATATTAAAGATAGAATTATAGCTTATTTTTCCATAGGTGCATTAAAATATTGAATAACTTTCTTTTATTTCGGGTTGGGCTCAGGTCGAAGTATATCGGGTTCGGGTGGTCTATAACCCACCATACAAGACTCCAATTTCATAATATCTGCAGTCTATGCCAAATTCACTGGGGCTGACATTGGGTGCAAGTAATGTCACCAGGACTATTTAATATAAAGAAAATTAACTCTAAATGCCATTAAGTTCGGTTATTTCATTAACAGTACAGCAGAAGAAAATTGCTGCTTGCCACTCAAAGGGGGGGGGGATAAAAAATGCCTGTCTTGCTCATACCTTCGGTCGATTTTTCTCAAAAATACGGTGGAAAAATAAAAGAAAGAAAAAAGTTGAGGATATACCAAAAACATACTCATCAAGTAAAATATTTTGGTCGCCAATAGTGAACTTGGCGACTGCATTTGTCAAGTCTTGGTTTCCACTTATATAAATAACCACATATGTGGTGTAGCCAGGGTAGCTTTTTCAGATGCTCTGGATACCACTAATTTTGTAAAGTTTGTCTTATATAATCGGAAAACTTTCTGCGATAATCAAGGACAAGAAAACTGTACAATATACTGGTATCCAGAGCATTTGGACCCCCTCCCTGGCTACGCCACTGGACCACATTTTCCAAAGAGAAGTGCACTTTCATTTGTAAAACAAACATTTTTCTAAAGTTATGTAATTTTTAATGATTTTTCATTCTTATTGTGCTGAGATTAAGGATTTTATGCTTTGAGATGTAATTTTCCCAACTGGGCGAAAAAGTCCGGGCCAGGGTTCGAACCACGGATCTCTTGGCTGAAGCTGCCAATGCTCTACCAACTGAGAAATCCCGGACAAATCTGGCGGATCTATTTTACCCAGTGAACCTTATTGATCATAGCATCTGGTCTGATACAGGGGTGATTCTGTTCCGAATTTTCCGAAAAATTAAGGCAGTCATTTCCGAAAATTAAACAAATCGGTCATAAACCCGAAAATTCGGACATAAAATATATCGTGTTTTTCGACAAATGGTCGTCGAAAAAAATCAATTTCATCAATCGTTCGAAGAGAAATCGCCAATTTCGTTAAAGGATCGCTGAAAAACCTCATATTTCGTCCAAGGATCGCGAAAAAAAAACGCATATTTCGTCAAAGGATCGCGAAAAACCACATATTTTTTCAAAGGGTCGTGAAAAAACGGCAAATTTCGTCAAAGGATCGCGAAAAAACGACAAATCTCGTCAAAGGATCGTGAAAAAACGGCAAATTTCGTCAAAGGATCGTGAAAAAACGGCAAATTTCGTCAAAAGATTGCGAAAAAACGCAAATTTCTTCTAAAGATCGCGAAAAAACGGCCAATTTCGTCAAAGGATCGTGAAAAAACGGCAAATTTCGTCAAAGGATCGTGAAAAAACGGCAAATTTCGTCAAAAGATTGCGAAAAATGCAAATTTCTTCTAAAGATCGCGAAAAAACGGCCAATTTCGTCAAAAAATCGCGAAAAAACGGCAAATTTCGTCAAAAATTTGAGAAAAAACGGCAAATTTCGTCAAAAGATCGCGAAAAAACGGCAAATTTCGTCAAAAGATCGCGAAAAAAACGTATATTTCGTCAAAGGATCACGAAAAAACGACAAATTTCGTCAAAGGATCATGAAAAAACGACAAATTTCGTCAAAGGATCGCGAAAAAACGGCAAATTTCGTCAAAAGATCGCAGAAAAACCGCAAATTTCATTAAGAACGCGAAAAAATGCAATTATCGTCAAAGGGGTGCGGAAAAAAATATAGTTCCGGGAGTGGATTCCCCCTTCCCACCCAGGGGCGCCATTTCGGGGGGCTGGGGGGGGCAACCGCCCCCCCCCCCCCCAGGAATTTGAAATTTCAGAAAATTTATCAGTTATCACAAGTTAGAGCAAAAAAAAAAAAAAAAGAAATCAAAATATGATCAAAAGCTAAAATAACGTCAGATTTCACAGATTTGATTACAATAAAAAAACTAGTCTGATGTGACAATCCCAAAACTTTCTTCTATCTCATACAGATTTCACATACACCAAAAACAAATCAGCACCAATTTATATTAAGGTCTAACTGAATCTAAAGTTTTATTAAATTATGTGTGTTAGTTCTTCAGATATAGCTATCGTAAAAATCATGAAAAATGAAGCATAGCAGCGCCATCTGTGGGGCGATTTACACCCAAAAACTTGTAACCACCCATTTATATCGATGTCTAATTAAATATAAAGTTTTATCAAATTCCATGCAATAGTTCTTGAGATACAGCGCCCGCAAAATTTTTGTCACATACAGACACTGAGACACACAGACAGACTCGCAGACAGAGAAAATTTCTTTAAATAGTCCAATTGTGTTCAGGACCTTCTAAAACGTATAAATCCGTCGAAAACCAGAATTGGTAAATTTTCATAAATCCAATGCCTTTTTCTTGTAAAGATAGAAGAAAGTAATAAACATTTAATAAACACTTTAAAAATTGAAATGTTTTCTAAAGCCTTGCTATAGCAACATTTTATAAGTGAGACATTTATCATTAATGAGTATTTTGGCTAGTTTTAGAAATATATGTGAGAAAAAACTCTATGAATTGCTTCTGAGCTGTGTGCAGCATGATTAAAAGAAAACTCGTCACCCCAATTTTAGTGATAAATACTCTCTTTAGCCAAAAATTTAAAGGGAATTTTTTAATATTTTTTCGGGGGTGGGGGGATGGGGGAGGTGTATTTAATTTCCTAATTATATGATTTGTTAATTTTGTTTTATTAGTGTCACATTATATTTACTCCAATCGTTATAATGCTTTTAAATCATATGCTTTATTAAAAGATATTATATATACAGTATGCTCTTAAAAATCTCCACAGCCTGACACTAGAGTCCTGTCCAGATTTGGTTGAAACCGACCCGAATCCTGACTTTAAACCGACAGACTCCCCCACCCAATGCAGGAGCAAGGGACATGAGACTAAGGGTTTTGCAGATTTCTGAATTGTATGGAATTTAGATCATAGTCTGCAGAGGAAAGCAGAAAATGATTCGGGAAAAATTTTTACTGATAGAAAATCATTAATGAAAATTTTCTTATACCTATGGATTACAACATTTGCAAATTTCATAAATTCTTGATGGTGTTTGTGTGCTGATTATCGCGTGACCGATTGAATTTCACTACTTTTTTTCGTGATTGTTTCATTTCTTTTTTGTGATAATTTTCCAAAATTCGCTATTTTCTGTGAATTATTGACGGAATTGATTTTTTCCACCATTTGTCTAAATTTGCGCCATTGTTTTTTCAACCGATCAATGAAATTCGCTATTTGTTTTCGCCATCTTTTGACGAATTTCGCGATTTTCTACGATCGTTTGTTGAAATTCGGGAGTCTTTTTCCGCAACCGACTGACATAAACTGCTATTTTTTTTGCACAATCTTTGAAGAAATTCCGATTGTTGACGAATTTTTTTCCACCAATTGTCGAAATTCACAACATTTTTTTGGCAACTGATCGACGAAATTCGCTATTTGTTTTTGCAATCTTTTGATGCAATTCGCGATTCTTTTCTATGATCGTTTGTTGAAATTCGGAAGTCATTTTCCGCAACCGACTGACAAAAGTATAGATATTTTTTGCACGATCTTTGACGAAATTCCCCTTTTTTGCGCGATTGTTTGACTACATTCGTGATTTTTTTTTCAATCTTTTGACGAATTTCGCGATATTTTTCCGCAATAGTTATACTAAATTCGCGATTTTTTTCCGCGACGGATTGACGGAAATCTCTATTTGTTTCAGTGATCTTTGGCGAAATTCGCAATATTTTCCCACAGTCTTTTGACAAAATTAACGATTTTTTCCGTGACCATTTTTGCCAAATTAACTATTTTTTCTTAATTCCAATTCGTAAAATTCGCGATGTTTACCGCGATCGGTTAACAAATTGCTTTCGCATAAAAAAATAAGAAAAATTCGTGGACTACCACTAAAATTAAAAATATATTCGCTGAAGAATCACATGTTTGTGAAAGAAGTTAAGATAAGAAGACAAAATCTCACGCTGCATTTTTTATTGTGGAGGCCTATTTCTATTTTGTGCACGATTTGGGCAATACTGCACGATATTTCAACAAAAAAAATTTGTTCCCCAGTGGCAGAACTATCTTCAAGTGTCTGCAACGCTAATAATGTTTTCAAAAATAGTCCGCAATAAGCAATATATATCATATAAATCTATTCTTGCTGCTGTTGTAGTTGTAGTGCTAATTAATTAAGGCATCAGCATTTATCTGCCTTTCTGAGTAAAAAAAAAATCTGAAATTCACAGCAAATATTCTGAAAGGTTACAGAAGAGGGGGGAGGGGAGAAAATCCGCTCTCGGCAATAATTTTTCTTGTTGCAGGTCGGATTAACTCTGCTTTTGATTAGAGTCGATTTCAGGCTGAGTGTAGATTCTTGCAAATTGGGTTCGGGTTAACCCGATTTTTCAAAAGTTAGTTCAGTATATTGTTTCAGATTAAAAACTATGCCTATATTAATAAGCATAGAACTTTGTGTGTCTGCTGTTTTCTAAAGGAATGCTGCATCTTTTCCGGGACTATTTCACAAAATTCACGTTTTTTTCGTGAACCTTTGACGAAATTGGCGTTTCTTTTTTCCCCCGCGATCCTTTGGCGAAATTCACGTTTTTTTTTTCGTAGCCCTTCGACGAAATTCGCACTTTTTCCGTGATCCTTTGACGAAATTAGCATTTTTTCTGCGACCATTTGACGAAATTTATGTTTTCTCTGGTGCTCTTTGATGAAATTCGCATTTTTTCCACGATCCTTCAACAAAACTCATAGTTTCTTTTAGAGTCTTTTGACGAAAATCAAGTTTTCCCGCGGCCCTTTGACGAAATTTGCATTTTTATCGCAATCTGTCAACAAAATTAGCCATTTTCCCAGATCCTTTGATGAATTTCACGATTTTTCTTTGGCCTTTGGACAAAATTCGCGTTTTTTCCGTGATCCTTTGACGAAATTTGCCGTTTTTCGAGATACTTCGATGAAATTTGCCATTTTTTCGAGATACTTCGACGAAATTTGCCGATTTTTCGAGATCATTCAACGAGATTCGCCGTTTTTTCGAGATCACTCGACGAGATTTACCGTTTTTTCGAGTTCCTTCAACGAAATTTTCCGTTTTTTCGAGATCCTTCGACGAAATTTACCGTTTTTTGGCCATCCTCCGACGAAATTTGCCGTTTTTTCGCGATCTGTCGGCAAAATTCTTCGTTTTTTCTCCGATCCGACGACGAAATTTGCCGTTTCTTCGACGAAATTGACCGTTTTTTTCGTGATCCTTCGACGAAATTAACAGTTTTTTCTACGATCTCCCGACGAAGTTGGTGTTTTCTGCGTAGCCCTTCGGCAAAATTCGCATTTTACTGCGATCCTTCAAAGAAGCTCATGTTTTTTTGACGGCCTTTTGACGAAATTCACGTTTTTTTCACGGCCTTTTGACTAAATTTGCGTTTTTTTCGCGATCTGTCAACGAAATTAGCCATTTTTCGCGAACTTTAAATTAATTTCACATTTTCTCCGCGATTCTTCGACGAAATTCGCGATCCTTCGATGAAGTTTGCCGTTTTTTTGTGTAATTTACGCGCTGTAGCGCGTTCGCGGCATCGCTATATGTTTTTAGTCTGCAGGTGCCCTAAAAAGTCTGCGACGCCCGTCGCGTAGATTCTGCCACGCCCCCCCTCCCCAAGAAACTCATGAAATGGCACCCCTGCAAAGAAGGAGTTGAAAAGGACTGTAAAAAAGCTCCATTTTAGACAGGTCTCCATCTTAGCAAGTATAATTGTATGGCTTTTTTTCGTCGAAACTTGATTTGTTTTGCCCGTTTGAGAAAGTTGTGTATTCATGTTATAGACAGGTTTCGGTTAGACATGTTTCACTGTAATACACCTATGCTCTTAAGAAGTGCTTTATAGAAAGGAGGTTTTAACAGTTTTAAAGAATACCTGAAAAAAACGGTACCTGTCTATAAATAAAAACTTTCATAATGTTTTAAAATTCTACTTGCTAAGACGAAAACCTGTCTAAAACGGAATTTTTCAGAGGTCACTTGAGATTCCATGTTAGAAGTATAGACGCTTTCAGTCGTGACGTCAATGATGACGTTTTGCTTGGAAACTGACTCCAAACAAATAGTTGCTATGTTGTATTTTCTATTATGTTTGTATATTATACCTAAATCTTATGATTATATCTCACGGCAAAGCGTTTTAATACATTATATGCAGTGGTAATATTTTCTACGATTTATATTTAATAAGAAATGACACATAGCAACCGTTTGTTTGGAGTCAGTATCCAAGCAAAACGTCATGACTGACGTCTCACTGAAAGCGTCTATTGCTGTCTCTGTATATATGATTCAGTAAACGTTTCTCGTTCGGAGAGGTTGCGGGGAAGGCGGGGGGGTGCAGGCCCCCGAACTCCACCCTTGGCTATGCCACTACCTTAAAAAAACTTTGCCCCCCCCCAAGAAAGTTCTGAAATGGCGCCCCTGTCCCACCCCCCTTGTCCTTGTTGTAACCTTTCAGAAAATTTGTTGTGAATTTCCGAATTTTTTTTACTCAGAATCACTCCTGCTGATATCTGAATCAGCTCAACAGAATAAATAGCAGGTAATTGGACCTCCAGTAAACGCTGGAAACGTGATTACACTAGATTAATTTTGACACAATTATTCAAATTGGCCCGGCCCTGACTTTTTCGCCCAATTGGGAAAATTACATCTTATATGATTTCTTTACCAATTTGAATAATTGTGTCAAAATTAATCTACTGTAATCATATTTCCAGTGTTTACTGGAGGTCACATTACCTGCGATGTATTCTGTTGAGCTGATTCAGATATCAGACCAGATGCTATGATCAATAAAGTTAACTGGGTGAAAAAAATCCTCCAGATTTATCCGGGATTGCTCAGTTGGTAGAACATTAGCAGCTTCAGCCAAGAGATCACTGGTTCGAATCCTGCCCCGGAGCCCAGTTGGGAAAGTCACATCTCATATGATTTCTTTACCAATTTGAATAATTGTGTTAAAATTAATCTAGTATTTTATGCTTTCATCCGATAAAACTCATTTTTTTTTTCTGCTTTTTAAGAAAAGTAAAGTTTTACGAAATAATGTCCTGCTCTGGTGAAACATGATTGTTGTATCAACATGATGAGTGTGAACAATAAAAATATTTAATTCAATTAAAAACAAAAATACTTATCAGTTTTCCCTAGTCACAAAATGGTTCAAAAATAGTTTCGATACCAAACCCGTCGTCCCATTTGTGTAAAAATTAATATAGTTCTTATGACTGTGGCTTATAACATATTCGCCACTGTATAGTTTCGGAATTAAAGATTTAGAATTAAACTTTGAACTTTGAAGGGAGGTGGGTTTTGAGACCTATAGCTACAAGGCTGTCGTCTCGAATGATCCATATACATTTTTATTTAATCACAGAAACACATACACGACTTCAACAATTACATAAATCTGGACGAGAAAGTACAAGGAAATTTTACACCACCAAGAGTTACATCCAGGAGCTCCACAAAGTGTGTGCAATGGAGCTGGCGGGAGTCGAACACCGCCGGCCTTGCTTCCTACGCTATGAAGCGATTAGCGGAGTGGTGCAAATTTAGAATTATTTGAGATTTTCTTACTGAATAAATAAATAAAGAGAATCTATGTACCTTTTGATTTGAGTCGAGGTTCCGATTCCATCGCTGAATTTCTTTTTAGAGCGAATATTCGTGTTTTGTAGAGCTAATGATTCACAGGATAATCAGAAAAATTTATAATAGTGATTTCACTTGATCAGACATCAAAATTTTTATCCGCAGCACGAATTTGAAGAATGTTCTGGCGATAGAATAAAATCACTGATTTTATTTGAAAACAAAACCAATTGAATTTCTTTATGAAGAATGGTGTCTTAAAATAAATTAAATTAGTCAGTTCACAGTCATTACTTAAGAATTTGAATATTTTTCACCTTTAATAAAGTAGAATAAGACTTTGAATTAGAATTTTTACACACACAAATTCAGACTTAAAAAACAGAACCACATATTTACATTCAGAATCAAAACAGAATGACATCTTTACGTGACTGATCCGCATAAAACAGGCTCGCATTTCACAAAATCTAATTAAAAAAAAGAATGAAAGAAAATAAATAATATATTACAGAAAAATAATGACAGAATATTTTAAACATAATAAGAATTAAAGTTCTAGAAATATGCAAAAGTTAATAGAATGTTTTTTATTTATTTAATTTCTGACGTAATAAGCTGGAATTCAAAGCATAGTCTCAGCACCAAACTGTTCTTTGGTGCTGCCATCTAGCGGAAAGAGGTATACTTAAAATCGTACAGCCACATGGGAGCTCAATTGAAAACAAAATATAGACATTATCATATTTATTCACATACATCGTGTAAAAACACAAAAAATAGACTCTGAGGATCTGAAAATGTAAAGTATTGACATTCATGCAAACATACACAAGAAATCATCGTAAAAATAGTAAAAGCAGATTTAGAGAACCTCAAAATCAAAGATTGACTTTTTTTTTTTTAAATCACTATCTGTTTTTTTGTTTTCTCATTATTAGTTGAAAGTTTTCATTTGTTTTAGCAATATATTAATTATTGCACGTTAATAAACTGCAACAGTAGAAATATATTATTTTTAAATATGTATTAAAAATGAATGCAAGAAAAATAGTTCCTTTCAAATAGATCTGGATATACTATGTCCAGGGATTTTGCTTCGACAAAATTCATGTCCCTACAAGCAAAATCTGAAATTATGCTTCATATGAAAGTACACAAAAATTTTCCTAATTTGATTTTTATTACATCCATACTTTCTTCACAGTCTATTGTACTGTCCTCTAAAAAAAACCCAGTGTGAAATGTTTCCTAAAAAAAACCCACCCTAGTATTTTATCAAATATTTCACTGAAGTCAATTTTTGGTTTTGCCCTGTTACTATACACCATTTGCAACAGTAAAAACATTTGATAATGCCTAAGGAGTTTTTATTTAGTTTAAAAATAATTTAATATAATAATGCAGAATTTTGGCAAAATATGAGCTTCATTTTTGCTTGTTATAATACGTTATGTTAGAATGATGTACATCAATTTTGAAATGTTTTTAAGTTAAACCATTAAAATGTGAATAAAATGTTACATTTTCAGCTGATTATGTCATGTAGTGCTTCGCTGGCGACCTTTGAAAATGGAGGTAAAAAAAACCCATGCTGGAATTTAAAAAAACCCAAAAATTATTTTAATAAATAAATGATAAAATATACAAATTTTCTTAAAAAACATTTATTCTTAAGGAACATAATTAAATAATGCAAATTTAATGCATATTGAAGGCACTTCTAATGTTTGCAAAAATAAAACCCATCAATCTTTTTTACACACAGATACCCTTCACTTGTATTTTGCACATTATTTTGATGTTTTCAAACTTTTATTTATTCACTCTTTTAACTTTTTAATGCAAAATATTTTACTTAAGGTAAGAATAACTAATATAGATGCATAGCTTCTAATTTGTACGATTTATTTTCTAAGCATAGAGATGTACTGTATGTTTGTGCAAAATACAGTAAGTGAATTGCAAAATATCATTTTCTCTTTCGCATAAAAGGTAAAACTTGAAATCTGATGCATTCCCCCTTTCTTATGTAATTTAAAATATACCACAGAAGAAAATCGTAATACAATTCAGGAAGGAAGTGGCAGCAATTTAATCAGCAAATCTTCTTTCAAGAACAAGAGTGCACCCTTTCTGTGTCATCGATGAACTTCATTATCTTTGCTTTATCATCTGAAAAGGTAAAGCCAGAGTTGTAATTTTGATCAGTTAAAACTCATTTTAACCAGGATTGTGGTCAAAACTGGTTTTAACCATTTAAAAGTGGTCAGATTTGCTTCAACCACTCAAAAGTAATTGAAACTCTATTAAAAAAGACATTTGAAATTTTTGGATTTCATAATGCACCTGATGAATTGTTGTGTAAACTCTTCAGCAATAAAGATAATTTTCAAAGTTTGATCTGAGTTAGCCTTAATACAGCAAAAGTTGTTACTTGATAAGTAACACATGTTGTATTAAATTTATTTTAATAAAATAAATTTTAATCTCTTTTTCCAAATCAAAAGGAGTCTTAATTACTGATGATCAAAACATATTTTGACCAGGAAAGTTAAAACTGTTATTTTCCATGTTTAAACCAATACAACGCTGGTTAAAACAAGGACTAATAATATTAGGTAAAAGGAAAAATTGGGAAATTTCATTAGGAGCCAGTGGTAACAGTTTTATAAATGGCCACTAACTTTAAACTAGTAGCCACTTTTTTATTTAAAAGTGTTAAACAGTAAACTTTTGTTAAAATTTTTATTAGTATTAATCTAAAATTAAATAACCCAAATAAATACGTTAATATAAACATATTGCAGCCAGCAAAAGTAGAATCCTTGATAAAATGCAAGAAAATTTTACTCTCTCCTTGTGGGAAAAGTGCCATAAGGTGGGCGCTGACAGACGTAATTAGATATTAAAGGTAATGGAAATCTATTTGGTGCCAAATATGGGCTAAAGGTTCAGATATGATAGTATGACTTGATACTTGCTGTCCCTAGCGTTGCTGCATCAATGGTAGGAAAAAGTGAAAGCATTAAAAATCTGCACATGCAAAAATGTTGAAGAAATGCGATTAGTAAAATAAGATTTTGTGTGACAATGTTGGCAGATGTTCTGGAAACAGCACCAATCCATTCCCTTTATTATCTAAGTACTCAATATTTTTTAATTTCAATTAGATACAATTTTTTTCTAGATTGACACTGATCAATTTAATGAAACACAAACTACAGCTAGTACAAGATGTAAAGGAAGGAATAGAGATGAGTGTTTCAGTTATTACACAAAAATAAATAGATGAAATGTTAAAATCACACGAAACTCCAAGCACTTAAAAGCATTGTAATCACTCTTCACTGAATAAAAGATATTCAAAAATAAGCATTGAGCATGAAAGTACTACTACTAGTGAAGATGGCAATCAGGAAGTAATAAATCTTTATGGAGCTCAGATTTATCATATGCAGATCTGCATTACAGAAGAAGCCGCAGTTTTGAACACCGCAAGTGATATTAGATAATGATTTTTTCTGTTCAGTGAAGCTGAGAAGTTACAATGTAGCCAGTAGTTGATTATTAAATATGACGATTTAAAGTTTCATGTTATTATAACTGAAGAAGTAAATGAGGATCGTCGAATAAATTGCTTAATGCCAACAAAAATTAAGACTACTCAAGTTTGAATCTAATGACCATATTATTCAGAACAAAAGAAACCAAAATGTGACTATTACTCATGCTTCTCCATTAATAAACTCTCGAAGATTTTACAAATGCTATTTAATAATTTTCTTCTTAATTTACTGAAGATGTATGCAAAGAAATGTGAAAAGTCTGGAGCGAATTTACAAATAATTATATTTTGCATTTGAAATTCCTTCAATTTACAAAAATAATGAAATATTTTGAATATTTTTTTTCAGAATTGTGGTTTAAAAATAAATAATAATGAAAAAATATATATATATTTTGCTGCCAAATAATTTTATTTCCAAGTATTTTTACATGTGGGTTTTTTTTTTTTTTTTTTTTTTTTTTTTTTTTTTTTTTTTTTAAGGTAACATGGGTTTTTTTGGGGGGGAAAGTGGGTTTTTTTCAATTTCTTGCTTAATTGGCTGTCATTTTGTAACATATTGATAGAATGAAAAATGCTCAGCATTAAAATCTTAGTCAGAACAAGCCATGAAAATACAGCTATGTTTAATTTTTTTGTATTCCTTATTAGACTTTATATAAAGATAAATTCAGAAAATGGGTTTTTTTTTTAGAGGACAGCACAATATGTGCCTGGAAAGTAAAAATATAAAAGTGATTGTAATTAAACCCCAAAAAAGATACTGGTACTTTTATGCACAACTTAATTTTTACATTATTTAAAATTCAAACAAAGTTTTTATTTACATGTAACCTTATGTGTTCAATGTATGCTATTATTTGAGGGGGTTAGAATGGCAGTGGAATAAGTCAATATTTAGTAATTTGAGAAATGAAGGGTTTTGTGAAACTTGTCGTATTGCCGTTGTATTAAGTGGTACAACTTATTTTGCTTCAAGTGGTTCAACTTATGTATGTTAGAATTTCCTTACGTTTTTAGGTTTCTAGAGTTTGTTTTTGGTGGTTTTTCAATAATGTTGCTGGATACGTATATATGTGTGTGAGAGAACACAATAGTGCCCAAGCTATGCTTTCAATTGAGCTTCCACTTGGTGCATACACAAGCCAATGTCGCAAGAACTGTATATATTTTTGAAGAAATTGGGCCAACAAGTTTGTTATCTAAATATATATTTTTTTTTTTTTCAACCATTTTCTAACCTCTCTGTGGCAATAACTAATAAACATCTCTTATATCTGTATTAAATTTTTTTATCGCACATTCATCTGACATCGATGCAACAACTGTTTCATCAGACCATGACTTAATTTAATAAAATCTTTTTTTTTTCCCTCTCTCTTTTACTCACAGTAAAATATTTTTACTTTGTTTTGTAATAAAAAAGATTTTACTAAATAAAAGCGTATTTGTGTATTAATTTTGTTGAAGAAAAAAGAAAAAATATCTACATGTTAAAAAATCAAAACTAAATACCTGTACAAAATACTATTCAAAAATGGTCCCTTTTTGATGAAAAAAAGGTTGTAGTTCTCATACACTTGAAACTGATTGTTTCCAGGATTACTCATGTTTATGTTAGACACCAACTTTGACTGTGAATTAGATTACAGAAGATTAGCTCTATAAGTATTTTAGTAAAATACTTAGGATAAATTGCATATTTTGCATTGGATATTTTTTCCGATACTTTTGGATTGTCTGGTATCTGAAAACAAAGTATTCTATATATAAAGTGTTCGAAAAGTCAAGTGGAGACACTCCAGATTTTCTTTTTTTAATTGTTACATTAAATACACAAAATAATACATTTTCTCTTGCATACCTTTTCAACCAAAGTAGCGTCCTTTTTCTGCTTCAGTGGTGCCGTTCTTTAGTGACTAGCACCCCGCTCTATTTCTTTCTTGAGTAAGGACTATTTAATCATAATGTTTAAGTATTTTAAACTGAATACTTAAGGGTCCTCTACCGTCACGCGAAAAAACCCACTCGCTAATGTTAATCCTATGGGGCATTATTTTTCTAATATCTCATTTGCATTTCAATATTTTTAAACAATTTTTTTGCACCAAAAGTAAAAGTATCTTCGTAAAAAAAAAAGAAATCTACAAAGAAAATCGAAAAAGTAATCAACGGCGGAAGTAGAGATTGATCCGAGCTATCTAATGCAGAAAAAAAAAATATCGTTTAAAAATATCAGGGATGAGAGCGCTCGACCCGAATGTCCGATTTTTACCACTAAATTTTAATAGTATTCTCCACCGTAAAGAATTTCAGAATTTCAGTCCTTGAATAAGGTGACAAATACTATTAAAATTTAGTGGTGGTATTCGGGTCGGAGCGCTCTCATCCCTGAAACATTGAAATGCAAACGAGATATTAGAAAAATAATGCCCCACAGGATTAACATTAGCGAGCGGGTGTTTTCGTGTGAGGGGAGAGGACCCTTAATGTTAAAATTCATGTCTCAAAATAGAGAGAAGTTTTTGATTTAAGAGTGTGTAAACAGTGTCGAAATTTTGTAATTTTTGAGAGGTAACAATTTTTTTATTCATATGCTCTGCTGTTCTTATTTTATGATTTGACAATACAGTTAATTCTGTACCTTTTATACGCATATGGATTGAAATGCTCATTCAGTACTGTGTATTTTTTTATTTTATACTATTTTTTTCTTACCAGAACAAATAACGAAAGATGTATTTTTATTTCTGTGAATATTCTTTATTATATTGATAGAATTAGTTTATAGTTAATTTTGTATTTTTCAGCCCCAATCTCATTAAATTTTCGTTTCTTTATTTTTACTAAAATATTAGATTCCTTGGAACAAATAACTATAGCAACAGGCTATTAACTATAACAGTTATTGTACCTTTTTAGGTGCGTTCGTAATTATATAAATACGTAGCACCTATAGTCGTCGTTTGGTCCGTCCGTCTGTCCGTCCGTCTGTCTGTCTGTCTGTCCGTCCGTCTGTCTGTCTGTCCGCATATAACAACGCAAAAACTACCCAACCAAATGGTTTGCAATTTAAAATATATTATCTTTGCAGAATTTTGTCGAGACATTTCAAATTTTATTAAAATCGAATCAAAACTTTAGGAGATATTAATAAAAATATTTATTAAGAAATTTGATTTTTTTTTTAAATCGGTGCTTTTTTGTTATAGGAGCTTCCGATGGATGTTTAATCGTCAAGCGACCGAGATGCTTATTTTATTACAGAAATTAATCTGCAGACGATATAATTCATTTCACAGAATTAAAAATCATCAAGATCTGAATATTTATATAACTAGCTGATACATATATATCTGAATATTTATATAACTAGTTAAGATATTTGTATGAACAGTGTCATAAAATATATACTTAACTAGCTGTTTAACCCGTTCTACGCACGGGATATCATGAATTTAATTCTAAAACGTGCGTACGAACGCACCTCGTTTGTAACGTTTGACGTACAATTTCCAACTTGTTTTTTCTAGAAAAATACAGTATACTCTCGATATCTCGAAGTCGAAGGGACGCTAAAACAAATTCGAGATAGCGAGTTTTCGAGATAACAAGGTCATAGCTAAAACATAAAAAAAAACACGTAAAAACACAAGATACAGAATAATATTATAAAAATTAGAGTAATGATAGATGAGAATAAGTAAAAATATGTAATGATAGTCGACAATATGTCTAATCACCTGATGATAATTTTAATTTACTAGTAGAAAATAATTACATTAAATTGAAAATGATTAGAAAATACATAAATGAACTTACATCGCTAATTTTTTTTTTTTTTAAAGTCCAGTATCGTGGCTTGGCGACATCTCTTTTGAAATTGGTTTTCAACCAATTTTTCTATTCGAAAAATAGCGGCGAAGTCATCATTTTCCACGCCTTCCG
The DNA here is from genome assembly GCA_963931845.1 of Maratus michaelseni. Lineage (NCBI taxonomy): Eukaryota > Metazoa > Arthropoda > Arachnida > Araneae > Salticidae > Maratus > Maratus michaelseni. The sequence continues at coordinate 173,333,289 of OZ007587.1, read as the reverse complement.
AGCATTCCATGAAGTGTCGTAGTATGTGGGCAGCATCTTTAGCTTGGGACGCAGTAACGATAGGTGATGATTCTGGAACATTCATTTCTTCCTCATCATCAGACGCTGGAGAAGAAATCGATTGAGAAATGATTTCATCATCGGTCCACAGCCCACAGACTTCGACGTCAGCGTCTAATTCAGTGAAATCTTCGAAAGTTATGTTTTCGGAAAGATTGAGTGATTTTGAAAATTTCCCCCATTCTTCGCACTGCATTTCATTTTCGGGTTCAGCGCTGCTTTCTTGTTCCTCGTCCCATTCAATTTCATTTTCTGCTTCTTTCACAAAGCCAGCTTTTCTAAAACAGTTTATGATAGTCTTTTGAGTGACGTCCCTCCAAGCACGGTCAGCCATCCTCATGCAATCAAGAATGTTTAATGGCGTAATTTCCTCTTTCCTATCGATGGCATCTACGATCTTCTTCACTACCTCCTTCCTGTATCCAACTTTGAAACTTCTGATTATCCCTTGATCGAGAGGTTGCAGCTTTGAAGTGGTGTTTGGTGGGAGGAAAACTACTTTCACCGCTTTCAATTCTGGGATAATGCCGTGAGCTTTGCAGTTGTCGATGAAAAGTAAGATTTTCTTCTTCTTTTTGCACATATTCTTATTTATTTGCTTCAGCCAGTCTGAAAAATATTCGCTTGTCATCCAAGCCTTTTTATTCGCTTTGTAATGAAGAGGAAAGGACTTCATTCCTTTAAAGCATCTTGGGTTTCTGGATTTTCCAATCATCAAGGGGTTAACTTCTCGGTCCCACTCATGTTGGCAGCTAACAGTAATGTTACTCGCTCTTTACTCTGCTTTCCCCCGTGACACGCTTCTCCTTTGAAAACTGCAGTTTTGTCCGGTAGTGCTTTAAAGAAAAGCCCTGTCTCATCGGCATTGTAAATGTTGTCCGGGGAATAATCTTTCAAAAGAGCATGAAGTTTTTTAATCCATTCCGAACAAAGTTCATCGCTCACTGATTGGCTCTCGCCGCACAATTTTCGAAAAACAATGTTGTGGCGTTTTTTAAAGTTCTCCAACCATCCATTACTGCATTTAAAATCCTTGTGTCCCAGTTTTTCTGCAAAATGTTCGGCCTTTTCTTTCAACACATTACCTCCAAGAGGGACATTACGATCTCTGCACTGTTTAAACCAATTTATTAGGCATTCTTCTAAATCGGGATATGCAGCCTTCCTAATCTTCTTTGCGGCTCCTTTTTCCTGCTCGTAAAGTTTCTCAATCTTTTTTCTGTCTTTCAAAATCGTCGATAAAGTCGATGCTGGAATTTTGAAATCCTTTGCTTTGCGATTTGTCCCTTTTTCCCACCTTTATCTACAGCCTCTAAAATTTCTACCTTTTTTTCAATTGTTAACACGTTCAACTTTCGCTTAATACTCACTGCTTTATTTTCTTTCAAACTTTCCATTTTTGAGGTTAGAACTGGCGATTCACGAACACGTTTTATCAATTCACTAACGTTTTTCGCGAATACCTTAACCATATGTAGTAAATTCTGACCAATTTAGAACAACACACTTGACCTAAGCAACAAACATGAGTGACAAATGATTGGATAGTTGAATTATCATTGGCAAGATATGTGATTTGGCGAGACATTAGATGAATATGTAATATCAAGGGGAAAAATAATTTTTCGACATATCAAGGTTTTCGAGATATCGAGAGTATATGTATGTATAATTTAAATACAATCCATCTTTACTGATAAATTTTAGTGATAATGAACATCTTTAGGTTTTTAATATTATTTTGTATTAAGATTTAGATTGACAACTTTATTTAATACTGTTGTGTTAAATGTAAAAGTTAGCAATTTGGTTTAATATATATATATATATATATATTTAAAATAATTAAATAATAAAAAATATAAAAAACGTACATGTTGTGTGTAAGTATATAAGCTTTTTTAAAAGTTAATATATAAATAAAATGTGTTTACTCAGTTTTATATGTTTTATCTTTATTTGCTAAACATTTTGTTTATCAATAGCTGTTTTTGAACAGTTTAATATTCTGTACCGTAACATATTTAAATAACCAATATAGTATTTAGACCTTATTATTAGACTTAGGATTTTTATGGGTAGCTCTTGAAAAACTCAATTTAAGCTTTTTTTTAAAAATAATAATAATGATAATAATCATAGATAAGCTGGAAAAATTGGAAAACAACGATTTTTATAAATCCCCGTATATCTGTTTCCTTAACAGGGGTGATTCTGCTCCGAAAATTTAAGGTGTTCAGTTCTGAAAATTTTAAAAATTCGGACATAAAAAAATATCGCCGAAAAAAATCGATTTCGTCAATCATTCGCAGAAAAAAAAATCGCCGATTTCATCAAAGGTTCGCTGGAAAAACGTCAATTTCGTCAAAGGATCGCGGGAAAAACGCGAATTTCGTCAAAGGTTCGCTGGAAAACCGTCAATTTCGTCAAAAGGTCGCAAAAAAAATGCGATTTTCGTCAAAGAATTGCGAATAAAAAAGAAAATTTTGTCAAATGATCGCGAGAAAAGTGGGGATTTTGTCAAGGGATCCCGGGAATTTGTCTCAGAATCGCTGGAAAAACGTGAATTTCGTCAAAGGGTTGATGAAAAAATGCGAATTTCGTGAAAGGGTCGCGGAAAAAATGTAGCTGTCTCTTTAAAAAACAGCACACACACAAACATCTAAGCAAACATCAATACACACAAACACATTATTATAGGTATAGTTTGTAATCTGAAATAATATACTGAACTAACTTTTGAAAAATCGGGTTAACCCGCCCGAACTCAACTTGCAGGAATCTACACTAGCCTGAAATCGACCCGAACTGACAACAGAATTAACCCAATCTGCAACAATAACAATTAGTGCCGGGAAGGGATTCATCCCTCTCCCCCTGCTGCAACCTTTCAGAAAATTTGCTGTGAATTTCAGAAAAAATTTTTTTACTCAGAATCACCCCTGTTCCTCCCATATGTTAGTTAGTACTGTTTTCTCTAAAGTAATTGATAAAAATTCAAATATATATATTTATTTATTATATTTATCTTTTTAATTATTAAACAAAGCAACACAAAATAGTTTTTACTTTTTCGATTTTGGTTCCAGTTATTTTATATAAGGGTACTTTCAACTTCAGAACCGGTTCCAGCCAGTTCCAAAATTGAAAATCCCCGCTTATAAAAAAACTGCTACAAAAATCGAAAAAGTAAAAACTGACAACGTTGGAGATTGACCTCATCGACCGATATGCAAAAAAAGCATTTAAAAATACTAAAATGCGTGCGAGAAATCGCGCTAGAACCTTCCCATTAGACTTAACATTAGCTTGAGCGTTTCTTCCCCTGACTAGTGTAGGTTCTTAAGTGCTGTGTGTTTTTGTCGAATTTTTTCTCCAAAATTATAGAAGTTATCTTTACTTTTTAATTCATTAGCAGGGTTCGTACGGATCAGGGAATTTTCCAGGAGTTTCACCAGTATTTTCTTTATGGAAAAAATATTTAGGTTGAACTCGCGAAACTTCGCCTTCTTTTAAAGAGAGATTTTCTGTAAGAAAATACTGGTTCCGGAGAATTTCCTGGTCACAAAATTCCAGAAGCCGTACGAACACTGATTAGGAGCAGAATACATTAAAAAAAAGGTTAGGTACTGAAAAAACTTGAGTGTATTCCAAAGAATCTCAGACCTCAAACACCTAGTAGAAACCAACAAGCCAAAATATTGGTTGAAAATTATACAAAACAGAACAAACAAAATCAAGTGTTTTCATACTTACAAAAAGCTTGAAGTCAGTATATCTAAAAATCCTGATGTTGCAAAATTTGCTATATTTGTAAGAGTTGACTTTAAAATTAAAACCCTACGTGTGTGCACTGTAGAGATAGAAAGAGGTTTCTATTTATATAAATATTTTGACACCAAATAGACTGAATTTCTAATTACAGAATATTGATACGTTGAACAAAATGAAATTTAATTTATTATAGTACACTGGCCTCCAAAAGTTAAGGTACAACCAGTCTTTTGTGTCTAATTTGAAAACAAATGAACAAAAATACATAAAATTTAAAGGAATTGTGCTTTAAACAGTTATTTATCGAATTTTATTTAATTTTAACATCAAGCATGATTCACAAATAAAAAATTACATTTTTTGCAAAAGTTCACTATTTTATAAAAAAAAAAAAAAAAAAAAAAAAAAAAAATGCATTTTTTTGTGAAAAAAAAAATTAAATAAACGGATTTTAATCAAGCATTTGTCCGGATATACTTGTAATGCATTTGTGGCATTGAATTTCCAAACTGTCAATTAAGTTGTCGGACACTGGAAGGGGAAACAAAGACCATACATGTAGAAACGCTTGTTCCAGCTCATTTAACGACTTCGGAGGAGGACTTACGGCAGCCACCTGTCTGCCGAGATAGTCCCAAAGATGCTCTATCGGATTATGGCCCGAACATTTAGCTGGGCATTCCATTAGCTCCAAACCTTTATCCACAAGATATTCATCAACAACTCTAGAGCAATACGATCGGACATTGTCATCCATTAATATTCATTCATTACCAATAGCACCAGCATATGGTGTGACAAACAGAGCAAGGATCTCTTCCCGATATTTCACAGCAGTCAGAGTTCTTCCATGGCATACATGGATGTTACTGTGGCCACTGGAAACATTCCAGTCCAAATCATGGTTACACCTCCTCTATAATAACTGTGTCTTTCAACAATGTTACATAGGTAGAATCTGATGCTTTGTTCTCTCAAGATCAGCACACGAACTGAATCACTCTCCAAAGCAAACCCGGACTCGTCTGTGAGCAATACGTAAGCCCATTGTTGTTTGTTCCAGGTAACGTGTTCTCTTTGCTAACCTAAACAAGCACTACTGCGTTATCGATTAATAAGGCCACCACAACGGATCGTCTTGCGTAGAGTCCTTAATTGTGAAGACGTCTGTGCACCGTAGTAGAAGATATTGTCATAACTGTTGCCTTACGATGGTCTGAAATGAGCTGCGCCACAGTAGTGATGCTCCTCCTTTGGGCCAAAAGAGCTAGAAAGCGATCTTGTTCAGGGGTTGCAACCCATGAGCGGTCTAGAACAAGTCATCTTGATACTGAATTTTCGTATTCAAATTATTCCCAGAGTCTTTGTACCAGATTACGAGACACATTACGACATCTAACAGCATCAACTTGTGATAATCCCATTTCCACCCATGCGATTGTCCACCGTCTGAACGAATCAGGTAAACTACATCTCCTACATATGGACAACAATATTTTAGGACCAACAATTAAAGATCAACAAGCATAAAAAAATTCCCCACAAATTTACAAAAGTGGCGATATTCGCAGTTTTTTCCGCCTGCCATATAAGTGTCCAATTCTTTAAAAAAATAGAGATAAGTATAATTATTGCATGGTTTTATTGAAGTTACTTAAGATAATTCATATAAATCATATTTTGTACATTTATTTTCATTCTTTTAATAGTGAGAGTCAAAAAACTGGTTGTACCTTAACTTTTGGAGGCCAGTGTAAGTGTATGATTCATTGAATCTATCTTTGATCATTAAATTTTTTAAATTGATTTATCTTTCGTGAACTTTTGTTTCTTCTTTGTAATCTGTGGTTTTTTGCCCATAAAAATTCTAAGTGTATTTATGTAATATTCTGTTTTGTTTACAAATTTTTGTTTGGATTTTTAGGGCATATTTATACAATTTAATTCTTCATAATATGTAGAACTAATTTTTATGTATTTGAAAATTTTTGTATATAATAAATGTATATTTTAAGGATTGTACATTTCATTCTTGTTTTGAAATTTGAAAATAATTTGAGATTTGTATGCAACTAGCTGCCTTAAGTGGTCAGCATATCTATATCTCTTATTAGTGTCCAACCAACGATTTATTTTTGACAGTGTTTCTATGAAAAGTTTCTATGATATAATATCAAAACTAGATTTGAAATTGAGTCCATCAAGGGTTTAAAATCTTAAATGTTTGTAATTTAAATTCTTCCATGAAATGTATTCTAATTACATTTTATTTATATTATCTCTGTATATCCCATATGGAGTACTTCCTTTGCAACATCCTCTAGTCTCAGAAGATACCCCCCTCCCTCCCCAATGTCAGCAATTTCGATCATAGTCAGCAAATTCGAGGTAGTCAGTATCGATCGATACGACTCTCAAACAATAAATATATATATTACAGCGTTTTTTCTTAAAATATACAATAAAAATTATCAAAGCTTAGCATTTAGCTTAAGAATTTCATTCGAAAATCTGAAGTTTGTCTCAGGACCAGAACAGACTGCATTCTCAATATATTTATTGAAATGTGCTCGATAATTGAATCATTTAGTCGATTGTTTGAACGATTACAAGCCGATTATTGAAAACTTGATCCTATCTGACGAAATAAGTGTTTTCTCATTCCTTACCATAGATACCTTACCATTATTCCATAGATATAGTTTTCACGTCAAAAGAAAATTTTTCGTTTGTGTTAAATATTTGTGGGGTGAGATCGTGAATGATGTCGAGCAGAAACGAAGAGATGTTAGCGTTACAGAAAGTGAGAGCGATTCCATCTTTGAACATGACGCAGCAAAAAGATCTAAAATACGGTCAGACAATATTATTTGATCATTTTAGGTCCGTATTCGCCCAAACTCGGTGCATATCCGATAAGCAGTTCCATCCCGCGGAATAGACAGCGACGTTTCAACAGCGCTTGGTACAAAGAGTGTCCGTTTTCGGACTATAAGGAGAGGGCAACTGACGTCACTTTTGGTTCAATTACGGTTGGTTAGCAAGAAAAACCTGTTTGTTTTTTATGACTCCTACTGTACACGTGAAATGGAGGAAATTTGATTGGTCTACATTAAACTGGTCTATATTATGATTGGTCTACTTCACCAAGATGATTCCTGCAATTATAGCTACGACAAAAATGAAGTGGTAGATTGGTTGATGGAACTGCTTGTTTGTAAACATGCCCTTTCCTTCTAGCACAGAACTCTACGCTGCTTTTTGTTTCGTTTGTTTCCTGTGTCATGAAGGTCCTGGCAGAGAAAGAGCACAAGATGCTTGGATTGAGAATGGTGTAAATAAATGGCACAAAATAAAGAGCGTAAGAAAAGAACAGGACGGAAAGCTCGCGCAACATTTCTTTTCCAATTCCAATTGAATTGTCCTTTCAGGTTATTGTCCGTTCATGATGATGCATAATCACTTTGATGTATTATTACTCGACAAGAGCAAACGCAAACAGATTATTCTGGAAGAGATTCAGATTATTCTCTTCAACACTGAAGTTGTAACAATCTTGATGGACATTACGCGAATGCTATGTAAACAAGGTCTGGAATTCAGGACGAAGACGAAAATGGAAACTTTCGGCAAATTGTGAAAGTAATTTCCAAACATAACTCAGTACTGAGAAAACCTGAGACTAAGGGGCAAAACTTTCGGGATACGGTCTTCTTGATAGGGCATCAGCGTTTCTATGCGATGAGCATTTGCGATGCCTGGTGTCAAAGTCGTATTCCTGGAGTCATTGTATCCATCTGGCCCTCTGGGCTCTTAAAATTTATTAGCCACGTTAGGGATGCGTGATCAGTACGAAGGAGAAATTTCCTGCCATAGAGATAGTGATGGATGTGTTCTATAGCTTTCACAATAGCTAATAACTCCTTACGAGTGACGCAGTAATTCATCTCGGGTTTCGACAAACATTTGCTCCAGTAGGCTACGACTCGTTCTTGGCCATCTATTTCTTGGGAAAGTACTGCGCCGACACTTTCACGAGTCACGACTGGAATCCGTGTCCACAATAAATTGTTTGTCCGGGTGCGGGTAGGTAAGGACTGGAGAGGGTGTAAGAGCTTCTTTCAGCCGTTGGAAGGAATCCTCGCATTCTTGTGTACATAGAAACTTTTGCTTGCTTTCAGTGAGCCTATTCAATGGTCTTGCGTTGTTGGAGAACCCCTGGACGAACTTTCTGTAATAAGTGCATAGTTCCAGAAAGCTTCGCAACTCATGGACATTTTCCGGACGCTTCCAGTTCTTTACTGCGGACACTTTTTCGGGATCTGTTCGAACGCCTTCAGCTTAGATGTATGCCCTGGATAATTTACTTCACGTTGGAAGAACTTGCATTTCAGAGGGTTCAGCTTTAAACACTTTTCGAATATTTTCTAGATGTTCTTGGAGCGTGCGGCCACCAATGATGACGTCATCTAGGTAGATGAGACAAGCTTCAAAAGTCAGGCCTTTTAACACTGTCTCCATGAGGCGCTCGAACGTTGCTGGAGCATTGCAAAGCCCGAACGGCATAACTTTAAATTGCCAAAGTCCTTGTCCAGTAGTAAATGCGGTCTTCTCTTTGTCATCAGGATGGATCTCTACTTGCCTATATCCACTCTTCAAATCCAGTGTGGAAAACCATTTATGACCTGAAAGAGTATCTAACGTGTCGTCTATTCTTGGTAGAGCATGGCTGTCCTTCTTCGTGATATCGTTAAGTTTACGATAATCCACACAAAATCTTGTGGAGCCATCTTTCTTTCGGACCAAAACGATGGGAGAGGCCCACGGACTTGATGACGGTTCGATGATGTCACTATCCTGTATCTCTTGTAAGAACTTAGCAACCTCTTCCTGTTTTGCGAACAGCAAGCGTCTTGGATGCTGTTTAATCGGTAGATGGTCGGCAGTACCAATTCTATGACGTGACAGTCAAGTACGACCAATATCACTCTCGTTTTGAGAAAACACATCCTTAAATCCCTGGAACAGTCTTTCTGCGGCATATCTCTGTTCAGGAGATAAAGTTTCATTTCGTATAATTTCAGGTGTTAAACTTTTAGGCGGCTCCGACAATGTCAAGCTCGGATCTTTGCAAACACAGGTGATTGGAGCACAGATTGTAAGCACTTCACCCTTCTGGATAATTCTAGATTTTTCACTTACGTTCGCAATTCTAACGGGTATGACATCTCTCAACAGCGTTGATGCTATTAACACTCCCTTTGGGCTCTTCTCAGAATATCGAACCAAGCCACACTGGAAACTTCTTTCGTTCTCAGTTAATCCAGGTATCATCATTTCGGTTCGAGGAGGGGTGATAACATCTGCCTTGGCTGTGATCTGTTGAATAGATTCGCTCTTTTCCAAGTTTGAAAGTAGTGACATCTTCTCGAGTAGAGCGTAACTCATTATTCTTAATGTCCAGTATAAATCCATGCTGTTTTAAAAAGTCCAGTCCGAGTATGAAAGGCTCTGAAATATCAGCCACATAGACTGTATGACGGTAAGCGGCGTTCCCAAACTTTATTTTCAGTTTCATTCTTCCATGTATGTCGATCTTATCCCCGGTCACGGTTTGAAGGATAACGTGGGGCGGGGTCCAGAGAAGTTTTTCTTTTAGCCGCTGAGCCAGATCTTTCCGAATGATGGTCACATTGGTTCCTGTATCGATGATCATATTACAGGGCAAATCATTCACACGTCCGACTATAAAAACTCCGTTCTCGCCGCAACTTCTTGCAGAAATTTGACACACTTGAAAATGGGGCTTCTCAAAATCTGACAGCCTCCGCCCCGCGAGATGGCCATTAATTAGTTTTCCTGCTCCTCCGTTCGTGGGGAGCTATTACCTTCTGTGCTAGGTCGATTTAGGCAGTTTCTTTGGATATGGCCTTCTCCACCGCATTTCCAGCACTTGATCTTTCCGTCAAGTTTCTTGTTCATTAAGGTGTTCATCTGTATCATCATGTTCTTCATCTGCTGCTGTAAACGCTCCACAGCTCTATCCGACGTATCAGGCATGTTGGCTGCTCGCACAAAGTACTGATCTTTCCTTGTAGCTTGTTGGGCTGCCTCGAATTTCAGGGCATAAACTAAAGTCCCTTTTAAATCACTGAGATCTGCAATCCGGAGTGCTTTCTGGATCTCAGGGTCACGCACACCATCGATAAAATGTTGCAGAGCTAAACTTTCTCTAATTTCAGTCGGACAGTCAGGATAAGCGAAATGGGAAAGTCTCTCGACATCCGTAGCAAGTTCTTGTATGGATTCAGTGGATTTCTGCTGTCGAGATTTGAGCTGGAGCCTGCTGTATTCTTTCATGCATTTCTCGCCAAAGCGCAATTCTAAGGCACTGACGAGCGTTTGAAAATCCAGCGGTTTATTTTCAGGCAAAGTCTGTAGAACGTCGGCAGCATTAGCTCGTGGAGAAGCAGCTATAACTGGCAAGCCTTTGTCTGGGAATCCCATCCATTGGCGTCCGCTACAATTCCAAATTGCGCCTTGAAAACTTGCCATGAGGATTTTCCGTCATAAGTCGAGAGTTTAATACAGGACTGAGGAAGCATAGCTTGAGACTTGACATCTTCGGAATAGTTTCCGGCGGTTATCTTTTGTTTCTTGACATTTTCTAAATCCTTTTCTACACTCTCTATCGTTTCTTCTACGATTTTGGCGATCTTTTGAATTTTTTCTTCTATTTCTTGAAATCTTCCTTCAAATTTGTTTTCCACGCAGTCAATTCTTTCATTTATGGACGTTATTTTGTCCTCTATCAATTCTTTCATTTCGTTCTTCATTTCTTCCTGGTTTGCAGTGATTTCTCCTAAGTTGGCCGACATCTCCTTCATTTCTTCTTTCAACTCGCCAAGGTTGGTTGACATCTTTTCATTCATCTGTTCCAGGTTGGCAGACATCTCCTTCATTTTAGCCTGGTTCGCATTTTTTTCATCCATCGCTCCTAATTTCTCCAATAATTTTTTCAGTTGCTCCTCCATTGCTCTGGTAATCGGCATTCAACCCACTTCTGACACCAAAATTTGTTGTGAGCTCGGGGTTCGAAAGGATTGATGTCAAAACGTAAAAACAATCAACAGGCTTTATTCACTCTAAACAGTTCGATGAGAACACAGGTATCTTCCCAAAAACACCAATATTCAGCAATCTTCAAATAAAATCAAAACACAGCAAATTTTCACACAGAACAATGCGTTCAATACGGCGTATCGAATACAAAATCGCTCAGAAAAACGCAGTCTCAATACGAAAGCCTCTAGTGTGGATTCAATCGCAGTTGACAGTGAACTAACTCGCTGAGACTCGGCTCGCCCTTTTATAGGTTTTTAGAATTATCCAGAAATTTCGAGGAGGTACAGGTATAGGGGGGGGGGTCACACAAAAATGTCGCTAACTTGACGACATTTGGCGACAAAAAATAAGTCACCAAAACCATCGCCAACTTGGCGATAAACACATTCCTTGGCGATTTTCCCATAGACCTCCATTGTAAAGACGATGCTGTAAGGTTGCTTTTCTTGCAAAGCACTCGAGTCCTTTTGCATTGAGTTACATAATTCTCGACAGGAAATACATTAAATAATGCTACAATTTCACAATAAAAAAATGGAATATTTACAAATGTTCAAAATTCATAACAATATGCATTTTCTAATGAAATAAATGAGGATTTATTTTAACTACTAAAGATAGATCACCAAATCGATTTTCTAAACGAAAATTATAAAAACGTTGAATGTGTAAATAAATTGAATATAAGTGTCATAAGAAGAATTTACATTTGTATAGGTCTATTTCTTATACGGAATTTTATTCAATTTCAGCAACATATTATGATGTTTAGTGGTTGAAAAACAAGTATTCTTTCAAGGATAAGGCTAAAATATCCTGTACAAGTAGATGGTTAATTTAATGAAATTACAATAGTGAATGAATTCAGACTCAAGTAATATGAAATGGTACAATTACTGGAAATTGAGAATATAAAATTAAAGCGACAACGGGTTCAAGTGGGCGAAGTCTCCCATAAGGAATCTATTCTTAATCTGAAAATATACAGTAATAAGTAGTTTATACTATCATTCCATAAAATTGTGTTCTAAAATTTCCGGAAGTTTCGATAAATCTTATATTCTTATAAATGTATAAATAACTTAAAAAAAATTAATTTTATAATATCAAATATTATGCAGATTATATTAAAAATTAGTGAGATTAATGAATAATGATTTGTAGAGCTTCTGATCTGTAGATTTACTAGTATGTAAAAACAGTATTTGCCGAAATGTCAGTTGAGGCCCGAAAAGTTTTTGTTTTCCGTCTGTCTGTTTCGCGATAACTGCCGCAAAAATCATTCGATTAGGTTGTTTTTTGGTGGTTATGTTGGTGATGTATACTCAGAATTAGCTGTATAGTTTTTAGTTACATTTGGTTCATTCATTCGAAAATGTAGAACATTTCTTTTTGGGTCATAATAATTTCCTATGGGGGGGGGGGGGGGGATTCAGACGATTTTCAAATTTTTCATTCGTTGAAAAGAAATGGCACATTTGAATAATGGATTTAAATGATAAATTATTGAAGTTAAAATTTTCCAGTAAGGGTCTTAAATAATTTCTTTTAGCTTGAAATTTTGTTAATACATGTGTCAGATTTTTTAAATTAGGTGTGTAACATTTGAAGAAATTGTATGCATCTGTTCGAACAATATAAAACATTTTATTTTATCACTTTATTTATTTGACATAATTCATACTTTCCTCTTTTTATCAGTCCCCTAGCAACTGTATTTCATAGCCTAAATAAAATCATTCAAATAATCCGCGATTATGAAAGCGGAAAGTCTGTATGCGAGAAATAGAAGGTTAGTTAATATTTCGCAATCTTGGCTACTCGGTAGGTTTGCATCGAATATAAACGAAACTAGTAACATTACGGTTTAAATTGAATGTGACTACTATTAAAAGGCTATCATAAAAAATACTTTATAGCGCCAAATAACTTCGCTATTTAGTCAATTCATAGTGGACACGATTATGAACGATTACCTATTAGATTTTAAAATTTCCAGATATGCTTATTATGAGGTGTTTTTAGTATGCTATTGCTATCGAGCAGATCAGGATGTATTTAGATAAGATCTTGCATTTAAATATTATGGAATGACTGTCAAAACTCTTTTCCTTCAACAAAAATTGTAAAAATTTGAGATTTCTAAATCAGTTATAGATGAAATATAGTAGATTCAGTTTACATTACCATAAGTTGCTTTCGTACATGAGATTTTATTCAACTTATCCATCAGATGCAGGTGTTTCTTGGTATGCAGGTAAATAAATATTGCTATTAAGATATTAAAATAACATCAAATCTTTCACCAAACTGATGCCTATCATAATAAAATCACAATGTAAAACGGAATCCAAGATATGCTATAATCATTACGGGGGGTTCAGAGGGCACTGCCCCCTGAAAAATGTACGTTTTTATCTGAAAAATTATTTAAAATTTTATCTAAAAATTTAATTTACAAAAATAAGCAGTTCATAAGGATTTCAGGATCATTGCATAGCACCGTGTTTAATTTAACGCTTCTAATTTCCGAAATCTTCGAAGTATTTTATATGCTTATAAATATTTATGTAATTTAAAAATTTTAAATTGCTATTTGTAGAAAGTTGTATATTATGCAAGGTGTGTTAAAAACAACGAATTGGAGAGCTGACGTTGAGGCTCCTGATCTGCAGATTTACTAGTTTAAGCAATTATATAGGATCAGGGTATGTAATTCGTAATTAAATGAAGTAACACTTGAATAAATTAATTATATCTATGTAACATGGATATTTACAAATATATATGCATCCCGTTAAATAAACAGCTTAAAACATAATTTGTAATTCTACGTCGTTCGTCTGCGTCTTAAAATAACATATTTTTTCACTGCTCTCATCTACAGTTCTCCGCGCCAAAACATGACAGTCTTTCTATTTTCAATCATATCACTTCATTTCGGCCGCAGGTTCTTTAGCCACGTCTCCAGCATTCAGGCGGTCTGTAGAGAGTCTTTATCCGAGAGTAGTGTTCGCAAGTCGTAAACAAACTACACATGACGTAAGTGGAAAGGAATTATTCTTCCATATTCGGCCAGCCGGACGAGTCGTCAGCCCTCGGATGACATCTTGGTCTGCTGGAAGGAGGAGCTGGATTACCTGAAAGACAAAAAAGAGATAACAGTATCCAAAGTTCTAGATTAAAAAAAAAAGAGTCATTTTCTAGTAAACCACTAGGTGAACATTCAAAAAGGGCGTCTCTCATCGTAAAAATATTGTTTCAAAGTATTTCTTGAAAGAATTCTTCTTCTTCCTTTTTTCTTCTTTTACATCTTTTCGTCTTATCCGTCTTCTTTCGTCGTACGTCTTTTCCTCACCATTTTTAGGTAGATTTCGTAAGAAATACTACCTATTACATTCTCACCTAAGTTGGAAATTTTGAAAAATTTTTGCAGATCTACGCCGATCATGACTCCCAGAACCCAAAACCACACCCAGTTCAAAACTTTATATATCTATCTATCTATGTCACTTTTTCCTGACCACGATAACTGGAAAAATTCTGCATAAATCTCTTCCAAACTGATACATAAAATCAAGGGTCATAAAATCTCGGTCAAGTTCGTTAATGGGCAAAATCGAACCAAGGGGGGGGGGGGAATGGGGGGGCTTTTTGTGAAAACAGAAAAACCCTCATAATTTCTTTATTTTTATACGTATCGAATCCGTTTAAAGTTATTATTACTTCTAGGAAAAGGGCCGAAAATTTATGTATGACAGATTTTTGATATAATTAAAAATGGCCCCAAGGAGGGGAAAAAGGGGGGGGGGGGTTAGAAGAAAAAAAATCATAGCTTCGTTAATTCACAAGATATCAAATCCGCGTAAATTTATTATTAATCCTCTTAGTATTATCTAAAACTTTTATATTGACAAGTTTTTTATAGGACCAACCGTTATAGCAAAAAAAAAAAAAATAAAAAATAAATAAAAAAAAAAAAATTCCCTGTCGGCTCCGCCTGAAAACAAGTTATTTTTCGAAGTAGGCGGTTCCAACTCCCACATCTTTTCGAAACTGATACATAAAATCAAGGGGCATAAAATCTCGGTCAAGTTTGTTAATGGGCAAAATCGAACCAAGGGGGGGGGGGATGGGGGGGCTTTTTATGAAAACAGAAAAAAAACATAATTTCTTAATTATGATACGTATCGAATCCGTTTAAAGTTATTATTACTTCTAGGAACAGGGGCAAAAACTTATGTGTGACAGATTTTTGATATAATTAAAAATTGCCTTAAGGGGGGAGGGAAGGGGGGTTTTAGAAGAAAAAAAATCAGAACTTCGTCAATTCCCAAGATTTCAAATCCGCTTAAATTTATTATAAATCCTCTTAATATTATCTAAAACTTTTATATTGACAAGTTTTTTATAGGACCAACCGTTATAGCAAAAAAATAAAAAACAAAAAAATCCCTGCCGGCTCCGCCTGCAAACAAGTTATTTTTCGAAGTAGGCGGTTCCAACTCCCGCTTCTTTTCGAAACTAATACATAAAATCAAGGGGCATAAAATCTCGGTAAAGTTCGTTAATGGGCAAAATCGAACCAGGGGGGACTTTTTGTGAAAACAGAAAAAAACCCATAATTTCTTAATTATGATACGTATCGAATCCGTTTGAAGTTATTATTACTTCTAGGAGAAGGGCCGAAAATTTATGTATGACAGATTTTTGATATAATTAAAAATTGCCTTAAGGGGGGGAAGGGAGGTTTTTGAAGAAAAAAATTCATAACTTCGTCAATTCCCAAGATTTCAAATCCGCTTAAATTTATTATAAATCCTCTTAATATTATCTAAAACTTTTATATTGGCATGTTTTTTATAGGACCAACTCTTATAGCCAAAAAAAAAAAAAAATCCTTGCTGGCTCCGCCTGCAAACAAGTTTGGTTTCGAAGTAGTCGGTTCCAACTGCAACATCATCGCAAAAAGGTCATTTTTTCCGCAATTCCCGACAAACAGGCGCCCCACGGTCTGCGTCTTCGAAATCTACCTGTGCCTGTAGGCCGTGCAGTCAGGGATTTTTTTTTAATTAATGAATTTTCATTTCTTCGGAATTAATTTCGTAGAATCTTGTGTGTGTCATAGTCGGATAATGTCATAGTCATTTTTTTTTTTAATGATGTCAAGCCTTAAGTGAAAGTCCACGGCTTCATGTACTCGGCGCAAGTACTTGTGACCATTGGACCTTCGGTAAATCCAACTTTCTTCACATTGTAGGTGTCATTATTTTTTACTTTTATCACTTTGTACCTAAATATTTTGGTTTTAACTTCAAATCTGGACCTTGTTGTGTGCGTTTTACAGCAACCATATCGTTGAGTTTAAATTTGTTAGGCGGTTCGAAAGTTTTACGGTTCTCTTCTTGGACTTTTAAAATTTGTTGTTTAGCGTATTTTCTCAACTCTTCACAATTGTTGATAAATTCGAATTGTGCTTCAGCGTTCAAGAGATCATTAATTTTAACATTATTTTTTAAATTTCATTTTAGTACCGAATAGTAACTCAAAAGGGTTGTGTTAATACTTCTTTGAAAGGTCAAATTTATCACTTGTTGGACATCACTTACATGGATTATCTACAGACAATTTGGACAGGACAGATATTATAACAGAATTTAAACGCTCGACCTGGCCGTTAGCCCTTGGTAACCCTGTGGTAATCGGGGTGTGTTGAATGCTTTCTCTGACACAATAATCTTCAAAAGCTTTAGAGGTAAAGGAAGAACATTTATCCGAAATTATGCGAAATGGACTTCCAAAAACAGTTTTTTGGATTTCTAATTTTGAAATTACTTCTGCAGCATTAGTAGATTTTGTGGGATACAACCAAACAAATTTTGTGAAAGCGCCAATGACCGAGAAAATATGTTTGTAATTTTTATTCGTGCTCTCTAATGGACCTAAGTGATCAACATGGTACGTATGTAGCGGAGTTTCTTCTTTTTCTATCGGGTGTAGCAAACCTTTTTGTTTACCAGATTTTTGGTTAATTAAAATACAGGGAACACAATTTGCTATGCACTTCTCAATTTTTTGTTTAACTTTGGGTATGTAGAAATCATTCTTTAAATTCGTTTGTGCGACTGCGCAATGACCTTTTTCGTGAGCGGATTTAGTTATATTCGTTTGCATTTCATCTGGGACAACTAACACACTTACAAAGAACATCATTTTTAACTAAATAATCATCATAAGATTTTACTTTCAGATTTTTTTTATGGTTTTAATTATGCTCATCAGTTTCTTTGAGCTTGGATATTTTTTTAAGTTAAGCTATACTGGATTATCATACAAATAGAATAGCGGCTTAATGCATCAACATGTCTCATACTAGTACCGTGTATATGCTCAATAGTATAATTGAAATCAGATAACATTATCACCCATTTAGCTATTTTTGTACTCATTTCTTTCTTATCCATCGTCATTTTAAACGCATTGCAGTCAGTTAAAATTTTAAATGGAATACCTAACACATACACTCTAATTTTTTTCAAGGATTCTATTACAACCAAGACCTCTAATTCATAGCTAGTATACTTTCGTTCCAGTAGCGTAGCTAAGGGGGGGGGGGGCAAGGGGGGCGGCCGCCCCGGGCGCCACTGCTAAGAGGCGCCAAATCGAGAGAGGTTTTTAACCGAAATTATTTCACATATTTTCACAATAATAAAAAAAAATGTTGACTTTTTTTTTGGTGTGTGTGTGTATGAATTTTTTCTTTAGTGAAAATATTTTATTGTATCCAAATAATGAATGAGAAAGCTTCTGTAAATGTTTGTGGGGATGGTTTAACACACTTTGTACCTTGCACGATTGTGTCCCTGAAAGGAGGTCCGAAATGATTAAATGGGTGTCGGGCGTCAACTTGAAAAACGCTTTAAACAGAAATTATCTCACATATTTTGTTTGGCAATAAATACGGATTGTTAATGTTAGAGGTAGTTTAATCTAAATTTTTATATTTATATTTTCATTAATATCTTAAAACATTTCCTTTTTATAAACTCATTCTTTTTTAATATTTAAACAAACCCCTCCCTCCTCTTTTTCCTTATAATTCTTAAACATTATTAATTAAAACTCTTATTTTCAAAATCCAAATATCTTTATTTTTCTGTAAGTCAAGACCACCCAAGTTCTTCTTTTTCCTCTTGGGACCCAACACGAAACTGTGAGATAGCTTACCAGGCAAACAACTTTTACTTGAAATTCTCACGTAATTTCAGTGATTGTAAATTCAGAACACACACTTACGGACACGCCAGATATCGCGGTAGCTAACGAAGTTGCAGCAGTTCAACCCACGGAGGAAGATAGATGGAGGGGAAAGTAACGTTGAAATTTTACAATACAGTTTTTTTCCTTATAGATGGCGCCACGGTAAACTGAAGGCTGTCCTAACCTGCTTCTGCAATGCTTTTCAATGCGAAAAGCATTCATTTTTTAAATGTTTTTGATTGAAAATTTGAACTTTAAAAAAGTCAAACAAGTAAAAATTTCATTAAATAAAGTTTTCTTCGCACCAAGCATATATTTTAATAGATATTTGGCGTTTCGATTGCTTTTTATAACTCTTTAAATAAGAGTTCACCCTGACAGAAGCATCTGAATAGTCATTTAAAAATAAATATTACGGATATTGTACTGCGAAGAAATACTTCGCAGTACAATATCCGTATTGTACTGCTGATTTATACATCCTCCGTAATGTATGGATGTATAATTTTTAGAGATTAAAAGTATTATTCAAATAAAAACAGCTTCAGATTACAGCCAAACAAATAGCACTCTATAAGACAATTTAAATGGCCATGTCAATTAGCCACAGACATTAGCATTCATTAAGTATAACATTTTAAAAACATATACACTAAGATCGATATACTAGAATAAAAATTTCTTAGTTTAAAAATGATTACATGCATATAACTTTAAATTAAAGTATAATAAAAAAAATCCCTGACGGCTCGGCCTACAGGCACAGGTAGATTTCGAAGACGCAGACCGTTGGGCGCCTGTTTGTTGGGAATTGCGGAAAAAATTACCTTTTTGCCATGATGCGGCAGTTGGAACCACCTACTTCGAAACCTAACTTGTTTGCAGGTGGAGCCGGCAGGTTTTTTTTTCTATAAGGGTTAGTCCTATAAAAAACTTGTCAATATAAAAGTTTTAGATAATATTAAGAGGATTTATAATAAATTAAACGGATTTGATATCTTCTGAATTGACGAAGTTATGAATTTTTTTCTTCTAAAACCCCCCTTCCCCACCCCCTCTTGGGGTCATTTTTAATGATATCAAAAATCTGTCATACATAAAATTTCGGCCCTTTTCCTAGAAGTAATAATAACTTGAAACGGATTCGATACGTATCATAATTAAGAAATTATGGGATTTTTCTATTTCCACAAAAAGCCCCCCCCTCCCATCCCCATCCCACCTTGGTTCGATTTTGCCCATTATTTACGAACATGACCGAAGATTTTATGCCCCTTGATTTTATGTATCAGTTTCGAAAAGATGCGGGAGTTGGAACCGCCTACTTCGAAAAATAACTTGTTTGCAGGCGGAGCCAGCAGGGATTTTTTTTGTTTTTAATTTTTTTTGCTATAACGGTTGGTCCTATAAAAAACTTGTCAATATAAAAGTTTTAGATAATATTAAGAGGATTAATAATAAATTTACGCGGATTTGATATCTTGTGAATTGATGAAGCTATGATTATTTTTCTTCTAAAAACCCTCCCCCCCCCTTGGGGCCATTTTTAATTATATCAAAAATCTGTCATACATAAATTTTCGGCCCTTTTCCTAGAAGTAATAATAACTTTAAACGGATTCGATACTTACAGTAATTAAGAAATTATGGGGGGTTTTCTGTTTTCACAAAAAGCCCCCCCCCCCTCCCTCCTTGGTTCGATTTTGCCCATTAACGAACTTGACCGAGATTTTATGCCCCTTGATTTTATGTATCAGTTTGGAAGAGATTTATGCAGAATTTTCCCAGTTATCGTGTCCATAAAAAAGTGACATAGACAGATAGATAGATAGATAGATAGATAGATAAAGTTTTGAACTGGGGGTGGATTTGGGTTCTGGGAGTCATGATCGGCGTAGATCTGCAAAAATTTTTCAAAATTTCCAACTTAGGTGAGAATGTAATAGGTAGTATTTCTTACGAAATCTACCTAAAAGCACTCACCTTTAAAGCTCTAAACATACTTAAAAAAAAAAAAATTCTTCGATTTTTCTTTTGTTTATCTCATCATCATAGCCCGATCTACATCCCGGAATAAAACATTTATATCCCATCTTAAATTTATGACATATAATTGCTATAATTAAAAATAATCGAATAAAATACTTTCGGAATTTAACATGTAATCTAATGGTATTGACATTCTGTTTAAAGGCAGCCGCCAAATTTTACAGCGCCCTCTTTCGTTAAAAAAATATGACTTGCATTTTCGATATCCTCGCCTATTCTAGTTTCCCCTCCAGGTTCTTTCTCCGTGGTTCAACCTTCTTCTGACAATCCTTCAACTAGTCGTATTCGGACTTCAATCGAACGTCAACGTAAACCGACTGATTCGATTCCTTCGTCCAGAAATACTTATGGTTTCAGGAACAGGGACAAGCGTCCCAATTATAAACTTTAAACAGTATTAGTTATAGTATTTTTATTTAATAACCTTATATTTTGTTTGTTTAATATATATAGATAGTCTAGAATTAGTTTTTATTGTATTTTAACTTGCAAAATAAGCTTTTTACACTCGAATTCCGGCATCGGCGGAATGCGAAAATTCGGCGGAACGCCCCCCTCCGTGACATCACTTTGATGTCATCGTTGCCTCCTCTACGAAAAACGGTATTCTGGGGCACTTCTTTTCGTACTTGGCGAAAAGTTACGTGCGAAATATTATTTCGAATGTTTACAAAATTTCGGACGTTGATTTCACCCTCTCAAAGTAGGTGAAAAGCCCTTTTCGTATACAACTTTTGTGATTGTTTACAGTTGATAAGGCATTTTAATAAGAAAGTTTCTAATATTTTTCAATATTAAGACTCTTTTATCCCATTTGTGACGCACATAGTTTTTAAGCAAAATATTAACAAAATATACTAAGTATTTATTACGATATTTTGCTTGCAATTGTCTGAATTTTGCTAATAAAAAACTTTTATTTAATTATTAAATAAATTACGTATATTCTAAAAATTGCTTGTATATTTAAATGCAGGTGGAAGATGATTGTAAAGTTGGAGTATTCTTTTTAAAGGTAGATTAATATGAACCATGGTTTGCAGGAATTAAAGGTGCATATATTTATCAAATAAAAATTGTGTATGTTTATAAAGACACATGTTTGAATATAAAAAGTTTTGGTACCCATCTAGAGTAGATAAATATGAATTGTAACATATATTAATGAATTATTTTTAGTTGTGAAAAGATTATATGAATGTCATGATCACTTGAGAACATTTTAGTTACAATTTTATAATGTTATGTTAGTAATGTACAGATTTTTAATGTTTTTTGCAACCTCAATTTAATTTTGAGATAACAAGCAGTTTACTTGAAATATTTATTTCGACCATTAGAGGATATCTTTTAAACGTTTAATTTTTTTTTTTTTTTTTTTTTTTTTTAATAATTAGAAGTACCTAGGATATTCTCATAGCATTGGTATCAATTGAGCAAAATCCTTGGAAGTGGGGGAGGGGGGCAATAAATTGATGATGATTACTATTATAATATATAAAAAGCACTTTTACATTCAAATATAACTACTCTCTCTAAGTGTTTAACTATTTTAAGTCACATGTGTTAAGTAAATTTAAACATCATTTGTCAAAAAAAAAAAAAAAAAAAAAATTTAAAGCTTCAAAATTCAGGGGCGTTGGAATTGATTCTCTTCTTATGTCTTTACACAAAGAGCTACTAATTAAATTGTTATGTGCTGCATATTTTTTAAACATAATACTTGTTTCAAGAAATACATGCTATTAAAATGCGATTTTATTTAGTTATTTTACATATAACCGTAAGTTTTGATGAGTGCTTAGCTGAAAATTTTCTCCTATGCTGCATCTTTTTTCATTTCAGTAATTATTAATTATAATATAATTTTTTAAACTACATGTGTATTATCTACTAGAAAATAAAATATATATATAGCCACTTTCTTGTATTTTGGAAAAATGTTGAAGAATAAAATATTTTTATTTAATTTCATTTTATTTGTGTATTATTATATATTCAAATTGTTTATTCATTAATTAGCTTATACACACTTTTTATATATTTTATACTTTTTATATATACACACACTTGTTAACTTGAATAGCCAAAAACTCAGTCTAAAAGAAGATTTGAAATGTAAGTACTGATTAATATAATGCATTAATTTGAATTTAATACATAATGTACATAAAAAGGGCTGCCACTGGTGGTTTTTATTATTTTCCCTACCACTATTTCTAAATCAATCTATCCCAAACATTTGTGATGAAGGTCATTGTTTTGAAATAGTGGTGGATAAAATAATAATAACAATTGCCAGTGGCAGTGGCAGCAATTTATAAATGATAAGTTAGAGATGTTTTCTTTCTTTTTAAATCCTTATCCATATTTTGCTGTTCTTATCTTACATAACTTGTGCTTTAAAAAAAAATTATCTTTTCAATAATTATACATTAAATAAAATTAGAAACAATAATCAATTTCTTTTACTTTTTATTGGACTTTCTTTTTTTTTTTTAAATATGTAGCAGTTACGTAAAAAAAAAAAAAAAAGTCGCAGTTCCAGGATAGTTAAAATTTACATTTTTCTTTTATAATCTGCTTCGAATCTTATTAAGAGAATAATTAATCAATGTGTCAGAATTATATTTGAATACATTTGAAAAGGAATAAAGTTCTTGAAATCAAAAATCTGTCATACATAAATTTTCGGCCCTTTTCCTAGAAGTAATAATAACTTTAAACGGATTCGATACTTACAGTAATTAAGAAATTATGGGGGGTTTTCTGTTTTCACAAAAAGCCCCCCCCCCATCCCTCCTTGGTTCGATTTTGCCCATTAACGAACTTGACCGAGATTTTATGCCCCTTGATTTTATGTATCAGTTTGGAAGAGATTTATGCAGAATTTTCCCAGTTATCGTGTCCATAAAAAAGTGACATAGACAGATAGATAGATAGATAAATAGATAGATAAAGTTTTGAACTGGGGGTGGATTTGGGTTCTGGGAGTCATGATCGGCGTAGATCTGCAAAAATTTTTCAAAATTTCCAACTTAGGTGAGAATGTAATAGGTAGTATTTCTTACGAAATCTACCTAAAAGCACTCACCTTTAAAGCTCTAAACATACTTAAAAAAAAAAAAAATTCTTCGATTTTTCTTTTGTTTATCTCATCATCATAGCCCGATCTACATCCCGGAATAAAACATTTATATCCCATCTTAAATTTATGACATATAATTGCTATAATTAAAAATAATCGAATAAAATACTTTCGGAATTTAACATGTAATCTAATGGTATTGACATTCTGTTTAAAGGCAGCCGCCAAATTTTACAGCGCCCTCTTTCGTTAAAAAAATATGACTTGCATTTTCGATATCCTCGCCTATTCTAGTTTCCCCTCCAGGTTCTTTCTCCGTGGTTCAACCTTCTTCTGACAATCCTTCAACTAGTCGTATTCCGACTTCAATCGAACGTCAACGTAAACCGACTGATTCGATTCCTTCGTCCAGAAATACTTATGGTTTCAGGAACAGGGACAAGCGTCCCAATTATAAACTTTAAACAGTATTAGTTATAGTATTTTTATTTAATAACCTTATATTTTGTTTGTTTAATATATATAGATAGTCTAGAATTAGTTTTTATTGTATTTTAACTTGCAAAATAAGCTTTTTAGAGTACTTGTACCGTTTGTTTTGGTTAGCGGTAGCGGTTGTGTTTTCATCACATTTAATGTTCTATATAGCTAATTTTAGTGTAAATAAGGTAGATTTCGATAGTGTTCATGCAAATAACCTCTCCGCAGGTATATTTTTTGGAATTAATTTATGTTTTTTCTCGAATTTTGGGTAATTTCGAGACTTTGAAAATTTTTTGAGTATTTTGAAAATGGGAATCCAAAATTTTTTCCCCCTTTTTTCATGTAGTACTCCCTGTTTCTGTAATAGGATAGTACCCATCGATTTGCATATTATTTATATTTAAATTGATGTTTTAGTTAAGTTCTCAGTATATGGGTATAGGTGAATTACAGGATAATACTATATTTGAGGGAACTATTAATTTTACTCATTACTAGATATAAAATGTAGGTATCTTGTAGTGTAAGGTAGTATTAGTGTACTGTTTTTGTGTATATATTTTGTTTTACCTGAAAATTTTTGAGGTTATTAATTTTTTTTCTTGAATTACATTACTTCATTAAAGTGTAGTGGTGTGGTTTTATTGAAAAATTTATAAAATTTTATCGGGTTCTGTGCTATTTTTTTTTCCTTTTTTTTTAAAGGATTTCTTTTGTCAAAATTTTAACCTTTTACTGTATAAATTAAGTTTCGGCTGGTGATAATCTTCACCACGGCTTTTGGGTCTTTTTCGCCACATTATGCTTTTATTTTGGCAATTGTATAGCACAGATAAATGGGTTGCTCTTCCAATATGCACAGTGTCGCTGTAAGTGCATATGTAAACAACTTACTTTATAGTTCAACTTGCATATTATCAAATGAGGAAAGTGTTCCTCAACTTTTACACATTGATACAATTTGTGTAAACTGAATTTTAATTAGTGAAATATATTTTATTGTGAATTAACTGTATATTGTGCAAATTGCCTTTTACCCATTTTTATTCTTTTTGTTTGTGTTTTTATATGCATATACATTGCTAGTTAGTATGTTTTTATATATCTGTGTACATCGAGCTAACAATTTATACCTATATTGATATGCATTAGTATTGTAATGGATGTGGCGATTCTTTCGGTTGGCAATGTTCTCTTCCACATTTTTATTTGGCTTTAAAAAAAAAAAAAATATTCTGGCAATTTTCAAAATTTTTTTTGGTTTAGCAAACAGTATTCAGGTAAATACTTTGAATGGAACCTTCCCGATTGATAAGGTTAGTGGTGACAAAAGCAATGTCCAGCCTTGTGTTCATCTTTTAAATTTTTTTTTGTTATTCTACAGGTGTGTCTAGGATTTTGTTGACGAGTGAGGAGAGTTTTATGTATGCAAACTCAGGTTATGCATTCCGGACTGTATGCCTTGAGTGGTAGGCTTGCTAGGTGTTTCTTAGTAATTCTTCGGACCGAAGTCTGGTTTGTTTGAAATATTACGCGCCATTTAGTGATCTCTCTCGCATTCATTGAATTTTCACTCGCATTTTTTACTTAAAAAACAAAATTTTTTTTTATTTTTCAAAAAAATTGTGTTTTTTTAATAGAGACGGGGGATTCTTGTTAGAGGTAGTTTAATCTAAATTTTTATATTTATATTTTCATTAATATCTTAAAACATTTCCTTTTTATAAACTCATTCTTTTTTAATATTTAAACAAACCCCTCCCTCCTCTTTTTTCTTATAATTCTTAAACATTATTAATTAAAACTCTTATTTTCAAAATCCAAATATCTTTATTTTTCTGTAAGTCAAGACCACCCAAGATCTTCTTTTTCCTCTTGGGACCCAACACGAAACTGTGAGATAGCTTACCACGCAAACAACTTTTACTTGAAATTCTCACGTAATTTCAGTGATTGTAAATTCAGAACACACACAGGCAGATTGGATAACGTACACAAAGCCTTTGTAAGAATTCATGGGAATAGCTGACGCCCTTTTGTCAGTTGTATTGTGTGCAACTTTTATTACCCTCAGAAAAGAGAGTCATAAAACTATTTCGAAGGCCTGTTACGAAGATAACAACAATATATTGCTTTTCTATCGTTGTTTACGAAATGGCAGGTGCCAGTGTGCGGGTGGTTTTTTTTCGTGGGACCCAACGCACAGCTGTTTTTTAAGCGGAGCCCAACGGACGGCTAATTTCCAAGTATTGATGCAGGGAATTTTTTGACGTAGCAACGCCTCACCCAATCACCGTTAGCTTCTGCCCTCTTCTAAGGCGTTGCTATGGAGATCTGACCAAGTTAGTTAGTAGAGGCAGTGATGTTGTGAAGCGCGAAGAGTTAGGGTGTGTATGCGGGGTGCTTCCCCCCCACCACCGCCTGCTCAGGCAGTATTAGATATTTTTTTTTTAAAAGTGAAGTACCGTCAGTCCAGGAGGAGATATAGCAAGAAGCAGTTTTTGGAGAAAGATGCACTCAGAAATAATTACATCTTTCGCTGGGTAGTATATATATTCAAAACAACTGGAAATAGTGATACTATATTATATGCATAATGCTGCTCAGAAGCAAATAATTGTGAGAAGATACTTTGTAGCGTGCACTATGGATTTGAGGAACCCAGCGACGACGATCGTGAAAAGATTAATCAATGTTCGAGTGTTTAACGCCAGTCTTGTTTCCATAGTAAGTTCTGAGGAAGATCATCGATATAACAGTATTCATTGCTAAGGATCTTTCATCGTGCAGCTCGTTAAGAGTTGTCTGAAAACAATTTCGATCGTCTATTTATCAACCATGCGTTTACCAAATGTGTTTGACTAAGTTTATTTACATATATTTCCTTGTGCATATCGTCCTCTACCGTCTCGGATTCTGTTTAGACATTTTTGACTACTTAGTGTAGTAGCCAAGCATTGTGATCGTTACTAACAAGCCACTATGACTAGAACTTTTGTGCCTTAAATTCTCGAACTCGTGTCAGTGTGATAATGGAGTGAAACCAACCCTACCAAAGAATGGCCAAAGCACCTCTAACATCACTATGTACTATTTTTGGATTAACCAATTTGTTAATGTTTTTGTCTATTATCATGATCTCAATACATTAGATTGCTATTATAATTCGTGAAAGCTATGAATAATGTGTTTCTGTCAATAAACAAAATATCTAAGTAAATTCCTTCTTTGTTTTCTTTATCTTATTAATTTATTTTAAATCATTTCAATAAAACTCATCTCCAGTAATTTAAATTTTTGTTAATCATTAAAATTTAATTGGGAATACTATGTATAGTTTGAGTTATCAGTTTAAAATGCATAGTAATCTTTAACTTAATTTCTTCTATTGATTTAAATATTAATTCTGGTAAAAATAAATAAATAAATAAATAAATAAATTAATTAAAGTAAATTATTGTATTCTCTAGTCATGGAATTTCTAAATATTATTTTAAGCATTAAATATAAAAAAAAAAAAAATAAACTACTAATTTACTGGATGTTGAAATTAATAATATTCAAACTTATTTTATTTAATTAACTGAGACCTTTTACTATTCTTTAATTAATTACAGGACATACATGTCTGAATTAATATATAAAACAATTTTAGTATTTTGATTTAAAGTCTTGTGAGAAGTGTTTTACTATAATGAATTTCTTTATTTAAAATTTAATTATTTACTTATGGTCTCTAAAACAATGAATAATCTATACGATCACAGCTACAGTGTTGTGAATTCTTGGAATTAATTTTGCATTTTTAATATTTGGTAAATATTATTTTGTTTAACTTATATCATCAATTTTATACCTCCCCTTTTTGTACTTTCTTTAAAAGAAAGATTTTGTCCCCTTTATTCCAAAATTTTCACTTAGCCTAAATTATTATGTCTATGAAAATTCCTTGTTGTTACCCTTCATATTAATTCTTGAATTCACAATGCTGATTGTTGGGGAATTGAATGTAGTGCAAATTGAGAATCTTGTTAGTGCTTTTAAATGATTAATTCTTGTACTGTTTTGAATTCAAAATTTAGAATTCAGGTAACTTTAAATTCTTTAAATTTTAATTGTTTCTGTTTAATTTAATCCATTTACTTTTTTCTAAATTTAGTTTTGTTTGAGAATAATTTTGTAAGTGTACATATTGACAGGACTCATTTCAATTTTAAGTCATAGGTAATTTGCATTCATTCAAATTTTAGTAAAAGGTAATAGTACCTAAAAATAAATAATAAATCCCCCAACATTAATAATTTTGAGTGAGTGTGAAAAAATGCTTTGAAGAAATTTGGAGAAGGAGGAAGGAGGGGAGAGATCCATTAAGTGGCAATCGTGGACACTGTCTCTAGCTTATAAAACAAAGGGCCATGTGGCTTCACATTTTGATATTAGAAGAGCATTTATTTATTTCTCTATTAGTTTTCGCGTTGATTTTTGCGTTCTTAGCATTTCATCTGAATATTTTTGTGTAATGGGGCTTCTCTGAATTAGTGCATAAGGAATTTAGTTGGAGAAACTGCAAGTAAATATATTATTTCTTCTTTATTGTAAATTCCATTTTTCCGTGGAAGTGGCATTGAGAAAAACGAAATAATAAAATGTGGGTGACCTACCCCAATTTTTTCCTTCTTAAAATGTATAAAAATCGAAAAAAGACTTTTCAGTCTTCCAAGTACGGCCAGTACAGATGGCTGCGTGGAAATGGAGTAAAATAAAAATTATTCTCTTGGCTTTGTTTACTGTTAAATGCAAGTAAAAGTGTGTGATTTTTGGAGAAGAAAAAAGTTGCAAAAGTTAAAAGCAGCAAAATGCCAAAAAAAAAAAAAGTCGAATTGAGAAAAAATTATTTAAAAAGAAATGAAACTCTGAATCATTTAAAGGGAAATATATGGATGCAATAAAAAAACTTTTTCCCACATTTAACATCATAGGATCTTTAGGTAACTTCACCAGAATATATAGTAGGGATTCTCGAAATACATTTCTAATCAAAAAATTCGAAAATTCATATTTTTTGGCATTTTTTGTAAAGAAGAGTACTTAGGCCCCTTAAAGAGGAAATGAGCATTTTTATATTTAAAAAAAATCGAACTGAGAAAAAAAATATTTAAAAAATTGAAACTCTGAATAATTTAAAGGGAAATATGTAGATGCAGTAAAAAACCTTTTTCACACATTTAAAATCATCGGATCTGTAGGTAACTTCACGAGAATATACTAGGGATCTCTAAATACATTCCTAAACAAAAAATTCAAAAATTGATATTTTTGGCATTTTTTTGCAAAGGAGAGTACTTAGGCCCCTTAAATAGGAAATGTGCATTTTTATATTTCAAAGGTCGATTTTCTTCTATTATTTGAGTGACAGACAGTGTTGTTTTCATGATTAATCAGCCTTCTAATTCAAATTAATTAACAATTATAAAATTAAAAAATATATGTATTTTTAATTTCACTTTTATAAGCATTCCATATTTTAGCAATCACACTTTGCATAACTGCAATTCATGTAGGTCCAAAAACTTTTATGTTACAATACGTTAATTTGGCATTAGCCCCGACAATTGAAAATTCACGGATTTGATTTACGCTTGGTAGGGAAAGTGTGAAGTGTTGATTTTATTATTATTTTTTTAACTATAATGTGTGCCCTGTTTATTTATTTATATATTATTTTTTAAAGCTGTGCAATAGAAAATAAAAGCATTATATCAATTATCTCTTCAGAATTTCTAAACTGTTTTCACAACGTATAGTCATAATTTGTTTAATATTGATTTAATGACAAAAGAGGGTTTTTTATTTTTTAATTATATTTTTTGCATTTTAATGCTTAAAATATTTTCTTGGTGCACTTTCACAGCCAAATGGGATATTTTGGCAAGCTTGGTTTAGCACATAATTAACTGGATTGTTTTTGTAACTCATAACAGTTGTAACCATACAGATTATTCGGCAATTTATCGCTGTGGCTGTCTAACTATATGAATTTTTCTTTTAGGTTTTTTTTTTTTTAATACATTTTTTTTAATTAGACACCAGAAATTTTAAGATGGATTTTTAAGTTTATTTAGTAGCATATTTATGTGATTTATACAGGATTAATATTTTTATATAAATATAGTGATTGCGAAGAACTTGATTTATTTATTAAAAGTTAAATAAAAAGTGTTGCAAATTTGATTACACTATGCATTTAAGGGTTAAAATTACTTTAGTTTACAATTAAGTTCTTAAAATATTAAAATGATGTATTGTCATAGAAAATATACCCACATACATAATTTTTATATTGTAGCCTATCAGTAAGTTAATGAAAAATCAATGATATAATGTCATCTTTTCGTATAAAGACTAAGTTAAATAAAAGAGTGTAATAAATCAAAATAAATTAATGTATTATGAATTAAATCTTTATTTATTGAATAAAGACACAAGTATAAAGATGAATTCAAAAGGTAAAAATAATGGTAATCATAGATAATTTTATAACTAAAATGTTTTTTTAGATCTTCAGACATATTGTTTAAAATAGAGACAACTTTATAAAATGAATAAAAATAAAAATTCATTAAAGCTACCAGAAAAACGGGAAGACTATATACCAAACTTTTGGAGATTTACTATCTTGGAAATCAAATTCCCCGCCCGTTATATCCAGGATTTATTATAAGTCAGGTATGCTATTGCAGAGATCATTTGAATACTTTTTATGGCTAAGCCTCAATGTTACATTTTTATAGCCACAATATTATAAGTTTCGGGACGCAACCAAAGTTACACCATTACTTTTAAATAACAAACTCATAGAGTTTGTAAATAGCTTTTTAGATTGTTTTTCAAACCGTGATTAACGATCACGAATAAAGACAGAAAATAACGAAATTGCATCAGAATGGACAAATATAAGTTTCCATCTTTCTCTTTTGGATAATCAAAGTAAAAATTTTATGGTAATTAAAATTTGCAAACAGGGTGCACCGTTGTAAAATTTTAAGATGCAGTTTTTATTGATATTATTAAATGGTTTTATGAAAGTTTCATTATTTAATAAAGCAAAAATGCAATTATTGTGATCAAATTAATCTTGTGTTAAAAATATTTAATTGAAAATCTTTTAAAGAAAATTTTAAAACTACACGTTTTCTACAACTTTTAACTTTTCGTAACACTTTTCTTACAAATGTGCTCTATAACTGTAATGACCAGATTAATTAGTTAAATTGTCATTACAAATTATAAAATACAATAAAAATTACTTTTTCTTAATATTTTATTTTTAGAAAATAAATATTGCTGAAAATGCGTTAAAAAGTGCTCCCCCCCCCCCAAAAAAAAAAAAACAGAAAAATGAAAATTCGAAAAGTGTATAGCAATGTATGAAGCGGTATTTGGCTAAATATCGCGAAATTTGGCGATAAAAGTAGGTTGCTTTACATGAAGTCATCTTGGCTATAGCTCACTAAGTGTTCACCTAATTCAGTATTGACGAAAACTATGAATCTTCTATTATCGGGTTCACGTGATTTAGCTTCGTGTGTTTGAGTAAGATTAATTGAATTCTTTAAAAATAGAAAACTTTTCCTGTCGGTACAAGCCGGGAGAACATTTTTCGCCTTTAGAAAAAAGTTTGGTTATTTTTTTTATTTGGAAGGGGTGGGGGGCGCAAAGTTTCTTCTTGCCCCGGGCGCCAAAATACGTAGCTACGCCACTGTTTCGTTCAGCTTCGGTTGTTTTTTTAGTGGCGAAATAAACGGGATGAAATTGATTGCCTACTGGAGATTGTTGCATTAATACAGCCCCATACCCCATAGCCATCAATACTGGCATCACAATGGATTTCGGTCGCACTTTTGGGATTGTAAATTGAGAGTACTGGTTCTAATGACAAAATGCGTTTGAGTTCATTAAAAGACTTCTGTTCTATATCAAACCGAAATTTAGAATCTTTTCTCTTAACATGTCACTCAACGGTTTAGCTATAACCGAATAATTTCTTATAAACTTTCGAAAGTATCCCGTTAATCCCAAATAACTTTGAATATCTTTGGTACACTTTGGTTCAGGAAAATTTATATGCTTTTGTTTTAAGCGGGGAGAGACACAATTTACCATTTATGATTCTATACCCAAAAAATCAATTTCACGCTTCAAAAAATTGCACTTTTTAAGATTTAACTCTAGTCCGTACTCCGAAGCACTTTCAAGAACAAGTTTTAATTTTTCCATACCTTCAGCTTTGTTTTTATCAAAATTTGATGATTCGGTGTTATTACTTGAAGTATATTATTATTTAACATATTATTATTTGAAGGCATTTCGGGTTTTGAGTCGGTGTCAGTGTCATTTTGTATATTAGCTTGTAGTAAGCTTATATCGGATAAATTTGTAATCGGGTTGTGAGATCAGTTAAAGATCCTTCATTAGAAATACAAAGTAGATTACAAACTGTAATCAAATTGTTTAAAGAAAATAGTCAGAGCTGTCCGTTTGAAAACCAAAACCAGCGAAATCACGTATTTTTTCCCTATTGGATCGATCGTATAAGAATTTGTGTAACAATTTAATTTTGTTAGTTCGTTCATTTTTAAATGCAACTTTCAGTTCGGGGATGTCTACTAGCTTCATAATAAAATATAGAATATATTACAATGAGTTCACCGTTAAGAACAATATCTGGCTTGAGTGAAAAACTTTGCAAATTTTTATTATGCTACAGCTTCGGCGATATCATCAAATTTAAAACACCACTTTGTGGGCAAGCGGCATCAGGGCCCTCGCTAAGGAGGGGGATGGGGGGGGGGGGGAGCCTCCCCCCACGAAACGTTCCTGAATGCTGTTACACTTGGCAAATTTAAAAACTTTTAGTTGGCAAATTTGTCTAAAACTTTAATAAAAACTATAATATACTTTCTATTTCTGATAGATTTGGCAAAAGTTACAAATCTAATTGGGAATATTTTTAAACTTTTTACAAATAAGAACTATATTACATTTTCTGATTGTGGTAACTTGGCAAAATTATAAAACTAGTTAGCAAACTTGTTGAATTGGTGAAAACTATTTATTTTTGCTTTTCAATGAGTTGGCAAATACTGAAATTTGACTTGGCAATTTAAGGTCCTCTCCTCCCTCAATAAAAAATCTTAGCGATGGCCCTGAGCGGCATAATCTCTTTTGGGCCACTTCTAGCATCATAATTATAGGACCAGGGCATGTAATCTCTCATCTGCTCTCATCTACAGTTCCTCGCGCCAAAACATGAGTCTTTCTCTTTTCAATCATATCACTTCATTTCGGCCGCTGGCTCTTTAGCCACGCCTCTAGCATTCAGGCGGTCTGTAGAAAGTCTTTATCCGAGAGTAGTGTTCGCAAGTCGTAAACAAACTACGCATGACTTAGTAGAAAGGAATTAGCATTCCCATAATTAGGATGAAGGAATAATTGAACACTGAATGCATTAATGGTGGATTTCGACATTTTGCAGCAGTATACAATACAGCATATATCCAGAGGTCCTCATTGCCGAAATGTCAGTGGAGTTCTGCTGTGGAGACGCAAACAAGTTTTTGGTTTCTGTTTGTTTGTCTGTTCCGCGATAACTGCCGCAAAAATCATCCGATTAGGTTGATTTTTAGTAGGTATGTTGGTGAGGTACCCGGATTTAGATGCATAGTTTTGGTTAAATTTGGTTCATTCGTTCGGAAAATATAGAACATTTCTTTTGATGTCATAATGCTTTCCTAAGGGAATTCAGACGATTTTAAAATTTCATTGTTAACTGAAATGAAAATGGCACATTTGAATACTGGATGTAAATGTAAACTTATGGATGCTAAATTTTCGGTATGGAGCCCATCGTTGCTTTAATGCAACACCATAGCTAAATATGCTTTTGTTGTTTGTATACCAGTAATTCTGAAAAGAAATATTCGCTTTCTTTATCGACCAAAAACTTCTCGATAAAATAAGACAAAAATTTCTATTATAAAAAAGCGGTGTAAAATGCCATATTTCTATTTTTCAAGAGAAACATAATTTTGGCGTTAATGGGTTAAATATATCCAATCGCGTTGAAAATTTGCCGATACATTTATTAGAACTTGGAAATTAATTGTTTAAATTATTGGGAAATTTTTTGCATCTGTTCGAAAAATATAAAACATTTTATTTTAATATTTTTTACAAATTTTAAAATGTATTTCTTTTTATTTTCCTCTTTAATTTATTAGTTGCTTAACAATTGTATTTCAAAGTGTAATGATATTAGAACTTGATATGTTTTTGAAATTCATAGATATTATAATTATATATATATATATATATATCAAGTAAATTGCACTATTATGCCGCAATATTTTTTAAGCAAAATAGCTTATTTTCGGTTGATTTTTAGTATTCTATTGAAATAGATGAGGATCTATTTGGATAAAAGTTCTCTTACTTTAGAATGATCAGTAAAAAAAAATTTCTAAACAAAAATTATGGAAACCCAGAACGCGTAATTTGGAATTAATTAAGTCTTCTAATGTGGAGTTTATATTTGTATAAGTATATTTTTTCATGAGATTTTTTTCAATTTCTGAAACAGTTGTGCATTTTTCGTGGTTGAAAAGTTAGTATTCTTTTAAAAATCTATTTCTCTTACGTGGCGCGGAGAAAAGGCTGAATTTCTAGATTATCGTTTGGCAACAACCGTAGTTTCCAGCTCCAATATGGCGGCAATTGTGAGAGCAGTGAAATTTAAACTAGCAATTATTAAAAATAAAATAACATGTACATAATCCAAAGCGTTTGAGATGATTCCTCATTTTAATTATGAGTAATATTGTTAATTCCAAATGAATTCTCAACTCTTATTTAGAACTTATTTACGAAATTCACTCACACGAAAGCCGGAGAGAATAAAAATACAACTGTCTAGATTGCACCGGCTGCCATCTGTTACTGTCTTGGTGAAATAAAAAATAATTTCTTTTTCAAAAATCTGTAATCAATTAGAACAGTAATATGTCGAACGAAATTTAAACAATGATTGATGATATATATATAAACTACCTTCCTATCACGGAGTGTTTCTTTTAATGAATTTAAGCTGTGCTGTACAATGTTATAGGAGCAATGATGTTTTAAACTAATTATTTTTCAAAGATCTTTTTTTCATAGTATTTAAATGATTTATGCCCATTGGTAGCACCAATATAAATGCATTTTGAATTGTGTTTTCAACGAAGTTTTCAATTATTTATTTTACATTAAAAAAATTGACAATTTCATATGTTAAAATGATTTATGGTAGTATTCATTCCAGCTAGAATTGCTCGGGACCGTGTAGCAGTCTAAATCTGAATTGCTTCGCAATTCATGGGGTTGACGAGCGTTAGCGAGTAGGGGCTGAGCTCCCTAGTAGGATAAAATTTCTCGTACAAGGAGATGGTTAATCAGGGACGCAGCTGCCGTGGAGCAGGTGAAGCAAACTGTTCCAGGCGCACGAATCCTAAAGGAGCAAAATTAGAAAAGGTGAAATAAAGATTTGTAAAAATATTTGCATATATTTTGATTATTAATAAGATTTTATGGATGGATAAGAACTGTTACAATCAGCATATTCCTATATTTTACATCCTCGACTACTTAGACTTAAAACATATTTTTATACTCTATTAAAAGTTTATACAGGCTCAATTAAAACTTTTAATTTTAATTCATTCCGTACTGCTGTCTCAAGTGTTTTCTCCAACACTATTTCAGTATGTCTGGTTTTCTTCTTTAACTTTGGCAATTAAATCTTAAAGTAATCAAAATTTATTTACAGTGTTTTCAGCGGTCACTCCAAACATGGCATAGTAAACCCCAATAACATACATCAATTTCAAGGCAATCTGGGTATATTTACGGGAGTTAGAGCATGGACAGACAAACCGAATTTATAAACACTTTTCAACTATGTTAGAAAGTGTTAAAAATGGTGAAAAAAAAAACCCCATCGAAATTGGTCAGTTAGCGATGGAATTATTAAATTCCGATTCTTTTTAACATGGCGGAAAAAAAAATCCCTGACGGCTCGGCCTAAAGACACAGGTAGATTTCGAAGACGCAGATCGTGGGGCGTCTGTTCATTGGGAATTGCAGAAGAAATTACCTTTTTACCATGATGCGGCAGTTGGGACCGCTCACTTCGAAATCTACCTGTGTCTGTAGATGGAGACGGTAGGGATTTTTTAGTTTTTAATTTTTTTTTCTGTTTTTGCTGTAAGGGTTGATTCTATAAAAAACTTGTCAGTATAAATTTTGTAGATAATATTAAGAGGATTTATAATAAATTTAAGCAGATTCGATATCTTGTGAATTGAGGAAGTTATGAATTTTTTTCGTCTTAAACTCCTATTTCCCCCCCCCCCCCTTCCCCTTGAGGCTATTTTTAATGATATCAAAATCTGTCATACATAAATTTTCGGTCATTTCCCTAGAAATAATAATAACTTTAAACAGATTCGATACCATTCCCCCCCCCCCCCCCCCCCCTCTGTTTGATTTTGCTCATTAACGAACTTGACCAAGATTTTATGTATCAGTTTGGAGAATGTAATAGGTAGTATTTCTTACGAAATCTATCTAAAAACTCCACCCGCTTAATCCCAATCTTTCTCTATTCACGTATTGAACAAAAATTATCAACCTGTCCCATCTGAAAATAAAACAAAGATCAATTCTCTTAAAACGCAAAATGATATCTCGGAAGGCACTGAGAAAATAAAAAGTCAGTAATGGATGCGTTAAACGACTTCCAGAAAATAACTTTTAGAAATAATTTTTTCAGATATTAATATTTTTTATAATGAAAGCTACTATTGGAAACAGAAAATAAATAGCTATTTTTTTTTTTTTTTTTTTTGGGGGGGGGGGGGGGGGGGGTTTCATTTGGGGAAAGGGGATGGCATTTTAAAAATGCCGAAAAAACAGAAAACTTCTAATGCAATCAATCTTCCAAAAAATATTTTTTTAGTTTTTTAGTTTTTTTTTTTTTTTTAGTTTTTTAAACAAAATATACGATCTGAAAAGTACCCTGAGTAAGAATGTTATTTATTTATTCTATTTTATTTTATTTTATTTGTTTCCGATAAACGGGTACAGCAGTTTCAAAATCCTTAAAATATGGAAAATATGAAAACGAATCGGAAAATATGAAAAACAACATGAAATTGAATTTCTAATGATTTTTTTTTTTTGAAAAAGTATATGTATTCATATTTTTTAAAACAAAAGATACCGTTAGAATCAGAAAGTTATCCCTGGAGAAATTTTTCTTTTTTAAATTTCCATCCGCGAGATGCGGGTGACAGTTTAAAACTGTAGAAAAAATCTGAACATGCCAAAACTAATACGATATCGGCCTACACATTTTTAAAATTTTTAAAATAGTACATATTAATATTTGTTTTAGTGAAAGGATCAAAATGCATAGAAAAAGGAACCTCTTCTGTTTGTCTACTTGAAGAATGGAGGATTTATCTCAAACAGGCATAGGCACATTTGGTGGCAAGATTAGAGCTCAGTATTTTCTGATATTCATTAGGATTTTTAATTAGGATCTCGGCTAATTATCAAAATATTAAAAATCTTAGCCTCGGGTGCATTCGGACATTCTGTCCTAATCCAAATTTCCAGACTTCTATGTGTGATAGCTTTCTGTAGCCGTCGCCAACAAGCACACTCACACAGACAAACTTATTTCTTTTATTAATAAATAGCTTTATATTTATTACGTTCAATAACTTGTTGTTAAAATGCTTTGACTTTCAAATTAAAGTAAAGTATTCAAACGAAATAAAAATATATGGTTTTATAAACTTCAAAGCAAAGTTTGGCAAAACTTTTTCTAGTGACAAGAGGGCGCACCAATTTTATTTGCTCCAGGGAGCTGAATGTGTAGCTAGGCCACTGTGGTTAATCTAAAGAAATTAGAGCAGTAAAATGCATGCATACATATACTCAAAACTTGAAATAGCACAATTACTGGAAATTGAGAACATAAAATTGTTATTTAGTCAATTGTCAGTGGACACGATTATGAATGATTCCCAATAAGTTTAAAAGTTTCCAAATATGCCTATTTTAGGGTAATTTTAGTATGTTATTGCTACTAAGTAAATCAGGATGTATTTAGATAAGATCTTACATCTAAAATATTAGTGTAAAATGAAATACAAGATATACTATATAATCAGTCGCACAATCAATAGGAAATTACGAATGTAAATTTAACGAGACTACAAGGGTTCAGTTCAGGGGAGCTTTGCCCTCCTGAAGAAATATACTTGTTTATTAAAAAAATTACAAGAATAAGCAGTTCATCAGAATATCATTGCATATCACCGATGTCAGGGCCGGCGCTAGACATTTTGCCGCCTGAGGCGAGCATTATTTTGGCGCCCCTATGCTGTAATTGTTTTTTTTCACTACTTAGATATTTTTAAGAATTGCAAATAAAAATATGTTAACTATAATTTATTTTAAAAAACAAATATATATCAAATTAATTTACATTTTTAAAATTTAAAATAATCAAATTACTTAAAAAAATTCGCATCTTCAATTCTGATAGTGATAGTCGATTGAATAGGCTTGAAATTCGCTGTTCCCAAAAGGAAGCAAAAAGATGAGGTGCAGTATCCAAATATACAATGAGAGACACTTCATTTTTATTATGTCAACTTTCATAAGCTGGTATATTTGGATACAGCCCCTTATCTTTCTGCTTCCTTTTGGGAACAGGGAATTTCGAGCTTATTCTATCGACGATTACTGTTAGAATTTTCACGCTTTGTTTTTGAGACTTTCACAAAAGTTGGTGTATACATTTAGCTAATATATTATGCACAGTATATTTTGATTGAATTCGCGCATGCGCAGTGAAAAAATATTTAGTTAAACTGCTCATTTTTCATCCAATATTTTTTTATTATTATTATTCTGATTGCAGGGTATTGTATATAATGTTGTGTGTCATCGTTCCTGAAAAGAACATTCTTTTATATTAAGAACTCTGAAAATTATAAGCAAAACACTTGGTGAAATTTGGGACTGTTTTTATAAAAACCTTAATTTCTCCAGAGTATACGTGACATCCTCATAAAAATGAACATAGTTTATTAAAAGAAGCCTCCTAAGCATGTGCTACCGTTTCAACGCTTTTGCAATGTTAGTTTTTACAGGGTTATCCAAAATATATTCGTTTTTCTTCAATTTGTTGACGGCGCCTTGTGGGGTTTCGAGAAAAAATCTTCGCGGAAATATTTGATGAAAATCT
This sequence comes from Maratus michaelseni, assembly GCA_963931845.1. Taxonomy (NCBI): domain Eukaryota; kingdom Metazoa; phylum Arthropoda; class Arachnida; order Araneae; family Salticidae; genus Maratus; species Maratus michaelseni. The sequence continues at coordinate 173,294,092 of OZ007587.1, read as the reverse complement.
ATCATGTTGTTTACAGTCCTGAAGTTTCAGGATAATTCCTCATGCATCTTTCCAGATATTTAACAAAACGTCTAAAATCGCAAGTGACCGGTCATCATTGGCCATAGAGTGTAAAAGAAATAACACATTTGACAATCAGCATGCATAATCCGTAAGATAAAAATGTCACTGCCTCCCGGACTTTTATACTTCTAGAAAAAAAGTTTTATTTTAAAAATTGTTTTAAATAAAAATTAAATTGCTTAAATTCTTTTTATCGTTTTATGGTGGTTCTTAAACAATATTTTTCCTTCGCTCAACAAAGAGAAATTTCCTGACACATTTTTAAACATAAAAGCGTGATACTAGCATGCATGATTATTGATAGACCGGGAGGCGGCAGTACAGACAATCACCTCATCGAGTTCACGACTGAAATTCCAGAATTAGTTAAAACTCGATTCGCATATTAAAACACAATCGGTCTGCCAAGTCATATCTTGGTGGAAAACATCTTAAAACCGGATTTTAGTGGTTAACTTGTAGGTTTACCATTGTGTTTTCCTCCACCCAAAGGTATGAAAACATGGAGGACTGGGAGCAGGAACACACAATGGTAAACCTACGAGCCAACCGTTGAAATCGGGTTTTCGAGTATTTTCCACCAAGATATGACTTGGCAGACTGATTGCGTTTTAATATGCGAATCAAGTTTTAACTGTTTTAACTAATTCTGGAATTTCAGCCTTGAACTCGATGAGGTGATTGTATGTGCTGCCGCCTCCCGGTCTATGAAGTGATTTGTAATCACACAGTTTTTTTTGTTTCATTTTCAGATAAATTAGTTACATTTAGAGTTATAAGCGATTGCTGTCTTAGGATTGCAAGTTTTTTTTTTCCTTTCCTGCACTGTCGTGTCGAGAAATTCGATTGAAAACGCCTACTTTGACAGAATTTTCTGAAAAATCTTCTGCCTTTATTGAAAAACGGAAAGAGTTTCGTACATAATAATTTAATTATTTTAAACTTTTTTAATAGTCACGTGTAAATATATTTTTTAATTAGAAAGTGTTTTGAAATATTATTATTTGGAATTTTTAAAATATGGCAACAGTACATAAAAACAGCTTGAAATTAAATCTCTATTCAGATTATGAAATTTTAAATAAAATTTTGAATAAAAAATCTTTAAAAAGTACACAAATTTAAAAGTTGATTAGGCACTGCGTATACCACAATCTAGTCAAGCATATGCCTGGAAAGAGCAATTAAATTGCTATGCGTAGTTTTTGATTCTATACAATTTATGTAACTGAACTAACCTGACCAATTTTATCATTAAATAGCACTTAAACCAATTTTTTTAATTAAAAACCTGTCGGCTTTAGCGTGTTCATAATACATCTCTCTATAAAGTTACCAGATTTAATTTTTTTTTTATATACAGTAGTTTTTGCAGGATAAACCGAGAAACTGGAAAGGTGAATTTAAAAAATAACAATAAATAAATTCAATTACGACAGCAGTAGCGTTAGTTGCTTTTTCTAGAATATAGATATTTTTTTAGTGATAGAACCTTCACAAACTATTAATGCGGTAAAATAAAATAATCAAAAACGATAAAATAAGATTCTTTAAACAGAGGTACAGTATTTTCTATTTCCTCCCTTCCTAGTTTTTCAACATAACAGCATTTTAAATCTACAAATTTCATTTTTTGAATTTTCGAATATTTCTGGGGACTTTTGTGATTACTTCCATATATTATTTAAAATCTGTAATTTAATTTAAAAAATGATTTTTTCTAATTGTTATATTATATTCATAACATATTATATTCATATTATATTATATTCATATAAAAATATGCTATATAGCATATTTTTATTTTTCCAAAACATTAAATAATCATGGATTTGAGAATGATGTAATATAATAACATTTAAAAATAGATAAACATCTTACAATAAATTTTTCATATGCATACACACATACATAAACACATGTTTTACCAATAATAAAAAAAGAATGTGTAAAACAGGTTAATGAATAAACTGAAATGTTTTGAATTTTATGTGACAATATTTATAATGAAACCTCGTAAAACCGTCACCTCTGGAGAACAAAAACGCTAATTCAGAACATTCTTCGGAGTGGGGGGAAGGCACAGCTTTTTTTGAGGGCAGTGGCATAGCCAAGTGTGGTGTATTTAGTGAATCAAGAAAACTAAAACAGTAAAATATTTGAATATGGAAGCGCAAGAAACCGTTAAAAAAAGTCCGTTTTAGACTATTTTCCGTCTTAGCAAGTATAATTTTAAAATATTGACTATGAACGATTTTCCTTTAAGACAGGATTCCGTTATAGTTCCGTCTTCACTGGTATCCTCTAACACTGTTAAAACACCCGCTCTATAGTAAACATTTGAAGAGAATATATGTATTACAGTAAAACTTTGTGGAAATAAAACCATTCTATAACAGAATTCTTTCTCAAAAGGGAAAATAAAAAAAGTTTTGACGAAAAAAACCTCATACAGTAATATTTTCTAAGTCGGACACCTGTCTAAAATGAAACTTTCTTGTTTTGCAGATTTTACTGCAGAGGCACCATTTCAAGAGTTTCCTGGGGAAAGAAGGGGCAGCAAAGTTTTTTTTTTTTTTTTTTTTCTGAGAGATAGTGTTCTTTTAAGTAGCATGCGGGATTGCACAAATCGCGCACAAAATAGAAATGATTTCGTTGTTTGTTTCATTTAACAGCTCATCGAAGTTTTTTCTTTCCTTTATCGTCTTCCAGCTATAAATTATAGAGAAAAAAAAGGAAAATTATAAGTCGAATGTAACTTTTACCACGGTCTCATATTTTTCGAATGACGGTTTGTTAAAATATTTTATAATTATTCCCTTATTTCATTCGAATAAGGGATCATCCGAAACACTGAGAAATTAAAGTTACATACGAGGTGGTTTTTTAAGCAAATGATGGTGTAACAAAGTTTTGCTATAATAAGTTTAAAAAAATGTAATCAACATTATCTAAAATTCTTTAATTCAAGAAAGTATTAACATAACACAATGTATTATATTTACCTGAAATACGAAATATTTTCCCTATGTTTACACTCGTAGACTATTCATACATCTGTTTAATCATATCTGACTCTTTACAGCTAACTATTGAAAAGCATTGCACCATCGAATGATCTGGTCAAACAAATAAAATTAATGATATACAAATAACGTGATGTTGCAACAATACATATTCAAAATCACAAACGATTTGAGGATTTGTTTTGGTTTGTATTCACAGAATCACCTGGAATTCTCTTAATTAATTGTGGTGATTTCAGTAGAAAATTATCTTTGAAAAAAAAAAAAAAAAAAAAAAAGACATAAAATTGCTTTAGTTCATATGTATGTGTGTGTGTGTGTGTGTAGATTTAATCCATGTTCCATAATAAAGATTATGAAACTTTCCAATCATTACTCGACAGTAATTATATGAAATGTACTCTGCAGTTTTATTCTAAAATAAGAAGAGAAAATATTTTTTTCTCTCTCACAAACTTTTTAAAAAATTTTTTGATACGTATAATGGTAATGGATCATATGTCCGCCCTCTATGCATGCGCCCTGAGGCGACCGCCTCAGCTGCCTCACATCTGGCGCCGGCCCTGACCGATGTTTAATTTAATGATTTTAATTTCCGGAACCTTCGAAGAATTTTATATGCTCATAAATATGTATGTAATTAAAAAATAATAATTAATTGCAGATTGTAAGATGTTAAATGTTATAAAAAGTGAGATAAAAAAAATGACTTGCAGAACTGATGTTGAGGCTCCTGATCTTCAGATTTACTAGTTTAATTAACTGGAAAATTTAGTGTTTCATTCAAATGCAGCAGTTTTGCATTTAACTTTTTTCTCATCATACATCTTAGTAAAGGGAAATTGACAATGATTAAAAAGCATTTTAATATTTAAGTAATTTAGCGAAATTGATTGCATGTTTGGACAATACTGCTTATTGTTTACTAATAATTACCTGAACATAATAAAATAAGTACTAAAATTGAGTCAATTTTTTTTCTTATTTTAAAAATCAGAGACCTATTATATATAATTTATACTACTGCTACTAATAATAATAAAACAATAAATACTACGGCATTAGTATGTTTTATTAGGTCGTAATTTAATCCATAAATAATTTCATGAATAGTTTAATTCAAGCCATAGTTAATTTATTTTATGAGGCTTCAGAGCCTAATATTTAACTGTAATATTTTTTTAATGTGCCTTCATTTACTTTATGTAAATGCTATGTAACATAGCATGTTTATTGGCATTTACAATGCAACTATGTAAATGCTAACAAATCAATTGGAAATATAAACTTTAAGGTTAAAGTGTAGCACAGTGAAGAAATGATATTTTCTCCAAGGAATTTTAATTTTCTTTGCATCATGTCAATCACATAAACACTCAAAAAAATAAAAATAAAATAAGACTATAAATTAAAACAATTTAATTCTCTTGAGATGCATCATTTCAAGTTCAAAAGAAAGATAGCAAATTTAACCAATATACAATAAAATCTCCATAACAGACACTCCCGAATAGTGGATGCCTCTATTTAATGGACACTTTTCCAATCCCCATTCCCAAAACCTAAATTTTTGTATGTTTAACATCTGAATAGCAGACAGTAATTTTGGTTATGAAGGATCAAAAATGATTTTTTCACTAGAAAGAATGTAGGGGTTGGCCAAGGGAAAATCACCTCCCCCCATAATCAAAGCACCCCTCCTTGGAAGATTTTGGGTTTTCTGCTGATTAATGTTTAGAAGTACAAATTTTCCCACCCCCAGAATTCCATTAATATACCATACATAAATTTTCTCTTTCATTTTAAATGCACGTAAAATAACCTTATTTACAGTTGTCTTGAAATTTCAGGATAGATAATATGCTAACTATTTTTGTTTCTGTGTACCCAAGATCAAACATTTTTTTGGGATAACTTTATAAAGTGTCAGGAAAAAAAAAGGGAATATATTTTCATTTTAATAGGGTTTGTTCGTAAAATCCAAATGGTAATTAACTCGATTGCATGATAGAAAAGAGAAAGCAGACGTCACAGGGTGCTACTGGAAAGGTGTTTGATATAATGTAAGCAAAAGAAAAATAAATAGCCACTGAAAACCTAACATATGATTTTATTTATATATTTTTACTTTTTTATAAAACAAGTTACTCTATTTTATTTTATTTATTGGTTGGTTGGTTGATTGATTTATGATGGCCAATTATCTACTAGAGGGATATAGACACTAGGGTGAGTGCCCACCGTGGGGGGTCTTTCTAAGGGATCCTAACCCGTATTTACAGCAAGGTTCGAAGAAAACCACAGAAAACTCTGAACGGTTATGTCGACAGGCACGACAGGGGGAGCAAAACCTCTCAGCCACTGGTGGGGCTTTTTATTTATTGGAAAATTATGTACGGTTTTTTGGGAGTGGGAATTAAAGGCATCAAGAAACTGACAAGTACAGGGGGAGAAAAAAAAAAAAACCTATTTCACAATGTATTTTGCATTGATTACTGTTTGATTCTTGAGACTTGACATTCAAAGCATCAAAATATGTTAACAACATTTTTATCGTTTTTTGAAAATATTGAGTTCTATGTACTCTGAATTTAGTCTCTTGTTTGTGATTAATGTTTCAAGAATGACCTCAAAACGAAAGGAATTAACTTTAAAAGAAAATTTTCAAATTGTAAGTGTATCTGAAAAAGAGATATTTAGTTTACAGATATTTGCCGACCGTTTTATAATAGGTAAAACACAGGTGTGAGAGATTTTATGCAATAAAGAAGAAATAAGGAATTTGTAGATTACTAACTCTAACAAGAACACAGAAAATGCGAAATTGAGGAAGACTGATTCCATTGAAATTGATTCTATAATTTTGAATCCATTCACTTCATAATTTCATTCAAAAAACATTTCTATCAGTGGGCATTTGATTCAGAAAAAGGCTTTAGAAGTCATTAAAAAACTCAGATTACATGATTTTAAGGCTTCAAGTGGATGGCTGGAAAAGTCCTGGTCTCAACTTTTCACAACATCTCTTTCAAAACAACATGTGGAGAAGAATAATCTGTAGATGTTAAAGTGATGGAGGATTGTCATGAATGAATGCAATCAATTTGTGAAGATTATGAGGAGAGAAACATTTTTAATGCTGATGAAACCGGATTTTTTTTCAAAATTTTCCCGAATAAGACTGTGTTTTAAGAAGGTCTCACCGAAAAAATAGCAAAGAGTGACTCACCATTTTAATGTGTTGCATATTATTTGAAATCCCTCTTTAATTATATATATTTGAAATCCCTCTTATAACTGGAAAATCTCTGAAACTTAGGTGTTTTCCAAAGAGCATCCAATTTAATAAATTTGGTGTTATGTGGAAAGGGAATAAAAAAGAGTCTTATGACTAGTTCTTTAATGATTGAATGGCTAATTTTCTTTAATAGGATGACAAAAGAAAAGTTTTCTTGTTTTTGGACAGTGCAACCTTTCATCCAAAACATTTGAAATTAAAGAATGTTATAATTGTGTGTGTCCCCCCCCCCCCACAACACAACTGTCATACGTTCAAGGCATAATACAGAATTGTAAAGCCTGGTACAGAAATAAAGAAAGTTTTTATTATGCAATATTCTTTCAAAGTTAGATTCTCTGAATACACCTGAGAACTGCCTAAAATCAGTTAATGCTCTCAATGCTATAATTCGGATTTTGTCAGCTGTAAAAAACATAAAATTGAAAAGTATACAACATTGTTTCACAAAAGCAGGCTTTATATTAAAAGAAAATGAAACACGTATTTCCAACACAAATGAAGAATTAAGCGAAATAAATGAATTAATGAAATATATCAGGAGTGAAGAAACTGCTGAAATTTTCATTAACATTGATGATGAGTTACCTACTGAAGAAGAATCAGTTGATGTATGCAATTATATTCCTTCAGAATCTTCAACAAAAGCTGACTCTATTAGTAATGATGAATCAGATACTGAAACAGATGTTTCCTGCAATATTGAGGCTTTTCCAATAAATGGCAAAATACAGTTAGCAGTTACACAAATTTTTTGTAAAAAAAGATTACTAATCGAGTTAAAACTTCACATAGAAAACAAATTACATGTAATCGGAAGCAAAAGCAATTTCTTGTAACAGATTATTGCATAAGAATGTAATAAACAGTGGAAAAATGTATGTACAGTTTCATTTAAGTTTCATTGCTTAAAGAAATAATTTAAATTTTTGATTAATCATATAATAAAGGCTTTCGGAGATATAAAAGCCAGTTAATGGAACATTAAGGCTCCTCTTCAGTAAACTTCCCGATTCCCCTCGCTAATGTTATTCCTATGGGCGTAGGATGCATTCGTATTTTTAAAATATCTCCTCGGAAAATTAATATTTTTAACTTCTGTTTTCTTTGTACTATTCTTAAAGAATGTCTCTTTTTTTCTTAGTTGTCAATTTTTTTCTAAAATATATACTTAATTTTATATGAAACGTTAAAATCTTATTAAGATTTTAAAACAAAAAAATGTAAATTAAACACATAATTTAGAAATATTTTGATAACTAAGAAAAAAAGAGACATTCTTTAAGAACAATACAAAGAAAACAGAAGTTAAAAATATTAATTTTCCGAGGAGATATTTTAAAAATACGAATGCATCCTACGCCCATAGGAATAACATTAGCGAGGGGAATCGGGAAGTTTACTGAAGAGGAGCCTTAAGCATTTCTTAGCTATTTTGTGAATATCCAAGGTTTTCCCAATAGCAGACAATTTTTGCACTCCCGAGATATCCATTATTTGGAAGTTTTACTGTATTAAATTTGGCATCTTTGTGTAATACTGTCTGTCTGGACTATAGCAGACACAGTCCTATATTGTATGTAGACCAGGGCATGAAATTTCAGTTGAAAAGGTACTTGCCAGACTAAAATTTTTGCTCGCCACTATTTTACATTCATTATGATAGCAACGTCTGCCACCACACCTGCCCATAAAACTATTTATGACAAACTGAATTGAAATTGATCATTGTTAGAAGAAGCTGTCTGTTAAATCCAGAATATTTTACATTCATGAAAAATATGAACTATTTTTTAAATGTTAAAATTTGGGAGAAAGGGAATAGTTTTTACCGTGTTTCAAGTAGCTGCGCTTAGGTGGCGAAAACTGATTAACTTTGCGCAGGAGTGAAGAGCGATCAGATTCAGCTTCGGAAGCCAAAAAAGCAACCTTGGTGCTTGCACAGTGCGAAAGTGGGGAACGAATGTGGCCGGGGAAGTTCGTTCCTCCGTAGGAGAGAAATGCAAGTGGGTGACGCCGCATTTATTCTTCTTTTGGAAGATAAATGCCATTGCTTGATTTTAAAACACTTTCGTGTGTCGCGGGATTAAAGCACGATATTCTGAGCGTATACAGTTTGATTTGAGACACAACATTTGAAAAGACGAAACTTACTCGCCAACCTTAAATATTTGCTCGCCAATGGCGAGCTGGATAGTGGAAATTTCGCACCCTGATGTAGACATAAATAATTTTACACATTAATCAGGATAAACAAACTTTATTGATCAGAATATGACAGAGTTTAGATTCTGATAAATAAATTTTGATTATTTCCACAAAGTGAGTCTTATTTATTAACTTTGGTGCAGTAATAATAAATCTAAGTAAAGTTTCATATGCATTTTCATCAATCTCAGTGTTGCGATTCTACTGAGAATTTAGAAATTTAGAACCGGTTAAATTATTTTAGAGTCTGAGAGCTGATATGGTATAGGAACATCATTGTCAATAGCAAAACACTTATAAGACCATCTTCAGTAAAAATGTTAATTTGAAAAATAACTTCTTCACAGTCTTTCAGCTGTTGAAGTGATTTTTATTTAATAATTTTGAATTTTACAAAATTGCAGTCATTAGCTTTTTGTTCTAGATATATAGATATTGGCAGCAAGTTATGTCATGCCACACACGTGTTAATGTATCAAGCTCTGTACATGTCAAACTGTATTGAGCTTTTATTATAATTATTATTGAGAGGGAGGATCATCTAGGATCATTTGCCTTTCTAGAGACAAATTTAAATTATTATGATACACATATACATGTGCATTATAAATTCGTTAAAATTTAAAAAATTCATTTAAAAGGAACAAATGATGCTAAAAAATTGCAGTTTGCATGAATGGAATTAGAGGGAAATTGGATTTTCTTTAATAACAAAATGTGCTTCAAAAAATTACTAAAAGATGGCTTATGTGGTTTTACAACCTACAGTGGAACTTCCCTTTTCCAAAATCCCTATTTAACAAAGTTTTCGACTTAATGAAATTTTCTGCAGTACCTTGACTTTGAACACCAATACCATGTACATTAGTCTTCATATTACAAAAAACATTCTATATAACGAAGTTTATTCATTTTACTTACCCATTATACGTAGTATAGGGTAAGTCTTGTAATCTTTTGAAAATCGGAAAATTGACGGATTTACACGTTTCAGACACTGAAGATTCCGAAAAACATATTTTTAGAAAAAAAAAAAAATTGCTGTCCGTCTGTGAGTCTGTAAACGCTCTATCTGCCGAAAAAATAGAGATAGAGACTTGAAATTTGGTATGTACTTAGTATGTAATAAAGGGAAGAAGCTTATTGAATTTCAGTAACTTCGATTTTCCGGAACTATTTTTTTCAGACTCTCGAAATATTTGTTCTGATAAAAGGTATATAAAATTTTTCGAAATTGTTTATTTTAAGGAGTAAATATAAAAGACAATTAAAAAACATAAATTTTGCATAAAGCATGAAGTCGATCGGATAATGAGTTGTCGAGATATTTGTAATCTTATTTACCACACTCTTCGATTTTTCATGACCCTGTATTTCATCCAAATTTCAATTCAAAGCTATATTTTAATTGGAAATGAGATGCTTAATCAGATGCAATAAACCGCTAGTTAATAGGATTATTGTTTTTGGAGTTATAAGGATGTTTTTTTTAAGCAATTCAGTAATCGAGCCTTTAAAGTTTAGGACGTCATCAAGCCACGGTTTTATTCGAATTGCAATGCTTTTTATAAGTAGTTTACACATTTTTCATTTTAATATTTTACATTATTAAAATTACAAAGAATGATGGGTATGTATTACGGTGGCCCCCAACGACTAGTTTTGTGCGTGTACAGCATTCAAACAGAGAGATTACTGTTGCGATGGATGTATGAATTTATTGTGATTTTCAACGGACTTTGAAAATGAACACATTTTAATCATTTAATCACAGTTTCATTAAAAAAGAAAAGATGTGCTTCACTTTTTGTCTACTTCTCTTTATTTTGTGGGTTTTTTTTTAGACATTATTACAATTAAAGTTCTTTCATATGTATACATCGTATTTTAAAAAAATGACTGCTCGAATTAAAATACATTTTTCAAATATTTCCACTTTATGTGTATACAATTTTCATGAATTTATGTTGATTTCTATTTAACGAATTTTCTTCATAACTAAGTGTTTAAGTGTAACAATGAGACTTCGTTAAATGAAAGTTTCATGTATTTTCAGAATAATCAATGAATTACACAAATTCTTTTCAAAAGTTTGTGAATATATTTTAACAGTTTTTAAGAAGTTTGAATAGAGCAAATTATAAGAAGTCATAAGCTGAAAAAGTATAAAATATAAATAGGATTCCACAGAAATGTATAATATGGGCAATTTTAGGCAACAATCTTTGAATTTTGAAAAAATCAACTACAGAGCAGAAAAGAATTCATTAGGAATGTAAAATTAGTTTTACTGCATAATTATATATTATTTTAAATTATTATTGTATAATTATATTATTATGAAATATTTCATACATTTTCAGCAACTACTTTTTATTGATACTCATGAGAAGAAATGTGAGCATTTTATGGAAGATAAGTGGATATTTTATTTATTGATGCTGTTTATTACATAGTAGAAATACAAATCAAGTTTCATTTTATTGCATTTTATTTTTAAAAAAATATTTTGTACCATTGTATAATTTTGTTACAAACAACGAATTAGAATCATGACAATTCATCTGTATAACATATTTATTTTTAAATACACATCATACAAAACAAATATGTGATCAACATATTCATTATAAAAAATCTTAACAAGTTCTTAAAAAACTAGATCTCCATTACAAAGTCATGTTTATTGGATAAAATATAGTAAAAAAAAATTAAAGTATAACTTTAGCAAAAATTGAATAAATAACAAAGACGTATGATGATTCTCTTTCTTATTTAAAAATTTTTAAGACTAGGTTGCTTCATAAAAAAAAAGTACTTGATTAACCCTCTGACCACTTATCCCGCGATTTCCACAGGCAAGCCATTTGATTTAAAAATTGTGTATTATTTCTACAATTTTGTTTTAAAAATTCCACAGTCAAAGAGTGAAAAAGCAAATGATAAATTTACTACATATTTCAAATACATGATGATTTTAAATATGTAATAATAGAGGAGATGCTGGTCAATTATTTACTGGTCAAAAAGATTTTGAATTAAAATAAAAAATCCAGCAATCAGAGGGTTAAATAAAATGAACTTCCATGAAAAATAGCACATTACCAGAACAAACACCAAATCATACAAAACATTTCAAATAGGACTCAAAACCCCAACCAAGCAAAATATAAACAAAAATATTTTGAAATACTTGTGCTAATAAGTACAAAATGTGAACAAACACTGAAAGACTTTATGGTGCAAATGTAAATTATATTGTTTTTCCAGCAAAAATAAATGCAACTTACATATTTAAAAAATGTTTATGCTTTGTAGTTCTCTACATGTGAGATATTTTGCATTACTATAATCAAATAACAGCATAGTCGTTTATATATTAGCTAGAAACTATTTTTATTAGTCTTATTTTTTATATTTCATTTTTTTAGTTAGAATCACAAAATATTAAATTATTAATACTATTTGATAAACCAAAAAGTTTACTCACAGTCTTTTACAATAAAGCCAAAATCATTTAAGACCTTAATTTAGTTAAAATCTGTATAGCAAGATTTTAAAAATGTTAAATTTTGAAAAGATGACCCTTTCATGTTTCTATACTGTATTCAATAAGTTGAATGGATATTGCTAATGTTGAGTGGATATTGCTTGTGGATATTGGCTAATGTTGAGTGAATATTGCTTGTGGATATTGCTAATTAACACTTTTAAAACGAAATCTATCTATCTTACTATTTTGTAAAACTTTTATGCTACTATACATTACATTATATTTTTTAAATTTTACCAAAATTAGCGTATCTAGTAAAACATTACATGACATCAAAGTACAATTATATCTGCAAATCTAACAGTAAACCTGCAAGAAAAATGTGGAAAATGAAAAATTAGCGCTCTTTAGAATTTGTTAGTGGAGTTCTGTCCAAGTAGAAAATTAAAAGAGATGGGTCACATGCTTTAAAAGTAGGAAAAATGCAATCGCCTTTCCTATTTATGAAAATAAGAAAAGCATGATAAAAGAGAGAAAATTTGCAATTTTGCTTTGTTTTGTTTTTAAGCAAAAACATTTCTTTTTAGCGCTGTTAAGCACAATGCTTCTTTCCCCTGCAATGACCCTTTTTCAGCAATGTGCCAAGGGCAATAATTTAAATTAATCATACAGTATATATGAATTTAAAAATATAGATGGATCATAAGATAAGTAAAAAGAATGGAAAATAATGTGCGGCAAGAATTTTTTGTTTTTAGTAAGAAAATGTCAAAAAAGTAGTCACATTTTCATGTTGGTGGGAGAATAAACAATATAAAAGCCTAAGTTAGAGATCTGCATGGGATAGGCCAGACCTGGTCTTTGCTTTTTTTAGGCTGGGCCAAACATTTTGTTCCAGCCTAGTCGGGCCTGGACTTAATTTTTTTTAGAGGTTGGCACAGGTCTATCCAAGCCCATATGAAAACCATTGTTAGCCCAATTAGACTAACAATTTTTGCAAAAATTGCAGATATTTTTAAATCACCATTGAAATATTTTTTTTTTAATAGAACAATACATAGGTAGTATTATTCTTATTATACTAGTATAAAGAATAGTACATTAGTATTTCTAAAAACATACATTTCTAGGAAAAAAATTTAAAGTACAGTAAAACCTGTTTATGACTGAATCTTGTCTTAAACGGAAAAATGTCTTTATCCATGCAAAAACAATATAATACATTTACAATAGACAATGTCTTGCTAAAAAGAGAATGTCTCTAAAAAAGATTTTTTTTCTCCTCTCCTATGAGATTCAGTCTTAGAAGATTTTGCTGTATTAGCATTTTCAGATTATTAAGTCTCCAAGTTATGAAATATGGATTAATGATAACTCCAACATTTACATAGAAATACAGATTCATTAAAAACCTATGTATTTTAGAGCACTTTACATGAGCACAGGAAGAAAGAAATGTAGTGCAGTGCCATATTTTGCAGCGGAAGTGTCTGTATTTCACAGCCTATGTGGGCAGTTTTTAAAATGAAGAACATGAATAAAAAGGCTAAATTAAGTATTTTTTGTCAGAAGTTCTCACACAAGACAATTTTGAAACACATCATCGTAAGAATCTATACAGAACAATTTCGAAGGCTCTGCCCATCTGAATCCTCTGTTTAAGATAAATTTGAAACACATAAACCTAAAAGAAAAACATAATTAAAAATTGTCTTCCATGAGGTATTCGGGGTACAGAGCCTATGTCAAAAAAGTCTTGGTTCCTCTTTCTGTTAAAGTTTAATTATTTTATGTCATTTATGAAGAATAAATTTTATTATTTTCTGTTTCAAAATCATCAGAAGTAAAGGGACTTTAATTAATTAAATTTTAAAATTGAAGGAGATGCAATGGCCCTATGTTCTCCTCACTGCTCTGTCGGTGCATATGGTAGTTTAAAAAAAGGTAATTTCCAAATACCAATATCTTAAAACTCTAAAGTAAATTTTAAAAAATTGTCTTTGTAATTTATTAAACCAAATTAAATTTAAATATAGCAGAGTACTGTTATCCAAAAGTTTTATTCAAGAAATATACAACAAATTTTTAGCTTCTATTTTTACGATACAGTGTATCTGTTACTGATATCTTGCACACCTTATAATTTTTAACAGCGATAAATATCGGCATGTTTGTAGAAATTCAGCCAGGCAGGGCCATTTAAGTTTTTGTACAGGTTGGGACGGGCCAGGTCAGCAAAATAAATTTTGTTTGTACAGATTGAGCCAGGCCTGAAAATTTCGGTCCATGCAGATCTCTAGTCTAAACAATATAAACAATCTGCTATGAAAGTTAAATTTATTAGTACATATTTCATATTTATGAAACACTGTTTAAATGCTAGAATTTATTAAATTCATTAGGAGTACAGGGTGTCCCAAAAATATTGACACATGCTTTAAGTTTTTATCTGTTATTTTATACATAGGCAATGTAAAAAATTGTCTGTCTGTTTTTAGTGCCAGAAAGCTCCAAAATTTAATACAATTCAAACTATCATAACTCAGTGAGTTTTGGTCATAGAAGAATATAATTTTTACTGTTGTACTTGTGAGAGATGAATAAATTTTTTCTAAATATAATTCACAGGACCCCAGAGACTGTATAAAATTTAAAAAGTGCAACTTTATAAATATTAATGGCTGGACTAGTTAATCAACAATCATAGTATTAATTTCTAACTTATTTTGAAAACTTTTGCCATTTACATTGCCTACGTATTTCCAACAGGTAAAATTTTAAAGTGATACAAAACAGTATAGATATCGGATAGTCTAACATTCGTTGTAATTAATGTCAGAATATTGAAATAAACATTGCTTCTAAATAAATAGAAAAACAAACAAAAATACAGTAACAACAATATTAGGATATGCAGTACGTATCAAACTAAAACATCAATCAACAAACATACAATAATACAGCTCCACAAAATATATTTGAAAATTCAAAATACTTTTTATTTCTTTTCAATTACAGAAATCAATTCTTTCTAAAAAAACTATAAAATACATAAATCTGCAATAAATCTATAACAACCAATCAGAATGTAAGGAATGTTATAACAGCAATGTAACAAATTTTAACATAATTGTAACAAGAACTAAACTTTATATTGCATTAATAATTTATATATTTTTGAAGTCACTGGTACAAAATTCTAATATTTAAATTGTATTTCTTCAATAATACTAATAAAGCTTTAACGAACCTAATAAGAACATATTGCAAATACTACTAACAATTGTGAATTCCAAATAAAATATTTAAATATAACAAGAAAAAAAGTGCTTTGAGGGAAAAAAAAATAAAGTTGTTTATAGAGTACATTTTGATCACTTTTGTTTTGATTTTAATCAAAGCTGCAATGAAGTTTCTGAACAAAAAGATCAAGAAAAATAATTTTAGTAATGAAAAAAATTTAAATAATAATTAAAACTAAGCGAAAAAGGGTTTGTTATACAAATAAACATTTTTTTTTAAATAGCAACATGAATAGCAACTGTTGTTTCTTATTAAATTAGAGGTGCAGGTCAAAATTCCATAAGAAATTATCCATAAAAAATTTCGACAATCTCTATTTTTATTCCCCTCACAATTACACATGCCAATTGTATGTGGATTTTGTACTGATATGCATACAGCATAAATACTGTTTATACAAAATGGTTGAATATTTGTATGGCTGCCATTTTCCAAAGAATAATTTCACAAAAATATTTTGATACCTGATATGAGCCAAAAAATAATGCACTATTTAAAAAAATAACAGGAATTATAAATTTTTACACATATACTCAGAACAAAAGTGCCATTGGTGATAATATAACCACATTTTTGTCGATCAATAAGAAATATATAATTCTAAAGCTTTTTGTGTTTATTATTTATCCTATATAAATTAATATTTCATTACATTAAAAACCTTCAATATAGTTTTTTCCCATTTTTATGAGAATTGCTAATCTTTATGAAAACTAATACAGTGAAACTCCAGTTACCTGGACTAAGGATGTCTGGTCGCAAGCTACATATGCAGAAGTCCAAAGAATTGGGCAGTCATTAAAAAGGAAAGTTATATTGTAAAATGAAAATTTCTCTAAAAACACTTTTCATTAATAAAAAGGTAGCCCTGATGAATGTTGGACTTTTACTGAATACAATGAATTGGTATCACTTATACTGAAAAAAATAAAAATAATAATAATATGATATGAACAAAACAATGGAAAAAAACCTTCAAGCTATTTATCAGTGTAGAGGAGGTGAACAACCACATTCCTAAGAATAAAAGTTGTGGAAAATCCCAATCATTTTCCTTTCTTACTTCTATCACAAATGCAGCTGAGCTACAATTTTTTTAATGCAAGTGAACTCTTCCCATTTTCTTAGCATATAAGAATAGAGAAATAAAGTATATCTGATATTAGTGAAATACAAGGATTAGATTATTAGAATATTAGAAATATCAAATTTAAATAGATCAATCTTCAAAAATTAAAACTAATCGTAAATTTTAGGAAAACTATATTTTCATAAAATAATACATACTGTTTGCACTTGAATTTAAAAAAAAAAAAAAAAAATATATATATATAAATATATATTGAATGTTTTGTTTCTCATATCTGTCTGGATAACTGGAGTTTAACTGTAGATATATATATATATTCATATCAGGGCTGCGGAGTCGGAGTCAGGCCCATTTTAGGGCAAAAGAGTCGGAGTTGGAGTCACTAAAAAACAGGCCGACTCCGACTTGTTTTTTTAGACAGTTTGAAGGGAAATTAAAACAATTCTATGTAATTTTAAATTTATAAACTGAATTATTATTTTTTTTTTGGACAATATATATATCAGATAACCCAGGTTAAATAGACCCAATATACTGTTCAGTGTACAGCATATATGAAAACTGCGTTTTTAATTGAACCCTCTAGTTGATATTTTACATTTAGTATTAACCTTCCTTTAGCTCGTTTTTTTGGGGTTTGTGGAACTCTAGGTAATGCGAAAATTGGAAATATCTGCTATTTTTGGAGTTTACTGAACCCAAAATATCCTTGTAATAGAAACCTTTTTCCTTTTTTTCTCTTATTTTCCCACAGATTCCTCGGGTCTGTGGGACCAGGAGTAACGTCGAAATTGTAAATTTTCTCCCCCCTTTTTTTGTGTGCACAGAACCCGCCAAAATATGTGATTTTTTTTTTTCTTGAGTCTGCGGTATCCAAAATAATGATGAAATATTGAAATTTCTGTTATCTTTCTCCTTTTGATGCTCGTGACTTGCAGCCCCAAAATAAAGCTGAAATTATAAGATTAATGCCAGAAATATAAAGCTTTCACCTTTCCTTTCGAATCCGCAGAACCCAAATTATTTCTGAAATTGTAAAATTTCCATCTTTATTTTTCTTCCCTTACATCGATAATTTTTCGGGTCTGGAAGACACACTATAACTTCAAAATTGCAACTTTTTGCATTTTCGTTTCCAAGTCCGCGGGATGTGAAATAGTAGAATTTCCATTTTATTTACTTCTTTAGATTTCAATAGTTTGGATTTTTTAAATCGGCAGGTCCCAAAATTGTACAATAAATAATGCTGAAAATATAAAATTTTTGCCTTTTTTTTCCCTTACGAAGCCGTGAGAACAGAATTAATGCCAAAATAGTAAAATTTTCACTTTATTTTTCTTGTATTCCCTCGTAATTTTTTGGGTTCTTGAGACCAAAAACGATGCGTAAATTGTACAATTTTCGCCTGCTATTTTTTGGGTCTGCAGGAATGGATATAAAACTAAACTTAAACATCCTTTCGCCCATATTTCGGAATGTATATTTGATATTACTCATTTGATATATACCCATATTTGGCATCATTTTGGTTATTGCCGTAAAATGACATAATATATATTGTTTGGATTCAACTGATAGATCTTTGTGTGTGTTGTTCAAAGTAAATTTTGGAAATTTATTAGATTTCAACTGTTGTTTCTATTTAAATAGCTTCAAATTTAATTTTTCGATTGCAATTTACATGAATATAATTATTTTACATACAGTTTTTGCACAGTTTTGACATAATTAAATTTTACCACATATAAAATTTAGTGCACATTGCGTTTTTGTGTGAGTGTACATAGAGTTTCTGGGAGGAGGAGGAGGAAGTTCAAAATATTTTTAGTCTTGACCAGAGCTGATTAATGCAGGGGGGGAATTCCAGACATATTTTTTAAGAATATTTCTGCCTTATTTTAAAAAAATCTGCATTTAATAAAGGTGAAACTTTTTATACTAATATCCCAATACTGTTGGAAGTTTGCCGCTGCAGTAATCATATGCTTCAAGGTCAAACAGGAATGTGCAATGTGCCAGGTTGCACTGTTGCCAGTTTTTTTTATTATTCCGATTGCTTGAATGCTGCTACTTTTTAGGTAGATTTTGTAAGAAATACTACTTAGTACATTCTCCCTTAGGTTGGAATTTCTGAAAAAATTTGCAGATCTACGCCGATCATGACTCCTATAACACAAAACCACCCCCAGTTCAAAACTTTATATATATATATATATATATATATATAGATCTATCTATCACTTTTTTATGGACACGATAACTTCAATAATTCTGCACAAATCTCTTCCAAACTGATACATAAAATCAAGGGAGACATAAAATCTCGGTCAAGTTCGTTAATGGGCAAAATCGAACCAAGGGGGGGGGGGGAACAGAAAACCCCCATAACTTCTTAATATTGATACATATCGAATCCGTTTAAAGTTATTATTACTTTTAGGAAAAGAGCCAAAAATTAACGTATGACAGATTTTTGATTTCATTAAAAATGCCTCTAAGGGGGAAAAAAAAAATAGGGGTTTCTGATGAAAAAAATTTATAACTTCGTCAATTCACAAGATATTAAATCCACTTAAATTTATTATAAATCTTCTTAATATTATCTACAACTTTTATATTGACAAGTTTTTTATAGGACCAACTCTTACAGCAAAAAAAAAATTTTAAACCAAAATATCCCTGCTGGCTCCGCCTACAGGCAGAGGTACATTTTGAAGTGGGGGGAAACAGAAAAACCCCATAACTTCTTAATATTGATACATATCAAATCCGTTTAAAGCTATTATTACTTTTAGGAAAAGGGCCAAAAATTTACGTATGACAGATTTTTGATTTCATTAAAAATGCCTCTAAGGGTGAAAAAAAAAAGGAGTTTCTGATGAAAAAAATTTATAACTTCGTCAATTCACAAGATATCAAATCCACTTAAATTTATTATAAATCTTCTTAATATTATCTACAACTTTTATATTGACAAGTTTTTTATAGGACCAACTCTTACAGCAAAAAAAAAAAAAATTAAAAACCAAAATATCCCTGCAGGCTCCGCCTACAGGCAGAGGTACATTTCGAAGTGGGCGATCCCAAACTGCTGCATCATGGCAAATAGATCTTTCTTCTGCAATTCCCAATAAACAGGCGTCGCACAGTCTAAGTCTTCAAAATCTACCTGTGCCTGTAGGCTAAGCCGTCAGTGATTTTTTTAAATAGTAATATTTCCTTTATTTAATGACAAATTTAATAAAACGACTATTACTATATCAAAACAAATGACAGCAATGAAGCAATCAGAATAATAGGAATCAACAGGCAATACTAATACTTTAGCTATCCCGGAGTCAGAGTCGGAGTCTGAGTTGGTTCCTTTAAAATTTCAGAAGTCAGAGTCGGTCCTTTTTCTCACCGACTCCGCAGCCTTGATTCATATGCAAGTCCCTTCACTTCCCCCCCCCCCTCCCCTTCTTAAAAAAATCCTATTTTTTCATTATTTTTTTAAAGTTACCTAAAAAAGATTGAATTTTGAACCACTGAACCATTCAGCGTACTTAAACTCACCTAAAATTTCTAAAAATGCATTGAAACAATTTTTAAATAAATTTTAAACATTAATTTACAATTTTATGGCAAATTTAAACTTAAATGCAAGCACAGTAATTTATAAATAAAAACAAGTCACGTATACACATGGAATTAAACCCAATAACAAAATAACTTAATACAAAGCATTTGTAAAGCAGTGAAAAACATGTCGGAAATCGTAACAAATGTCCAGAGCTATTAGCTAGAAAAACAATCTCTCTTCAGAATAAAAACATTCAATGTCAATATATATATATACATATTAAAAAAAAAAAAAAAATCACAGTCTTTACAAAATGCTGCTGAGGTCATAAAGCAAATTTTCAGATATTTTTCTACAAAATGGAATTTTTAAAAAGTGAACTGTAGCAAAAACAATTCACTACTTTGCAGGACACAAAAGAAATTCTTTTTTCAATACTGGAAGATTCTGGAAGAAGTCAATTTAATCTCTACTGGCTGATAAACATTTCATGCCAATTGAGATTCAAAATTTGAAAACAATGTCAAGTATAAAAAATAATTTAAAATTAACTTAGTTTCCCTATTTCAAACTTTTTAAACACTTCGGATGCAGTGAAAACCATTGAATCAATGATACCAGCAACAGTAAAAGTTCCACCCACAATAGCACATACCTGCAAAAGAAAATTTTAATAATTAATGTTGTAGTTTCTTTTTTTAAATATTTTTTATCCAGCAAACTTCTTTTAAATAAATATACAGAAAAATACACACACAGTAACCAAGAACTCAAAGTGATAAAATAGTTTATCATTTGAGCTTAAAATAGAATGTTATACAAAATCTAAAGTATCATTTATTTAAATTCACTATTTATTTAAAAAACTACATTTATGGGTTTTAAAAATACAGTCTGACCCGGTTAAGAAGCTCACAGTTAATACGCGATCCCGCTTAATACACAATTTTTTTTTCCTGGTCCCTTGAAATCATCCATAAGACTAATGCAAAAATATCACGTTTAATATGTGAACGGTTATTGCACAATTCCTGCTTAATAGAGCTTTGGTCCTTTGAGGCAAAAATATCACTTTAGATGCAAATTCATAAAACGTAATGGTGTTGCCAAATTCCTTTTCTCTTCTGTGGTGTTGCCAATTTAGTGGATTTTTTTTATTCAGATTAAGACCACTGTTTCCAAATAGAAATATTTGCCTTATTTAATAACAGATTAGTTAAGGCAAACATTACTAACTGGGAATAGTGGTAGGTATTTCAATGAAAAAAAAAAATCCACTAAATAAGCAACACTGCAAGTTTACACTGTAGAGAGAGATTGGATGAACTTTTGGTCACTTTACTTCTTCTTCTTTCTTTGCTCGGCGTATGCTGTCGATCATGTTTTTACATTCATACAGCTTCGGAAATAAAACCTCCCTAATACTATGTGCTGCTGTTTATCTGTGTCATTATACGAAAATATGATTCTGAAGGCCATGATAAATAAAACAGCATTAGTAAAACCAATAAATATTTCAAAATCATGTTCCTTATCCTGCTAAAACAGTCCGAAGACAATCGAGAAAATTTCAGCTGCTTATTTATCCAAGAGAACAAAGGTAGGAACCAAGAAATATGATGTTGGATAAAAATATTGTTTGACTAATATGCTCGAGCTTTGAACATATCTCTTAATGATCAATAGTGAAACTGAAGTTAATCTAAATATGCATAAAAAACACAATATTTGACCATACACATATAAGCAAAAGCTCTAAAGTTCATTCAGACTATTAGATAGTTAAATAAACTCAATTCCTGCAACATTATACAAATCAAGTTTAATATGAGATTTTTGTCCAGTCCCTTCAAACACACCTTAACCAGGTTCGACTGTATTAAAAATTTAAATAATATTTTCTGTCAATTTTTAAATGCAAAAAACAACCTGGCTTAATCCAGTTTTAAGTTATAGGTATATGTATGTATGATTGTCAAATCTAAACTAAAGATACACTTTTGGAAACTTTTATGACTAAGACACATTTTGCTGCAAATGTTTTATTTCTACCCTTTCTCACAGAGATGCAAGGGGTTGAAATTTTAATTCCAAATTACCTTACTGGTTTTCTTTTTCATAATTTTAAATATTTTCATATATTTTCATAAACCAATACAAAATTTATTACTAGAGTACTCTTAACCTGTATTCACCAATAACTAAAAAAAACATTTATATATTTTTTTTATTATTTAAGCCTAGCCTAATTATATTGCTAGTAACATTTTCTAACTATAAATAACTAGGATAACCCTTTTCTACATAAAGAGTTGATTGCAATGACAAGTTAAATTATTGAATGCCAGAATTTTGTAACTGGATGATAATTGAATGAACTGAATGTGAAAAGGCTGATCTTTGTAAAGTTTTGTGTTTTTGTAAAACATTTTCCTAGACACAGCGGACCCGACCTGGGTTACAAAACAAAACATACTACCCAGTGTACAGTGTATATTTAAAAACTAAATTTTTAATTAGAAACTTTTTTTTTTTATATTATATATATATATATATATTAGCTTGAACATTAACAACATCAAAAAGTATTTTTATATGAAAAGTATCAATTAGGTCTTCAAATAAAATTAATTACCTCCATTTTATAAAAATCTCAAAAGTCCCCAGCCCACAGCTGAAAATTACTTATATTATTCACTATTTTAATTCAATAGATCAAATATAAATCTACAAATTTCACTTGTGTAATTCTTATGGAGATTACAGTCTAGTTACTTAGAATTTCAGTGATTAAAATTTATACCATTTACTTTGTTTCTTTACATAAGATTAAACACTGTCACAATAGATACAAACACAAGTAAAATTGAAAAATTTTAGACAAATAAAAAAAGGTATTTTTTTCTTATGAAATGATATTTTTTTAATGAAATGATAAATTTTAAAGAAAATTACTTAAGGAAATGTATGTACAAAGAAATCATAATTACTACTGTTACCTATTACTAAATCCTTTATGGTTTTAGCATACACAATCCCATCAAAAACATCACATGTAAAAAATATAGCCAAGTTTTGTGACTCTTTTACAATAAAAAGTTTGAGATCATATAGAGCCAATCTCTCTTATATTGACTCTGAAATTTTCTTTCATAAATCACTCCTAGTCTGTACATCTTTAGTTAAAGAATATTTTGTGACTTGGCAATTATGCAGCAAGAGAATGTGATGGTGTGGCTTATATTTTAATGATCAAGTTTATTAATAAAGTATTGTATAAAATAGTATTTATGAGTATTGAACGTATATGTATTTGTGGAGTGGACTTAATTTTATATAATATTCTAAACCCAGGTGCAAAACCTCTCCTATGGTCGCGTTGGATGTCCAGAGTTTTGGGTGGTTTTCTTCCAACATAACATGAATAAGTGGCAGACACCCCCTTTTAGAAAGACCTCCATCCAAGGCATCTCCTCTTTTTTAGGCTTATATCCCTCGCATTCATAACTGGTTTAATCAAATAATCCCATTATATTCCATACCCCTCGTGTTCATAACTGGTTTAATCAAATAATCCCATTATACTCCATACCCATAGTAATGTGTCTTTTTACAAGTATACTCCTTTTCTTCACTTTGGGGTTTTTTTGGATATCATCCACTGCTTTTCGTCAAGCCCATTCCATGTCCCTATTATTTGAAGTTACCACAAATTTGAAGCTTTAATTCCATTTGCAAAGTCCTCTAGATAAAAAGAAGTTTCAGGTTCCTAGGCAAGTACTAAGTTATGGGGGGAGGGGGGGGGGATCAAAAGTACTCTCAGTTGCTTCCGGGAAAGCTGCAATCGATCTGAAGTATTGCTTGCAGACCTAGATACTCAATATTTGGCATAAAAGTAGGGTTTAGGATACACAGAAAGACAAAATTAAAAATTCTGGAAAATTTCAACAAATTAAACTATTTTTTATCTTTTTTTTTGAATTTTCGATTTTTTTTAATGAAATTTCTGCATTTTTTAATTTTTTCTTTCTTTGTATCTCCAAATCAAATTATTTTTGAATTTTCAGAATTTTTAGTTTTTTGGAATCCTAAACACTATTTTTATGCCAAATTTTAAGTTTCTAAGGCTACAAAGATAGAGTTATTTTCAAAATTTCAAGATTTTTAAATTTTGTCTTTTTTTTTTTTTTTTTTAATACCTAAATCAAAAAATTTTCGAATTTTGTGGATTTTTTAAATTTTTTGTATCCTAAACATTATTTTTTATGCCAAATTTCAAGTTTCTAAGGCTATGGGATGTACCTTAGCTTTTTGATGATCAGTGAGTGAGTGTCAAAAAATCGAGACTTAGTTCATATTTCTTCTGAAATAGAAAATATAGAAATGTGAAATTTGAAAATTTGGTCCCATTTGCAACGTACTCTATAGTCTGTTCAGGGAAAGGAGATAATGAAAGTAAACAAACGGGTTGCAGAAAAAATTGCCAAGGAGTCACACATTTGGCACAAATCTCTAGGTTGGCAAATTTTATTTTTTATTTCCATTTGTTAATTTGAAGCTCAAACACTTCAGACAGTCTGTTTGGTGTTTCTGGCACAGCGCCAGGTTTAAGCATCGCCAATCCGCATGTGCATTTGTTTACTTCTGTTATCTCCTTTCCCTGAACAGACTATAGATAAACGAAATTTCAGGTTTTTGGGAAACTCCAGCACAAAGATATGTGTGTGTGTGTGTATGTGAGGGGGGGGGGTGTCAAAAGTACCCTGAGTTGCTTCCTGTAAAGGATGCTTATGGCTGTGTTTTCTCGACTTGGCGGGTGCACTGCAGTGCCTCCAGATTCATGAGGATATTGGAGATAATATCTGTATTATTATTTTATGTGTGAGTATATATACATCTACATGCAAGTGAATTTTAAAATTTTTGTTGTACCTAACTTTTGTACACCTAATGCAAATTTTAAGAAAAATGTTTAACTTTTCCACTCAGAAACAAGAATAACTCCATACAAGAGAAATATGAATTTGGCTTAGAATATTTTAACTGTTGATAAAATAAATATATTACATCCATTTTTAAGGCAATTTTTGTAGATCAAAATAACATGCAAAAATGCTTATTGTGGACAGAAAACTTACCAATATGTATATAAAAAAAAATATCATTTGAAATATTTTGTGTTTAAGTGAATGAACTAATAAGTTCTATTTTGACCATGAAAATCTTTTAGTGATGGAAGTTTCTTTTTAATAAAAATAAAATAAATTAGTAATTTTACAAAAATTAATGAAAATAAATTGTTCAAAAATTTATTTTTCTAAAATTCATAAGCAGCTAATTTCTATTTTATTTTTATCAATCAATTCAATTTATATTAATCAAATTATTATTATTATTATTTGTTGTTGTTTGTTTGTTTTAAGCACATTTTCTGAAGTATTATCATTTATCATCATGACTGCTTAAAGTAAAATTGTCAAATGTTACCACATAGATCTGAATTGAGATACTGGTCTTTTAATTGGTTTAGATCATATGTGTAGCATAAATGTTTTAGGTATAGCAAGTGGTTTCAAAGAATTAAAGATTTTTTTTTTAAGAGTAGAATTACAAAATAAACGTAATTCATCATAATAAAATTTCTGATATTCTAATTCAATTTTCAAGTAGAATCTTTTAATTTACCTATAAAAAGCATTTAACTTAATGGTTTCCAACAACTGTTCAGTGGCACACTAATGTACTATGAGACAATCCTAAGTGTGCCACAAAATTTTTGAAATACAGTCAAACCTCATTAGTAAGTCACCTGGATAAAACACAACTCTGCATATTAGATAATGTTTCAGAAATACCAACCATTCTCATATGCTTTTCAACATATTGCATCACTATTTTTTCAACCACTCCACTTAAGACATCACTTTTAAGAGTGGAATAGACATTTTAAGGCACAATTTTTTAAGACATTAAAAATCACAAAAATGCAATACTTAGCTAACAGCAATCAACAGTTACATGAAATCGTTACATAAAAATTTTAAAATAAATAACAATTCAGTCATTGTGAAAGCTTTGTACATGTGAGGATGATAAACCATTTCATGACTAAGATACAATTTTTTCTTGAATATGTGTTTCAGATGAAAAATGAGTGATTTAAAAACAGTTTTAACAACCTTATTCCACAAAAAAATTTCAGATATTTAATTAATTAATCTCAACAAAATTTGGTTGGAAAAATATTAGACATGAAGTCATTTAAAGAAAATTTGTACTATAATTAAAGAAAACAGCAGCAAAATTTCATAAAAAATTAATAGTACTTTTAATTATTACATGATTATATAAATGTAGATTTTACAAACTGGATTAACATGTACAAAGTCTTTAATATTAATAAATACACTTGGAAAAAAAGCTTTTTTATATCCATCATTTTTTTTTTCAATCAAAGCAGTAATTTTTTTCTCGGGAATTTGTAAAACAATACTGCTTTATGTATAAAATATTCACATATGAATTTTATTAGTCCTTTACAATTAAAATGTTAACTTACAGATATAAAAATTAAAATTATTATTTAACAAGCTGTTTTAAACTAGAACTGTGATCACCATACAGATACACTAAAATAAAATACATTAAAATAATAGTAGTTTATTAACCAAAGAAAATTTACCGTAGTTAGGAAACTATACAAAGGTGGGCGTGTTTCTGTGTACTTTACAGTAATAGGTGTTAAGTCATATCGGAACCATATGGCAGGCATTATTTTACCAGTATGACTAAATGTGACAGAACTCTGAAATTATAAAGTCAACTTTAAAAATTCTACATATAAAAATGCATACAGTTTAACAATTACATGGGAGATAATAAAAGTGTTATAAAATACACATAATTTCAATTCTAATAATTCATAACAACATAATAATCTACCTAAAAAAACTACTGCCTTCAAACAATTAATGATTCCAGCAATGATTATGAAAATGAAAAGCTCTCACACCATATTATTAAAATCAAAGTTGTTAAGATGCTGCAGAAAACCTACACTGTGTGTGAATGATCAAATTTTGATCACATAAGTGCAATTCAAATAGTGCATTTTTAACCATTAATTTAAAAATATGAATAGCAAGTCTTGAGAAATAAAAGACAGTATATAACAGTAGAATCTCATTTTAATAAATTTTTCAATTTAATGAATATTATTTAAATTAGAAAAAATCCTCTATAATTTGCCATTAAAAATACTAGGGAATCAAAACTGGGCTTCCCGTGTTACAGAACATAGGCAAAAACCTTTTATTTCTAATAGATTTTTCATATTTTTATTTGTCAAAGGTTTCTACGTTTAGTGATTCTTTTTTTGTTTGTTTGTTTGCTTTTCTTGTCCATGAAGCACTCATATATGCGGTATAGTTATCATCCAGCTATTTTTTTGTACTGAGTGTTCATACATACAATACAGTGATCACAATATTAACGAATTTAATGTTTTTTTTTGGTATTACCAATACATCGAGACCACTGCATCCAGTGATGTTTCTTTGTTTGTTTTCATTATATTCACTATTCATCATCTTATGAATGCGATATAGTTAATGGCGATATTAACGAATTTCATGCTTTCTTTCAAATTTGCAATGATCGTTAACATTTTTTGTAATACTGATGAAATGTGAATTAAAACAACGTTTCTTACTGCTCATATTAACTTTTTCATATGCATCTTATTAAATTTTTTAAATAAAATTTTTATATTTTATTCATAAAGGCAATATCTAAAAAAATATCTTCTGTTTATATTATATGTTAAAATATCCAATGTTTGTTCATGGTCTAATTAAATAATTCTTTTTTTAAATTCTTAAATTATTACAAAGCATCCTTTTGTCCAAAATCGTCTGAACAAATCAAATTTTCTATCTGGAATATCACTACTCTCATATAAAGACAACCTATTCTTGCGACATTTTTATCGCAAAATTCATTAATTTTACTATCTGTAAATATTTAAAAAATTATAATGGCAACATTCTTCTTTGTTTATTGGGCGTTGGCGAATAGTTTAGTGATAGTTTTCTTCATGGAGAATAGTCGACTGGATAATGGAAAAGTACCACGAAATTTAATCTTCGTTACAAATGTATCCAAAAATTACATAAATAAATATGATCATAACTAAAAAAGAAAGAGTTGAAGGTTTTTGTTTTGCATTTTTCTTCTATCTGGGTGACAGGCAACAAAAAAGAAATTAAAATGTCTGGTCTGGCAAATTTACTGAAAATTACTTAAATAAACATCTGCCATTTTCTTTAGCGTTTAATATTGACTTGAACATGAAAATCTTCCTCTTTGAAGGAGTATGGCTACATAAACAGCTCAGAA
Organism: Maratus michaelseni; assembly: GCA_963931845.1. Taxonomy (NCBI): domain Eukaryota; kingdom Metazoa; phylum Arthropoda; class Arachnida; order Araneae; family Salticidae; genus Maratus; species Maratus michaelseni. Next base: position 173,265,652 of record OZ007587.1, on the reverse strand, counting down.
TTCATAAAAAAAAGAGAGGAGAACAAAATAAACAGCTCAGAATTCATAAAAAAAGAGAGGAGAACAAAATAAACATCACATTACAGATTCGTTACAAAATGATTGCGACACAGAAAATAACGAAAAAGAGGAAATTATGTGTGAAAGTAAAATTTACGACATTTTTCACAACATTTATTCATGAGTTTTGTGAACTGTATTGTATTGATTATAAAACAAATACATTAACAAATTCCTCATTTAAAAATAATTTATAGTATTTTCTATAATAAATATATTCTATTTTCAGAGTTGAGTTGAAGAAAATGACTACCTGTCAACATGTACAGTTTTCTACTACATTTACATTCTTTCATCCAAATGTAGTTTGTTTTCATGTATTCTAATCAGGAGAAAATAAATATTAAATAGTTAATATTAGATTAAATAGTGAATATTAAATAGTTAACTATCATTTTTGTATGTACAGAAAACCATAACTTGGATCAAATTTATGTTTTTTTTCCACGACCAACTATGACACTTGCGATTTTTTTTTTTTTTGTTATGCACTCTGTTGACAAAATTTGCAATTTTGTTTTATTACACAATCGTTTGACAAAATTCACAATTTAAGATTTTTTTCGCGACCTCTTGACAAAATTCGCGACCATTTGAAGAAAGTCGCATTTTCTGCCTCGAGTGATTGACCTAATTTTGCGATTTTATTCATGGATCATTTGGCGTAATTCTCGGCTTTTTTCCCAACAAACATAAGTCATATAGTTTAATGCATATATTTTTAAGTTATGGGCAATAGAAAAAAAAAGCTAATATTGCAGATTTTATATATAAAAAAAGCAGAAATTGCAGATTTTATAAAAAAGCAGAATTTTGCTTATAGGCGGAAAAGTGGCATCCCTGGATGTGTATTACGGGCAGTTCGTTATACTTTCATCCCGGGTTTATAAGAAATTCAGAGGGTAAAAAGGTATAAAAGTAAGGAAGAAAATTTAATGGTGAACACAAAATTATTTTACCAAAGCACATGATTCAGTTTTTTCTTCCGTAATCCTTATTTGTATTTCTTTTTTCATATATTTCAAGATAAAAGGTTAATTTTCTTCCCTTTTCTCGTATTTTGATTTGGGTTATAGCTTTTTAATGCCTTTACCATTCAATTAAAAAGTATTAAGCTTTCTAATCAGTAAAATGAGACACAGTTTTCAAAAAAATTATATTTAAAAATATATATTTTCCCCAATTCAGCGGTGTAAAAATTTAATTTATTCGATTACATACATGTTGAATTTGTAATTTTCTTACATTATTATTCTCTTATTTATTTATTGATTGGAGTTTTAATTTCGTCATGGAAAATTAGCCGGAGACAAATGCTGAACTATTGAATGCAAATTGTCTATTATTCTTTCTTAATGGCCTGCACACAATGGAAAAAAAAAAAAAAAAAATTCTGCTTGAAAATTATTTTTAAAGCCATAATAAATCAATTTTACAGTTTTCAAATAAATTGCATTTGAAAGTAGATGTTTTCCCCCTATATAATGGTGTAAAATTAAAAAATGCACGATGTTTACAAATTTGAAAAATTGCAGTAGCAAAAATCGCAAAACCGAAATTTCATCATCACGTGTTGCCATTCGCAAAATGACATCAACATTATGCACCTACACATTCACATATAATCTCTTTTTTTCATAGTTCCTTTGATTTGTCTTTACACTCATTTAAAAAAGTCCAAAGAATTTATTTTTGAAGTACTCCTTACATTCGAATTTGGCGATAAATAGCTGTACCGTACTTATTAGTGAATTTCTAGTATGCAACAATTCACATTTGGAATTAGATTATTATTTTTTTAATGGTAGAGAACAAAAAAAGAAAGTAATTTTCAATGAGAAAAAAAATTAATATTATACAAGCAGTAAGTGCTGGAAGAAGGCAGGTAGATGCCGCAAAATAATTTATATTGCTACATCTGCATTAGCTACGATTTTAAAAGAAAAGGACAAAACTTTGAATCTTTTTCTGGTCTAAAAATGTGCCCAAACAGAAAACCAATGCGACTTGGGGGCTGCCAAACAACTTATGAAAATGGTTTAGAGATATAAGACAAAAACTTTGCCCATTTCAGAACTTATATTACATGGTAAAGCCAAATATGTTTCACAGGCCATGAAAATAGAGAAATTTGAAGCGAGTTCAGGTTGGCTGTTTCGTTTTCATGATAGGTACGGCATAAAGACAAATTTCTGAAGAATAAAAATGTGCCCATTATATCGTGAAAATAATTTTAATGAATTTCAATGCTTGTACATTAAAAACAATCTATACTTTAAGGAATTTTTGCATGGTAATGTAAAGTTAAAAATTACCTTGTAAGCATAAGTGTACTGGTAGGTATGTACTTTTAAACCATCAAGACTTTGATAAATAGTAGGGACTATTTTCATCACATAATCATGAGACTCAATATCTGAAAATACAAAAAATACATGCTTAGAAGGAAAAAATCCAAACAATAAATGGATATAAAATATGCAACCTAACCTCTTCCCCTTACCCCTAAAATTTGCTTTTAAATAATAATGCATCTCTCTAATAATAAATAAAAAAAATAACACTGATGTCACTACTGCTGCCATAAATGAAATTGTGATCAGAAGTTTTTCTTGTTTCTTATTAAGAAAACTTTTGCACATAAAAATATGAAAATTGGTATTATTATAGGGAAATGTTAGATAAACACACTGAAGCAGACAGTTTTTAAATCAAAGAATTATTTAAAGTGTTATTTAATGATGAAATTTGTCAAAGTAGTTCAGTTAAATAAGTTTTGTAAGATTTAATAAAAAACTATGCATAGCAATTTAACCATCTTTTGCAAGCATATATAGGAGTTGTGGTGTGCAGTGTCTAATCATTTTTTCAATTTGTCTAAATTTTGAAAGTTTTTTTTTCAATATTTTGTTTAAAATTTAAGTATTTCAATAGCAATTTATTTCATATTTCAAAAAAGTCTTTTTTTTTTTAATTGTTACTAAAAAAAAAAAAAAAATGCAAATAATATTTTCAATTGAAAAATATAATTGCACATGAATATTAACAGAGAAAGAAAACTTTAAAATATTTAAATTATTATGTGTGAAAAAAATGAAATGGGGGGAAATTACATCAAAAAAGCCAAAATAACAATATTTCCAAAACCTGTCCATACATAAATATATTTACATGTGAATATAAAAAAGAAAGAAAATAACAAAATAAATTATTATGTGCAAAATGCAATCAATGGGGGAAAATTACCCTATCTATAAAATGTGATATTTAACCTGTTAACTGGGTATGACGAAATATTTCGTCATACACAAACTACTACTGCAATGGGCATTACGACATTTTTCATTATGGAAATTTGCTATAATATTTTGAATGCATTACGTTTTATGTAGTTCTTATCTATTAAATCTTAGCGTGGTTTTATGTGAGCATATTGTTTACATTTTTGCAATCTGTCACGCGAGTGCTATTCACGGAAAAACGGCTGCTGCGCCACTCGCCTGCTCATATATTGTGATAATTCTTTGAATGTGCACAATTTGGTTTCATTATAGCCTGCATTTCAGTATTTTACACATTAGTAATAACTTGCTTACTTGAGTATTTGTTAATTTTTTCAAAATATGGCTAAAAGTTATTTTGCGGAAGAAAGTATTTTTGAATTGCTAAAGAGTGACAATGAAATATTGCCCGGGAGGACAGGTAAACGATCTCAAATTACAAGCAGCAATGGCAGTTCAGAAGAAAGCGATAATGACTTTTTTACGGATGGACTGGATGATGTTGAATCAGAAGATGATGATATTATAGATGCAAGTTCGCAATCGAGATCAGGTGAATGGGAAAGTGTGGGAGTAATACGATTGCCTTTTCCGTTTCTGTCTGAATCTGGACTTACATTTGAAGGACCCAAACAAAAAGATTGACTTTTTTATTTTGAGAAATTTATAGATGACAATTTTGTAAGACTTATTGTGGAAGAAACAAGCAAGTACGCTGGACAATTTTTTGAAAAAAAATCCTTCCTTGAAACCGCATGGGTTGACACCGAGAACCAAGCAATAAGAGTATTTATTTTCTTACTAATTTTGCAAGGAATGAAAGAAAAACCTTCATATTAGCTGTATTTCAAAAAGCGAGAAAGTCTGGAGATTCCATATTTTTTTTATAAAACTATGTCAGAAAAAATATTACAACTGTTAGTGAAATTCTTACACTTTTCTGATAACAATGCATTCGATCCAACAGTGTGCAACAAAACAGAAATACAAAATCAGTTCAATTTTAAACTATTTGAGAAATAAATTCAAGCTTTTATACATACCAGATAACGACATATTAGTAGATGAGTCTTTTTGTTAAGGAAAGGAAGGCTATCTTGGAAACAGTACATTCCATCAAAAAGAAGACGATTTGGTGTTAAATTGTATAGCTATGTGAAAGTAAATCTGGATACATAAGTGATTCTCTTATATATACAGGTCAAAATACGCAGTATGGTTTGAACTAGCCAGAAGAAATGGAGCAAATCATATTGTTTTGGAATTCTGCCACGATTTGTTGGATAAGGGATATACGGTATATCTCGATAATTGGTAAAACTAGTATTGATCTAGCTGAGAAGATGTACAGGACAAAAACTGATGTTGTAGGAACAATGCGGAAAAATAGAAAGGGAATATTATCTGATATAAAATCTCGTCTTTTGAAAAAAGTTGAATATATTGCAAGGTATAGAGACAAAATAATGATTATGAAGTGGAAAGACAAAATGGATGTAATTATGTTGAGTACTACTCACGACAATAAATTTGTGGAAACAGAAAAACGATATCAAAATCAGAAGTTACCATTGACTATAACAAAAACCATGGGAGAGTTGATCTTGCTGACAGACAAATGAAATATTTTCTTACATTCACTAGACATGGTGTGTTTGAATGATATCCCTTGGTCACTTTGATAAGCTCCATTTTCTCATTGAAATTGTTGAAAAATATGGAGATGGACCGCAGTAGTCATCTACCAGTACAGGACGTCCTTCTTTGACACCAAAACTATCTAGACTTATTGACAGACATTTTGCAGATTACATACCATTGGACTCTTCAAGAGCAAACGTAACCAGGAGATGCAAACTGTGTTATTCGAAAGGTTTTAGTAAAGAATCGAGATTTTGGTGTCCCGACTGTCGTGTTACTTTGTGTATGCCACATTACTTCAAGGAATATTATACTATGAAATAATTATTTAATTTGTTGACGGACAGTAGGAACAAGTGAAGTTCGAAAATTGACACTATATGTTTTTGTAATTTTTAGAATATTAGAAGTATAGTTTTACTCTTTCTGCTTAAATAAACTTAATTTTGATTAATTCAGCACCTTTAATTAGGTTGCACATTTATGTTGATTATTCGATCAAATAATCAATTTGAATTTTTCTATAAGAATATACTGGTAATTATCATTTTTACTTTCTTCTATCTATAATAGAAGAAAGTATTGTAATCGAAATTTTTTTCGACTTCCGGTTTTCGACGGATTTACACGTTTTAGGGGTCAGAGATTCCGAAAAACATGTTTTCACAAAATGTCTGTCTGTCCGTCCTCATTGTATCATCAAAAAGTGTATGAAGTTATGCTTCAAATTGAACAACATTTTTTTCTATGTTTTTGGCTATGGCAAGCAGGTTCTATTAGAATTTGGGGATATTTTGATGAAAGGGGGCGCTGTGATCGATATTTATGTTCCATTTTCACTATTGTATCATCGAAAAGTGTATGAAGTTATGCTTCAAATTGAACCACATTTTTTTTCTATGTTTTTGGCTATGGCAAGCAGGTTCTAACTGATTTTGGGGATATTTCGACGAAAGGGGGCGCTGTGATCGATATTTATGTTCCATTTTCACTATTGTATCATCGAAAAGTGTATGAAGTTATGCTTCAAATTGAACCACATTTTTTTTTCTATGTTTTTGGCTATGGCAAGCAGGTTCTATCAGAATTTGGGGATATTTAGACGAAAAGGGGCGCTGTGATCGATATTTTTGTTCCATTTTGACTATTGTATCATCGAAAAGTATATGAAGTTATGCTTCAAATTGAATTAAAAAAAATTTCTATGTTTTTGACTATGGCAAGCAGGTTCTAGTAGAATTTGGGGATATTTCGACGAAAGGGGGCACTGTGATAGCCATTTAAAGATTTCAAATTGAAAAAGATGTACAAAAAAATTAGAAATCCTAAAAGTTTTTTTCGTTAAATGTTCGACCTTGATCCGGAGAATCCACAACAATTTTTGTTTTGCCTCTATCTTAAAAAATGGCTCAGATATAGCGGTTTGAAATTTTAGGGTGGCTGACATTTTCAAACAAGACAGCAGAATTCATCCATAAACGGGTTTAATTTATGAGTTTTAGTTAACATTGTTTCAGCAAATTTTCTTTCATTGTTGTAACCATTGTTTCTATTATATGCTTATCACTATATATTTATGTTTGGCGCCAATGTCAAATTATCGCCAAACTTGGCGAAATATCGCCAAATTTGGCGACCAAAATAGGTTGCCATAAATGAAGCCAACTTGGCTGTAGAGGACTAATTTGGCGATATTCTCATTCAAATTCAATGTTAATGAGAACTGGGATTGAATCTTCTTTAATTAGGTTCCACGCATTTTACCTTCGTGTTTTCCAGTAAAATTAGCTAAAATCGTAAAACCAAGGAATAGGGAGGCTATCTGTTCCTGTCGGTTCAGGCCAGAAGGACTTTTCGTAGTTTAGTAGACATCAGTTGATTGCATCCCGGTAACCCGACGATTCGCAAGCAGCTGACGTACAACAGAATGACGAAAAATATTGATTTTATTGGCGATGTGATAGCGAATTTTGAAGTATTAACATGACTGAGATAGAAAAAAGTTTTGGGATTGGCACATACGACTAGTTTTTTACTGTATTTTTCCCTGACCACTAGCCACCCTGCACGTGCATACTGAAGCTGCAACTCGTATAACAAGTGTAAAATGAACTTCAACCTAAAAAATTGTTTCCAAAACATGACACTGGGCTTCTACTTGTACGCCGGTAAATGCACATTTGTGCTGCTATAGCCGTAGTGTCTAAAAACGACCGTTTCGTTTTGGGCAGCTAGAGCCGTCATGCCACATTGTGAACTTCGCTTTGACGACTATAGCCGCAAGTGTCCGTCAATGTGTTAAATTTGTTCAATTAATTTTTTCTGCATTGAAGATATTTGATTTATATAATAAATGTTATAAAATATTTTGTCAAAATAAATAAAATCAATAAGTTAAAAATGATTTTCTTTTATTACTTGAGGTGTGATAATATTACTTATCACTATGAAGAAAAAAGTCCCCATTGTGAAACGAGTTGAACAAACATCTTTTCTTCTAACATCTAATAGAAAACTTTACTATAAAAATCTGGAACACAACATTTCTTACAACCATTTTATACAAGCAGATTTTCAAATGTACAAGATATATTACTTAATCAAATGCAGCCTTGTGAACCTAAAAATCTCCCAGTCAAAGAGAAATGAATAGCAATCCGATTACAGAACATCGCCACAGGTCGTAAAAATATCATATCTTCCGTAGTTGGAAAATCTTTTAAAACAGAGCAAATCAGCATGTTTTTAGAGCTTGTAGGTTCTGGATGGGGATTAGAGAGCATAGCTCGTAGGGACAGAGCCCCTAGCATTTAAAAAAAGTGATAAAGTTTAGTTTGATACTGTATGATTTTTAAGTAATAATTCTTAACGCTAGATGGCAGCACTATGAAATAAAAGCTATTTAAAAGGACTTTACAAACTGATATTGTTACATCATAAATTGACTATAAAAAACATTCTCAAAAACTTTATCAAGTTTCTAAAACTTTATTATTATTGTGCTTTAAAAATTCTATCATAATTTTCTGTTATATTTGTATTAATTATCTTTCATTTATTTTTTTTAGATTTTTTGTGAAAGTATGCGAGCCTGTTTCTTTTCTGCGGGACAGTCGTGTAAACATTCTATTTGATTCGGTTGTGTGTTTCTGAACGTAAAAAGTCATATTCTGTTTTAGATTCTTAATTCAAAGTGTGTAGTAATTTTAATTCAATTCAAAGTCGTATTCTGTTTTTAAAATGTGAAAAAAGATCAACTTCTCAAGTTTCACTCATTTTGAAATTATGCCTCAATACTTCCGATTTAATTCACACCATTATTCATAAAGAAAATTTTACTGGGCCTTTTAAAGAAAAATCTTCTGGTCTTCAAATCGAGCTTCGAAACAAGAATTGAAGTTTGATTAGTGAAATATGAGAATTATAGAATTGATTCATCAGAAATTCGATGATAATTCATCAGTCATAATCCGTTACAATTATATTCGATGTGCTTGGGGAAAATCGAAATTCAGGAATGGAATCTGGGCATGACGCAAATCTCAAGGTACGTAGATATTCTTTTATTTATTTATTGACTTATAAAATCTCAACTGTGGTAATTCTTGAATCTAAATATTCTACAAAATTGTTGGTCCGTCGTAAGCCGCAGTTCGGCTGGTGATTAATAAATTACATCTTATTCAAAATTATAATAATGACGAAAACGAAAGCGGAAATCGCTTCGGAATCCAAATTTAATTTTACCGTAAAAGAAATAAAAAGATATAGGGATCAGGTATCCGATGCGATTGAAAAAGATAATTTGAAGTTATTGGAGAAATTAAAATCGAAACTTAGTATCTTAGAAAGTGATTTAAAAAAATCATATTTTGGTATAGCTGAAGAAACAATTGAAACTCTTTACGATTCATTTACTTCTGCTAAAGACTTAGTTGTAGAAGATATAGTGAAAATTGATCAGTTTATTGCAACTAAGAACGAAAGTAAGAAAACCCAATGTGATGCAGATGAGAATAGTTCTATTAGGGAAAATTCAATAAAATTACCTAAATTCCAATTGCCCATATTTTATGGTGATATGAGTCATTGGATTACATTTAAAGAGACATTTTTGACTTCTATTCATAAAAATGAAGCGCTTTCTGATCAATTAAAATTTTCATATTTAATTGCGAGTGTCAAAAATTATCCTGCTAAATTAATTTCAGGATTTTCTATTTCAGGTGAGAACATAGGCGTAGTGTGACCGAAAATTTTGGGGGGGCACAAATGTTTATTAAACACACACGCACGCACACATAGCCATATATATATACGGTGGTTTCTTGGTTAAAAATGGCCGAAGTTAACAACGTTGCTGCAATTTTACCACATTGGGTAAAAGTAATTCATTTTCGATCTTCTAGCCCAATATAATGAATTTTGTCTTAGTTTCAAAAAAGCTTATTCGGAAATCGTACAGCAATTTTTGAATTTTTTGCGAAATGTCTGAGATTTTTAGCTTTTTTTCATGTTTTGCGACAATTTCTTAACATTTGTGTTAAGAGTTAAGCTTCAATCTTTTAACGCATTTGCTCATTATACTAAATTTTGTACTCTGGGGATTTTTTAACTTTTCGCAAATTTTTCATGCGACTTTTTGCGGGTTTTTTTTTCACATTTCGCGGAAGATTTTAATATTTGTAACAGGAATCCTGTTACACCCTTTTAGCCCAATATAGTAAATGTTAGCCTCTTTTCAATAAAATTTATTCGAAACTCGTATAGCGACTTTTGAATTTTTCACTAATTTGTTAAGTGTTTTTTAGCGTTTTTTCGTGCTTTGCAGCGATTTTTTGACATTCGTAAAAGGAATCCAGTTACAATCTTTTAACCCAATATAGTAAATTTTATTCTCTGTGATTTTTAACTTTTTTGAATTTTTTAATGTGATTTTTCATTTTTTTTTTCACGTTTCGTGGAGATATTTTCACATTCGTAAAAAGAATCTTGTGTCAAACTTTTAGTCCAATAGAGTAATTTTGTTTCTCTTTTCGAAAAGTTTATTTGGAATTAAAAGAATGATCTTAACAATGTCTTTAATTTTCCATGCGATTGTAACGTTTTTTTCGCGTTTCGCGGCGATTTTTTGACATTCGTAAAAGAATTCCAGCTACAACCTTTTAACCCAATACAATAAATTTTGTTCTCTGTGATTTTTAAGTTTTTCATGATTATTTTTTGCAGTTTTTACGCGTTTTGCGGCGATTTTTCTAACATTCGTAAAGGAAATCTAATTTCAATCTTTGATCACAATATAGTAAATTTTGTCTTCTGCGATTTTTGAATTTTTCGAGAATTTTTTTATGAGATTTTTTTCACGTTTCGTGGATATATTTTCACATTCGTAAAAAGAATCTTGTTTCAAACTTTTAGTCCAATAGAGTAATTTTGTTTCTCGTTTCAAAAAGTTTATTCGGAATTAAAAGAATGATTTTAACAATGGCTTTAATTTTTCATGCGATTTAACATTTTTTTACGTTTTGCTGCAATTTTTTAATATTTGTTACAGGTATCTACCTTTCATCCCAATATAGTAAATTTTGTCTTCTGTGATTGAAAAAATGAGATTTTTAGCTTTTTTTCGCATTCCGCGGCGCCGTTTTTTAAACATTCATAAAAAGGAAATCAGTTTCAATATAAAATAATATAATATAATCAATATAATATATGCCCAAATACAATAAAGTTTGTTCTCTGAAAATTTTTGAATTTTTCGCTTTTAAATCTCATAAAATTTTTTATGCGATTTTCCGCGATGTTTCGTGGTTAGCGGTAATTTTTTAACACTTGTAAAATGAATCCGTTTTCATGCTTTTAGACCAATATAGTATATTTTGTAAATTTAGTATATTTCGCGAGTTGTTTAGTGTTTTTTCGCCTTTAGCGGCAAATTTTTGACATTTTTTTTCTCGAAACGGAAAGAACTAACTCTCTGTTAAATTTTGCTCTGCTGAGATTAAATTAAAGTTGGAAGAATACAAAATCGTCGTAACACGAACTACGATGCTCAAAATATTAAACTAATATGGGTCAAAATAAAAAAAATCACAAATTCATAGTTAGTTTGTTTTCGAGACCAGAGCATGCGTAGCCTGCACGTGTGTACGCTGTTGATAGCACTTGGAACCTGTGATGAAGTTTATCACATTGTTAAAATAGTGTTTTCGTTTATCAAAATTAATCGTAAATTAGAATAATTAATTTTATTGTGTTAAATTATTTTTGTTTATTTTTCCCTTTTTCTTCAATGTTAAAATTAACTCTTTACCGCAAGCCTTATATATTTCGCTGTTCATTTTCTCAGGCATTTAATCTTTGAATTCTCAAGTAAAATTATTTCCGAGTCATGCTTGCAACAAAAATAAAAAAACATATATATAAAAGAAATCTTTTTTCTCTTTCGATGTTACTAAGGGTAGCTGCAAAAATAAATCTTATATGGCAATTATCTACGGTTATCGTGACAGACTATATTTTGACTAATTCATTTTCAGACTCTAAAATGTGTTTCAGCACACAAAAAGTTTTGCATACGTTTCTTATTCTCACAGCGACGAGTGTAGAGCAGCCATACTCAACCTTTTTACATCGCGGGCCGCAAACATATGCTTTCGAATTCAGGCGGGCCGCAACACACTTAAAAAAGGGTAACTAAAATAGTAAGATAACAAAAGTCGTATAACTGAGCAATATAACAAAGTAATTATTATTAGTACTGTTGAATGTTTGTCACGGAAGAAACATTACCCAAAACATTAACACCACTATTTCCAAACAATAAACTGCGCTATTGCAAATGTTGTAGAAATATTCCGCGAAGTTTCTTGTTTCGAAATAGTAATGTAAAAATTTTTGCCCGACAAACGTTCACCCATAAAAAGCAGTATTAGCTATATAATAAGCTTAAGACATTATAATATAAGAATGCTGAATTTCCAAGTTCAAAAGAAAAAAAATAAGAATTTTTCTCTAATAAATTAGCCTTTTGACCAATGCAAAAACTTTAATTAATTTGGAATAATGTTTTATTAGTGTTGAAGATTAAAAAATGTATACAACACTGTAGCATAAATAGCACTAATAAGGAGACCGCCAAACATGATGCGCACAGATTTTGGTGATTTTAAAGTATGATGTAGGGGTCATACCCCTAACTATTCAGGTCAAAGGTTTCCTTCAAATGGGTTTTAGTTTTCGAGAAATTTCGGGTTAAAGTTCAGGATGCATTTCAAATACCCATTAGTTCTCGATCTTGATCGAGGTCTTCGTGGCTCTGTGGTATCACGCGCGATTTGAGAGCCAGAGATAAGGGTTTTGTCCTCTCATGTGACTTTTACCTTTTTTAATAAATTTTATATGTTTTTCGCGTTATACGTTTTATGCAGATTTATGAATTCTGCATCGTTGAACCTTTTGATATTTTCCTAAAAATTCCATTTACATTTTCGAATTTTTCGTGAAAATTTATAGATTTTGCGCAATTTTTATTCTAATATTTCTGTTGATGAAAATCCAAACTATTTTAAGTTTTGATATCTCGTCTTTTTAAAATTATTCTTGTTTACATTTATGTATATTTAATTATTTATTTATCGTATTTATGAATAATGCATTTTTTTAGCTGCATTTTCTATTTACAAAAATTTAAATGATTAAGAAAAAATTAACAAAATATGCATCCTTTTAATATTTGATTTGTTCTAAATATATTGAAATATGTTAACTGCTGAAGTACTAAAATATTTATCATTACCGACATCGACATTTTTAGTTTATTAAATATGGAACTAATTGTGTGATGCATGTCGCAAAAATATTCTAAACAAATTCCGCATTAAAAATCGCCTTTAAATATATTCTTTACGTAAATTGTTTTAACAATATTGGAAGAATGTATAAATTAGCATATTATATATTCTTTAAATACTTAAATTGTGATAAATATATTTAAAAATGCATTAAATTTGGAAAAGAAATTATTTCAAACGTGGTAATTGTCTTTAAAAATTCTTAAATTGTGATAAATATTAAAAAATACATTAAATTTGGAAAAGAAATTATTTCAAAACGTGGTAATTGTATGCAAAGGATTAAACGAAATGGATAAAAATAAAATTTTATTTATTCTGATATTACCGTAAAAGTCATTGCAGACGATTTTTTATATCTATTGTAATTTACAAACGATTTTTCATTTCTAGTTTTTCTGTATGGCATCGACTTGTTAGAATTAAAAAAAAATTAATTGTAATATATTATTTTTTATTTGGGCAAATCTAAAATGATATTGAGTTTGAACTTTACAGTTAAATGTATTTAAATAACAATATATATATATATATATATACATAACTGGCTAAAACTTGGATATAAGCGTTATTGTTTTAATATTTTATTACTCCTTTCAAGATATGTTGTTGAAATTACCTAATCATACATACCTTTAGAAGATTTGAAATAAAAAAATATTTTATATAAATTATAAAAGAATATAAACTTTTATTAAAAATTTCATAAAGTTAAAAAAGTATTATTTTAGAACGGTTATTAAAATATAAAAGGTAAATAATAATTAAAAAAAAATAAACAAAATCTAGACATAAATTAGTTTGGAATTTCGTGAAATATTAATTTCAAAACTGCACAAAAGTAAATTGTCATGAAAAATTCGAAAATTTAAATGGAATTTATTAGGAAAATATCAAAAAGTTCAAAGATGCAGAATTCATAATTCTGCATAAAACTTATAACGCGATAAATATATTAAATTTATTAAAAAAAGGTAAAAGTCACATCAGAGGACAAAACCCTCATACCCGGCTCTCAAATTGCGCGCGCTACCACAGAGCCACGAAGACCTCGTTCAAGACCGTGAATTAATGGGTATTTGAAATGCATCCTGAACTTTAACCCGAAATTTCTCGAAAACTAAAGCCCATTTGAAGGAAACCTTTGACCTGAATAGTTAGGGGTATGACCCCTACAACATACTTTAAAATCATCAAAATCTATGCGCATCATGTTTGGCGGTCTCCTTGTAAATTCAAAGAATTTAGAAAACGGCATTTAAAAATGTTTTAACATGATTTTAAATTAATCATAAATAACAGGACAGATTTTGTCTCTCATGAAAATATATAAAACATCAATAAATACTTTTAATGCATATCTCAATTGATTTTCTAAATATGGATTAATGCTTATGTGTCTCGGGCCGCACATAAAAGATCACCGGGCCACATGCGGCCCGCGGATTGAGTATGGCTGGTGTAGAGGTTCAACGGTTCTACATTCTTTCTCTGTGAGCCAGGCGCATAAAAAGAATATACTATTAATTAGATCTAACCGCCACTTGTAATCCTTGCTCCGTCCAAATTCCAATTCGCCAAACTTATGTGCTTGGCATTTTGTTTTTCATCGGTCTGTGATTCATTCAGCTCTAAGACTTGCTCCTGTTCACTTGTGGCCCATTCCGGTGCTATGTAAAAATTCTAACCATAGTGCATTTACGTAACAACAGAACAAAACAACTACCTTTGCTTGCTAGAGATGCTTATTATTATGTATCCTTTAACTACAACCTGGGAATATCTCCACATACGAAAATGGAACTTAAAAAAAGTAAAACTCCAAAATATTCCACACTGCAAGACTTCAGTATAGGCCCCAATACCAGGTTAATTTAATTCGAGGTTTACTTGGAAAAATAACCGACCAGGGAAATGAGGCAAGCTTCACTAGCACTTTTTATTGAAATTAATATTTTTGTAACAAATATAATAAATAAAAGTCGTTTATCAAACTTCTAAGACATTTTAAATAACTTTAATCAGCACTTTTAAGAAGTGCTAATCATTTAACGTATATGCGCCTGAAAGATTGCACCTTGGATAGCAACTGTTTTGCTTAACCCTTTAGCGGGCGGTGTCCACAAAAAAGGACACCTAATTTTAATTCCAAAACTGACAAATGGCACCAAGAATATTTAATTAAATTTTTCCTTTTATAAAGTACGGAAAAATAAGCAAGTTTATATTTTCTAATGAATTCTTTTGTAAATTCTGGTGTCAGTCGATATTTTCATTTTAAAAACAGACTCTGCGCCGGAAAGGGTTAATAGCGGTATTTCTGGAACAGCTGTATATTCTTTAAAACATCTCATTCAAGAAGGCTCACACTTTGAAAAAAAAACATAACCATTGCACCTCAAAAATTCGAAGGTATAGCAGAAGATTAAGTGCCGTCAATAAAATAAATAATAATAAATAAGAGAAAGGAATATATTTAATTATGCACAAGACATTACTGCCAATAATGGAATGCCTTTATAGTAGAGATTTGCACGGGCCGAAATTTCCAGGACCGGGCCGATGTAAAAACTAACAGTTCGGCCCGGTCCGTGCAAAAATCAATGAAATCAGACCCAGCCCGAGTCAATTTTTACAAAAAATTCTGATTTTTCTTAAAATAAAATTAAGATTATTTTAAAGAATACTGCATACATATTTATGGGAAAATTGTACAGTATATTTCAGACTATATCTCCTCAAGCTATATAATACAGGATAGCAACATTAATGATCACTTAGATTCTTATACTATTACATTCAAATATGGACTCATTAAAAAAAATTAGTGTAGTTTAGAATTAAAAAAAAAGATGATTAAAAACATAACTTTTGAAGCTGTATATTAAAAAAATGAAGATTTAAAAAAACACATCTGTAATTTATTAAAGTATATTGCCAGAGATTCCGTTAACAAAAGTTCATTATCTCTATTATCTGAAAAACACTGCCTGCCCGACACGTCCTGGGAACAATTAAGTCACGGTCTAGCCGAGAATTTAGAAAAAAAAAATATTTTCTCCGCTTTGTCGGACCCTTTTTAAATTTGTTATATTGTGGCAATCGACCGCTTAATTTTATTTCTTGGCCTGTCCCGGTTTGTTTTTTGTTTTCACGGCCCGGACGTTCAAAAAGTTGTTTTTATTCTGCTGACCCGCCTCTCCACGCGCCAGGTACGGGCTTCGAGCCAGGCCCGGGGTCGTGCAGACCTCTACTTTAAAGAAGGATTTTTGAAGGGAAATGTCCTTATTTTTTTATTAACGAACAAGTCAATTCTGAAAAACTTTCCCTCATCCCATTTCGCCCAACCGATTTGAACCAGCAATTTTTGGCACCAAATTCATTACTGCAAAGAAAAAGAGCTGAACTGTCTGTTTATTGATCATTATTGACATCTGAGTAAGTAAAAAAAATAAAGAAATATAAAATGAAAATAAAAGTAGTTATTTCATTTCGATTTTGTGTCAATACAAGACAAGCCCTAATTGGCTGTATCATATTTTAGAAATTGATGTTCAGAAAGTTGGGGGGGCACGTGCCCCCCGAGGCTACGCCTATGGGTGAGAATTATAAACAAGCATGGGAAACTCTAGTTAACAGATATGATAACCGTAGAAATTTAGCATATTCGCTATTGTCAAAATTTATTAATGCTAAACCATTAAAATCGCCCACGCAGAAAACAATTCTAGAGTTATTGGATAATTGCAATGAAGTGATTAGAAATTTGAAATCTCTAAAATTTGAATTTAACGAATTTGTTGATTTAATTTTGGTTTATATTGTTCAAACTAAATTCGATGACTCATTAAGAAAACAATGGGAATTATCATTAAATAAGGATATTTTTCCCACATATGATATGTTAATGACGTTTTTGGAAAGACATGCATGCAGTTTGCAAGGTTGTAATGCTGAATTTATTAAGTATGAAACTAAACCTAATTATAAATTTGATTTTAAATCTCAACAAGGCCCAAAGAAATCTCTTTCAAATGCAGTTGTTATGGACAATGTGAACAAATCTTTAAAGCCCTTATGTCCAAAATGCAATGAAGGGCATGCACTTTACAAATGCCCAGAAATTCAAAATTTAACGGTTGATCAACGATGGCAGTTAGTAATAGCAAAAAAACTATGTACGAACTATTTAAGAGCTAATCATTTTGTTGCTAATTGTCTGATTAGCACTACCTGTAAACATTGTAAGGCTAAACATAATTCAATTCTGCATCACAGAATTCTTTTAGACCGCAAGAGTGGGTTACAAATCAAAATAGCAGAAGTAATTCAAATGCACAAGTGGATGAATCCAATTGTTTAAGCAGTCAAACTTTGACTGAAAATTCCCAAACATTACTGGCTACTGCCATTATACATGTGAAATCCAAAACAGGAAAATTTATTCCTTGTAGGGCTATGATTGACAGTGCTTCTCAAAAGAGTTTGATTTTAAAATCGTGTTGTAGAAAGCTAGGCCTTCCCTTGAGATCTACAATTCATAAAATATCAGGAATAAACAATTTGGTCGCAGAGACAGCTTTTCAGGAAGTTTCTTTAACATTTTCTCCGCATTTTAATAACGAAACTTTTCAGTTAGATGCTTTAGTTGTTAATCAGATTACAACAAATTTACCGAACTTTCTGATTACTAATAAGTATTGGCCTCATATTGAAGGATTAAATCTGGCGGATCCCAATTTCAATGTGTCCGATTCCATTGATGTACTCATAGGTACAGATTTGTTTGCTAACATAATAATCGGAGAGTCCATTCTGGGTCCTAAGGGAACACCGAGTGCTGTTAATACGAAACTGGGTTGGATATTATCTGGAGTAATTTATTCGAATCATTCTAATCATAATTCTTCTGTTAGTTGTCATGTTACGGCGCAAATAAATTCTCAATTGCAAAAATTTTGGGAACTCGAATCAATTCCTAGTTATGATCCAGTTTCACTAGTAGAAGATAATTATGTAAAAACAGTATCACGCACGAAATCAGGAAGATATATCGTGGATCTTCCATTTAAATCTAAACCTGTTCTCAGAAATTCTAAATCTCAAGCTTAAAGCGTTTCAATTCCTTAGAAAATAAACTTCAAGGAAATTCCGTACTTAAGGAACAATATTCGTCATTCATGAAAGAGTATATTGATTTGGGACACATGGAACTCGTTCCCGCCACAGAAATTTCAAATCCAGATCATTTTTATCTCCCCCACCACGGGGTAATAAGAGAGGATAGTTGTACAACTCGACTTCGGGTAGTATTCGATGCATCCGCAATTGGTTCAGAAGGTCGCTCGTTAAATGATTATTTGGACATAGGGCCGAAATTACAACCGGATATTTTTCAGTTATTATTAAAATTCAGAATGCATCCAATAGGCTTTAGTGCAGACATCAAAAAAATGTTCAGGCAAATTCTTATCAATCCAAAACATGTAGATTATAACCTATTTTATGGCGGTTCGATCCTAAAGAAAACATTCAAACCTATCGGTTGTTAACAGTAACCTATGGCACTGCTTGTGCGCCATTTTTGGCAATTAGAACTTTAAATCAGTTAGCAATAGATAACGAACAAACTTTTGAAAGGGCTTCTAAAATTATTCGCGACAATATCTACGTCGATGATTTGTTGTCGGGTTCAGATTCCAAAGAAAATGCTAAGTCTCTAATCACAGAACTCATTAAGGTGATGAAAGGCGGAGGTTTAATTTACGAAAATGGTCCTCAAATGATCCTGAAGTTCTCTCTCATTTACCAGATGAACTTAAAGCTTCTTCACAGACTGTAATCAAAGAAGATGAAACTGTTAAAATTCTGGGTTTATTCTGGGATTCATCCAATGATATGCTCAAAATAAAATTTAATGAGTTCAAAGATGTAAAAAATAAAAGAGATCTTCTCTCCATGATATCCACGATATTCGATCCTCTAGGTTTTCTCTCCCCCATAACGATAAGTTTAAAAATAATTCTACAAAACCTCTGGAAGGAAAAAATCTCATGGGATGAGGAAATTCCAAATTCAATTTTAATTAGTTGGAATCAATTTTTGGCAGAAATTCATTATTTAGAAACTATTGAAATTCCTCGGTACACTAATTCATACTGTAAACAGAATTGTGAAATTCAGTTACATGGTTTTTGTGACGGTTCCGGAAAAGCTTACGCTGCTGTCGCTTACTTAAGGGTTATCACTCCTAATGAAATATTTGTAAATTTACTGGCTGCAAAAACAAAGGTAAATCCCATAAAGCCACAAACTTTACCACACATTGAACTTTGCGCCGCTCTATTATCAGCAAAACTTTGCTCAACTATCGTCGATACTTTATCCACGAGCATAAATAGTGTATTTTTATGGTCTGATTCCCAGATAGTGCTCTGCTGGCTAAAATCGCCCCCTTTAAAAGGAAATCAATTTGTATTAAATAGAGTACGTCAAGTGCAAACATTATTGCCTTCAGCCGAATGGAACCATGTTCCCGGAATGCTAAATTCTGCCTCCAGGGGTATTCCACCGCGAAAACTCCTCAACAATAAGATGTGGTGGCATGGGCCTCCATGGCTGTCGTCAAAAGAGCCAATTCCAATCCCCTTATACATTCCTGTCGCTGAATTAGATCAAGAAGCTAACTCTGTCAGTAACATAACAAAAATAAATGTCTTATAAGACTTTATTCTAAAATTCTCAAGCTTTAATAAGTTAGTACGCGTAACAGGATGGTGTTTGCGATTTATTCATAATTCAAGACAGAATTCTACAAGAAAGATCGGAAATCTAAGTGCACAAGAAATATCTAGTTCTATCATTTCTATAGTGAGATTAATTCAAAATTATGAATTTCATGCAGAAATTAAATTTTTAAAAGAAAATAAATCCTTGCCAAGCAATAGCAAATTGCTATCGTTGAATGTCTTCTTAGATTCAGCTGACATATTAAGAGTGGGTGGTCGTTTATCGCAACATGAATCATTCAGTTTTGACAGAAAGTATCCTATTCTTCTTCCTAAAAACAGTCTTTTTACAAAATTGTTAATAAAGGATATACACGAAAGAAATTTACATGCAGGTACACAGTTAGTGCTTTCTACAATTCGCCAGAACTACTGGTTTGTAGATGGTCGTTCAACAGTCCGACAAGAGCTCCATAAGTGTGTACTTTGTAAACGCCTTAAGGCACAAGCCTGCCAACAAATGATGGGAAACCTTCCCGTTGAAAGAATAACTCCAATTCGTTCATTTCTCAAGGTGGGCTTAGACTTTGCTGGTCCTTTTTTGACCAAACCAAATATGCCAAGAACAAAAATCAAGCTAAAATCTTATATCGCAGTTTTCGTTTGCATGTGCACGAAAGCGGTTCATCTTGAGCTGGTATCTGACTTATCTGTACAAGCCTTGCTAGCAGCATTCAAACGCTTTATCGCACGCAGAGGTTTGCCCACTGATGTCTTCTCTGATAATGCAAAAAATTTCATTGGTCTGTCCAATCAATTAAACAGCTTTTTAAATACTTGAGGGAAAAAGACTTTCAAGAATTTCTCTCCATCCAAAAAATTAATTGGAATTTCATACCTCCATATGCACCACACTTTGGTGGTCTATGGGAAGCAGCGGTGAAACTTACTAAAACCCATCTTCTAAGAGCTTGTAAATCAAGCGTACTCAATTTTGAAGAGCTCACTACTTTACTCTGTCAAATAGAAAGCTGCATAAATTCCAGACCGTTAACTCCGATGTCTTCAGATCCTTCTGATCCTCGTGCTTTAACGCCAGGTCATTTTTTATTAGGAGCACCTCTTCTTGATATTCCAGAATCCTCAAATCATCCTAAAATATCTTTAAATGCTCGCTGGCGTTTAATAGAAAAGGCAAAAAATCAATTTTGGGACAGGTGGTCCAGCGAATATTTGCAACATCTTCAACAACGTTCAAAATGGACTACTCCACGTGCAAATCTTCGAGAAGGCGATTTGGTGATAGTTCACGAAAGATTACAGCCCATGAAATGGAAATTGGGTCGGATTCTAAAGACTTATCCTGGAACAGATAATCTTGTGCGGGTTGTTCTGATTAAGACAATTGACGGTGACATCAAGCGTCCTATATCAAAGGTGTCCCCTCTCCTGCCGGGGGCGGAGGATGTATGATTTTTAAGTAATAATTCTTAATGCTAGATGGCAGCACTATGAAATAAAAGCTATTTAAAAGGACTTTACAAACTGATATTGTTACATCATAAATTGACTATAAAAAACATTCTCAAAAACTTTATCAAGTTTCTAAAACTTTATTATTATTGTGCTTTAAAAATTCTATCATAATTTTCTGTTATATTTGTATTAATTATCTTTCCTTTATTTTATTTAGATTTTTTGTGAAAGTATGCGAGCCTGTTTCTTTTCTGCGGGACAGTCGTGTAAACATTCTATTTGATTCGGTTGTGTGTTTCTGAACGTAAAAAGTCATATTCTGTTTTAGATTCTTAATTCAAAGTGTGTAGTAATTTTAATTCAATTCAAAGTCGTATTCTGTTATTAAAATGTGAAAAAAGATCAACTTCTCAAGTTTTACTCATTTTGAAATTATGCCTCAATACTTCCGATTTAATTCACACCATTATTCATAAAGAAAATTTTACTGGGCCTTTTAAAGAAAAATCTTCTGGTCTTCAAATCGAGCTTCGAAACAAGAATTGAAGTTTGATTAGTGAAATATGAGAATTATAGAATTGATTCATCAGAAATTCGATGATAATTCATCAGTCATAATCCGTTACAATTATATTCAATGTGCTTGGGGAAAATCGAAATTCAGGAATGGAATCTGGGCATGACGCAAATCTCAAGGTACGTAGATATTCTTTTATTTATTTATTGACTTATAAAATCTCAACTGTGCTAATTCTTGAATCTAAATATTCTACAGATACTTATATATATAGTATATAGATCAGTTTCAAAGAAGAAACCAGAAAGTCACATGTTATTTCCTAATCTATTATATAATCTTCTCACAATAAATTGGCCACTGAGTAACAAAAATTTAGATCAAGCAGGGCGGTCGCTCTGCCAAGCCAAGCTTTAAAAAAAAAAACGCCACACAAACAACGCCAAGAACTGGAATAAAGACCGCTAATGCTTATATACAGAAAGCAACTTCGCAATGTTAAATCGACAAAACATGCCAGATTAAAATATCAGATATAAAACAAACCAAGCGTCGTAGAAAAAAAAAACGAAAACTAGAAGAATCTAAGGAAGAATTTCTTCAATTTAAGATCAAACTCATCTTCATAAGTGATTTATAAACAGAGATATAGCTTTTTTAAAAAAACGTCGAGTTACTTAAAATGATCACTATTTTCTTCGTCAAACTTTTTTTTTCAAACAAGCTACAGGCCTTAATATTGGGCAGAATAAAAAAAGGATTGCATTTTTGGACAAGTAATTACGTAATCTATGTGCTTTTATAAAATTCAGTGTAAAAAAAAAAAAAAATTTCTATCCTTAATTAGCAAAAAACTGTTAATTAAATTGGCGATTAAAAAATTATGCCAAAACAGAGATAAAACCCGCCAACGACCATGTACCATCTGTATTAAAATAGCACAAATCAGTTACAGGTTATAATATAACCACATCAAATTTCATCTGCAAGTCAGCCATTTTCTTCTGAAGATATTTTTTTAAAAATAAAACTTCACAATTATAAGAACACATATTTTATCAAATAATTAAATATAACTGCAAACTGTGGCAGATGATTGTTTCTAACATGAATAAGTATGAGAAATTGCTGGTTACGGATATAGATCTGGGTAGCTCAATCGCAGAGCGTCGACATGGTACGCATAAGGTCCCAGGTTCGAGTCCTGGCCCAGGTCAATTTTTCACTCATCTTTGTTTAGTGTATTTAATTGTCTGATAAAATGCGTGTTCTTATAAATATTGTAAAATAAAGTAATCAGACGTAGTGTTTATGCTTTAAAAATATTTTAAATATATAATTTACGTTTTTAGAAAGATCTTTAAAAATAAATTAGTTTTTGAGGGAAGATGTACCTTCTAAAATGTATACATTAAGAGTTATCGCCATTTAAAATTTCTTTCCAAACGTAAACAAAAATTTTGAAATGAATTAAATGTGATTCATTTATTTCTAAAAATAAAAAAACACGGTAAAGGACAGGCATTTCGTTCGCAGGAATACCTTTCACGTCATCTACTATATATACTCGCTATATATATAAAACACAAACGGAAATTTCGTTCCGTTCCTTTATAACTCGAGATCTGCTGAATGGAATTTGATGGAACTTGCACTGTTCGAGAGATAATTTTTCAGGGAAGGTTTTAGTATGTAACACAACGTTCTACGTATAATAGCTATCGAATTATGATAGAAAGTTCTGTTATTTTGGCCAAAAAGGTTACCATTGCTAATTTTTTGGCGATCATTACTGTTACAGAAAGAAATGAAAAGGCTATACATCTCGAAAAATAAAAGAAAAACTGTTACTAATTTTATTAAAAAAAAAAAAAAGAAAGAAAGAAAAAAAAAAGAGTTTTGATGAGAGAATATTATAAAACGAAAATATTTAATTTAAACATGATTAGAAATGTTCATAATGCTTAAAACATTATTCAAGGGGCAAGATTTCTATTGAAACAAATTTGGCGATTTATCTTTTGTTTTTGGCGATTTTGATTTTACTTTTGACCCCAAACAATTTGATTTTAAGCCAAAAAGTGTCTTTTTTTGTTGCAGAAAGAATTGAAATGGCTATACATCTGGAAAAATAAAAGAAAAAACTGTTACTAATTTTATTTTTTTTAAAAAGAAAGAAAAGAAAAAAAAGAAAAACAGTTTTGATGAGAGATTTTAGGCCAAAAGGTGTTTTTTTTTCAAGTGTACGACTGCATTTTCGCAGTATTTTTTTTTTTTGGTACTTTTTGGTCAGCCGGGCGCCAGTGATATATATATATATATATACACACACATATATACACATATATCTACACAAATACATGTATATACATATCTACAAAAACAACTTTTCAAAAGTAAAAAAAAAGCCAAGCGTAAAAAAAAAAAAAGTTGTGGCTAAAAAATGGTGTGATATCAAATTTCCAAGCTATTATATTACTTTTTTAACTTTTTTCCATTAAATAAGTTATCATATATATAAGTCGAGTGCCTACGTATATGTTAATAGAAATCGTTTTCTCCTGTACTAAATACATCCTAACGAGTTTCTGAAAATTCAATTTTTTTCAAATTATGCATGATGGGCTTGGCGGCCATCTTTGCATATTATTCACAAAATTCTAAGCATCCAAATCCGTAGTTAAAATCCGAAGTTCAAAATTGTTATTTAAGCAAATATTTTAAGCGTTTCATTTATAGATTTGTATGATCTGAAAATTGTGTCTTAAGATAATGATGACTTATCTTAAAGATTCATCTTATGATTTATTTTTTACAGTAATTAATAATTTCAAACTAGTAAAAATCAATTTCTCAAAATATCAGTCTTATCTAATTTATCTGTCCGTAGTTAAAATCTGAAGTTCGAAATTGTTATAAACATATTACATTGCAAACATATTACGCTTTTACTTTAGAAATTTGGGTGCTTAGAAATATGAAAAGATGGCCGCCAAGCCCATCATGCATAATTTGAAAAAAATTGAATTTTCAGAAACTCGTTAGTACAGGAGAAAACGATTTCTATTAACATATACGTAGGCACTCGACTTATATATATGATAACTTATTTAATGGAAAAAAGTTAAAAAAGTAATATAATAGCTTGGAAATTTGATATCACACCATTTTTTAGCCACAACTTTTTTTTTTTTACACTTGGCTTTTTTTTTACTTTTGAAAAGTTGTTTTTGTAGATATCATTTCTTTTTTTAAAAACAGAATAAACATAATTTAAATAATCTAAACACGAGAAATAATTTAAAATTACATTTTACTTTCAGTCATTGTTTAAAAGGTTAACTAGAAATACCAGTAGATTTTTAAATTAAACTAATAACAACATACTAAATGTGGCTTGTTATAATACTTGTTATCCCCCGTTAAAAAATATCACTGACTTATCGATGAAATGAATAAAAATGCAATACGTACATAGCGTGTCAGCGCTGCATTTGAAATCAAACGTGATATCACACTCTTTTATTATTAGCACTAGCTGGCTTCGCCCGCTAGCGGACCCCTAATTTATATCGGGGCCTCGAATCTTGTAAAACCTCGAACCGAACGAATCTCCGACCTGGTTCTCCGCTGCCTTCGGCACCGGATAATCCCTTAATTTGCACATCGAATAGTATAAACCTCTAACCAAACTAACTTCCGACACGGGTCCCCGCTGCCTTCGGCACCGTATAGCAGTCGTGCTGCGCACGCTCAAGTTCCATCTTCCACCACCAGGTAGCGCAATCTGTTCTGTATGAACCTCGGGCACTGAAATCGTTAAGGCTATAGATGACGAGTCGAATGAACTGTACCCCGTCGTGATCTAGCCCATAGAACCAGAGATAGAAAAGTGCCCCCCTGGTGGTGAAAAAACGAACTAAAATCGGAAAGCTCTATTGATGTCGAGTCGAATGAGCCATACCCCGTCGTGATCCGACTCGTAGGAACAGATATAAAAAAGCGTCCCCTGGTGGTGAAAGCTAATCGCGCTTGGGGGGCAAAAGGGGGGATGAACACCGGAGATGCATAATAGGATTAAGCGGTCACAGACCTTTCCAACGATGTATCACATGAGGGGTATGTGCAAAATTTAGAAAATATCCCCCCCCCCCCCCCAACATATTATGATTAAGCGTTCACAGACTTTTCCAACGATATATCACATGAGAGGTGTCGGCAAAATTTAGAAAAGTGCCCCCTTTGGGTGGGAGGGCTGAAAGTGGGAGGATGGACCCCGAAGATACATAATATGAATAGCGGAACAATTTTTAGAATTTCTGAAAGCTGATTTTTATTTATTTATTTATTTATTTATCTATTTTTTATTTTTTGTTTATTATTATTTTATTTTTTTTGCGTTGCCCTGTGCATGTTTGGAATTTCTTAGCAATTTCTTAGATTTACCTTATTTTATTCAATTAAACATTGTACTGTTACAATAAATTTAAATGGAAACTTCACTTCTAAAACAAAAATAATTTAACAACTGGATTTCATTAATTTATAGGAAAACTAGCAAGCTACGCCCGCTGCGCTGGTCGGTTTCTACAAATGAACCCTGAATCAAACGAAATATATCGTTTAATTTGACCTTGTATTTGAAAGCAATCTGTATATTTACGTGGAATATCCTTCCACATTACTGAAAAATGACGCGATTGCGCTATTATATTTTCTAATGTGCAGTCAAAATTTTAGCTGTTAAGGACCAACTCGTTTATTTGGTCATTTACAGTTAGGGTTTGCTAAAGAATGATAAAACTATATGCAATATACTAAAACCATCACTAAAAATTATCGAAATAACAATGCAAACAAATTAACTAACAAAATCCATTCAGAAGAAGTTTTTATAAAGGCTAATCTTTGATAATCTGATTATTGAACTTTTCCACATAATTCTAAAACAACAAAACGATATAAAATATACTAAAACAATCCTTACAAATTATCTACTTAACAATGCAAGTCGCAAAAAATACGCCCAGTAAAAACTATCAAAAAGGCTAATATTTCGGAATCGGGTTCACTTGACTATATAACCTTCACACATAACTGTTGGATTAAGCAACGTAGGACAATATATAGTACATTAACACCATTTCTGAAATAGCATCTAACTAACAATACAATTCTCATCAAAATCCGTTCAGTAGAACTTTTTTAGAAGGCTAATCTTTCATAATCGGAATCAAATATTGAAAAGGCTAATATTTGATAAAAAAAATGGTCACCCGATTTTCGAATTTCCCCCTATAATTCTAGAACTAAGCAACGTTATATAATAAAACGTTCCCTAGAAAATTATTTAACAGTATAGGTTCCATCGAAATACATTCGGCAAAATCTTTTAAAAAGGCTAATCTTTCATAATCGGATTGATCTGATTATAGAACTTCCCAGAATAATTATATAACTAAGCTACGTAGAACGATAAGTTATACATTAAAACCTTCCCTTAAAATTTATCTTAGTTTAAGTTCTACGAAAATGCATTCAGCAGAACGCGAGTTATAAGCAGCCGGAACGAAATTTTATATATGTAGAAGTAAATAGAAGTATATTGCCATTAATATAGTTTGCATTTGAATAAAAAAAGGTACTTTTCGGTTAGCCGGGCACCAGTGATATATGAACACACACACACACACACACACACAAATATATATATATATATATATATATATATATGTATGTATATACATGTATTTGTGTAGATATATGTGTATATATGTGTGTGTATATATATATATATCACTGGCGCCCGGCTAACCAAAAAGTACCAAAAAAAAAAAAAATACTGCGAAAATGCAGTCGTACACTTGAAAAAAAAAACACCTTTTGGCCTAAAATCTCTCATCATTTTTCTTTTCTTTCTTTTTAAAAAAAATAAAATTAGTAACAGTTTTTTCTTTTATTTTTCCAGATGTATAGCCATTTCAATTTTTTCTGCAACAAAAAAAGACACTTTTTGGCTTAAAATCAAATTGTTTGGGGTCAAAAGTAAAATCAAAATCGCCAAAAACAAAAGATAAATCGCCAAATTTGTTTCAATAGAAATCTTGCCCCTTGAATAATGTTTTAAGCATTATGAACATTTCTAATCATGTTTAAATTAAATATTTTCGTTTTATAATATTCTCTCATCAAAACTCTTTTTTTTTCTTTCTTTCTTTCTTTTTTTTTTTTTTTAAATAAAATTAGTAACAGTTTTTCTTTTATTTTTCGAGATGTATAGCCTTTTCATTTCTTTCTGCAACAGTAATGATCGCCAAAAAATTAGCAATGGTAACCTTTTCGGCCAAAATAATAGAACTTTCTATCATAATTCGATAGCTATTATACGTAGAACGTTGTGTTACATACTAAAACCTTCCCTGAAAAATTATCTCTCGAACAGTGCAAGTTCCATCAAATTCCATTCAGCAGATCTCGAGTTATAAAGGAACGGAACGAAATTTCCGTTTGTGTTTTATATATATAGCGAGGCTAACGAAAAAGACAGGCTACCGCGGTGCGTTCCACTTATCTTTTTTTACAGACCGCTAGAGTGACGTGATGCTCTTTTCGTACACCTGCATTGGTGGATTCGAGCCTCACGTGATTCCCGCGGTCTGTAAAAAAAGATACGCGTAAAGCACCGCGGTAGCCTTTCTTTTTCGCTAGCCTCGTATATATAGTAGATGACGTGAAAGGTATTCCTGCGAACGAAATGCCTGTCCTTTACCGTGTTTTTTTATTTTTAGAAATAAATGAATCACATTTAATTCATTTCAAAATTTTTGTTTACGTTTGGAAAGAAATTTTAAATGGCGATAACTCTTAATGTATACATTTTAGAAGGTACATCTTCCCTCAAAAACTAATTTATTTTTAAAGATCTTTATAAAAACGTAAATTATATATTTAAAATATTTTTAAAGCATAAACACTACGTCTGATTACTTTATTTTACAATATTTATAAGAACACGCATTTTATCAGACAATTAAATACACTAAACAAAGATGAGTGAAAAATTGACCTGGGCCAGGACTCGAACCTGGGACCTTATGCGTACCATGTCGACGCTCTGCGACTGAGCTACCCAGATCCATATCCGTAACAGGCAATTTCTCATACTTATTCATGTTAGAAACAATCATCTGCCACAGTTTGCAGTCATATTTAATTATTTGATAAAATATGTGTTCTTATAATTGTGAAGTTTTATTTAAAAAAAAAATATCTTCAGAAGAAAATGGCTGACTTGCAGATGAAATTTGATGTGGTTATATTATAACCTGTAACTGATTTGTGCTATTTTAATACAGATGGTACATGGTCGTTGGCGGGTTTTATCTCTGTTTTGGCATAATTTTTTAATCGCCAAGTTAATTAACAGTTTTTTGCTAATTAAGGATAGAAAATATTTTTTTTTTTACACTGAATTTTATAAAAGCACATAGATTACGTAATTACTTGTCCAAAAATGCAATCCTTTTTTTATTCTGCCCAATATTAAGGCCTGTAGCTTGTTTGAAAAAAAAAGTTTGACGAAGAAAATAGTGATCATTTTAAGTAACTCGACGTTTTTAAAAAAAAGCTATATCTCTGTTTATAAATCACTTATGAAGATGAGTTTGGTCTTAAATTGAAGAAATTCTTCCTTAGATTCTTCTAGTTTTCGTTTTTTTTTTCTACGACGCTTGGTTTGTTTGATATCTGATATTTTAATCTGGCATGTTTTGTCGATTTAACATTGCGAAGTTGCTTTCTGTATATAAGCATTAGCGGTCTTTATTCCAGTTCTTGGCGTTGTTTGTGTGGCGTTTTTTTTTTTAAGCTTGGCTTGGCAGAGCGACCGCCCTGCTTGATATATATGTGTGTGTAGCTTAGTTATATAATTATTCTGGGAAGTTCTATAATCAGATCAATCCGATTATGAAAGATTAGCCTTTTTAAAAGATTTTGCCGAATGTATTTCGATGGAACCTATACTGTTAAATAATTTTCTAGGGAACGTTTTATTATATAACGTTGCTTAGTTCTAGAATTATAGGGGGAAATTCGAAAATCGGGTGACCATTTTTTTAATCAAATATTAGCCTTTTCAATATTTGATTCCGATTATGAAAGATTAGCCTTCTAAAAAAGTTCTACTGAACGGATTTTGATGAGAATTGTATTGTTAGTTAGATGCTATTTCAGAAATGGTGTTAATGTACTATATATTGTCCTACGTTGCTTAGTCCAACAGTTATGTGTGAAGGTTATATAGTCAAGTGAACCCGATTCCGAAATATTAGCCTTTTTGATAGTTTTTACTGGGCGTATTTTTTGCGACTTGCATTGTTAAGTAGATAATTTGTAAGGATTGTTTTAGTATATTTTATATCGTTTTGTTGTTTTAGAATTATGTGGAAATGTTCAATAATCAGATTATCAAAGATTAGCCTTTATAAAAACTTCTTCTGAATGGATTTTGTTAGTTAATTTGTTTGCATTGTTATTTCGATAATTTTTAGCGATGGTTTTAGTATATTGCATATAGTTTTATCATTCTTTAGCAAACCCTAACTGTAAATGACCAAATAAAAGAGTTGGTCCTTAACAGCTAAAATTTTGACTGCACATTAGAAACTATAATAGCGCAATCGCGTCATTTTTCAGTAATGTGGAAGGATATTCCACGTAAATATACAGATTGCTTTCAAATACAAGGTCAAATTAAACGATATATTTCGTTTGATTCAGGGTTCATTTGTAGAAACCGACCAGCGCAGCGGGCGTAGCTTGCTAGTTTTTCTATAAATTAATGAAATCCAGTTGTTAAATTATTTTTGTTTTAGAAGTGAAGTTTCCATTTAAATTTATTGTAACAGTACAATGTTTAATTGAATAAAATAAGGTAAATCTAAGAAATTGCTAAGAAATTCCAAACATGCACAGGGCAACGCAAAAAAATAAAATAATAATAAACAAAAAATAAAAAATAGATAAATAAATAAATAAATAAATAAAAATCAGCTTTCAGAAATTCTAAAAATTGTTCCGCTATTCATATTATGTATCTTCGGGGTCCATCCTCCCACTTTCAGCCCTCCCACCCAAAGGGGGCACTTTTCTAAATTTTGCCGACACCTCTCATGTGATATATCGTTGGAAAAGTCTGTGAACGCTTAATCATAATATGCAGGGGGGGGGGGGGTATTTTCTAAATTTTGCACATACCCCTCATGTGATACATCGTTGGAAAGGTCTGTGACCGCTTAATCCTATTATGCATCTCCGGTGTTCATCCCCCCTTTTGCCCCCCAAGCGCGATTAGCTTTCACCACCAGGTGACGCTTTCCTATATCTGTTCCTACGAGTCTGATCACGACGGGGTATGGCTCATTCGACTCGACATCAATAGAGCTTTCCTATTTTAGTTCGTTTTTTCACCACCAGGGGGCACTTTTCTATCTCTGGTTCTATGGGCTAGATCACGACGGGGTACAGTTCATTCGACTCGACATCTATAGCCTTAACGATTTCAGTGCCCGAGGTTCATACAGAACAGATTGCGCTACCTGGCGGTGGAAGATGGAACTTGAGCGTGCGCAGCACGACTGCTATACGGTGCCGAAGGCAGCGGGGACCCGTGTCGGAAGTTAGTTTGGTTAGAGGTTTATACTATTCGATGTGCAAATTAAGGGATTATCCGGTGCCGAAGGCAGCGGAGAACCAGGTCGGAGATTCGTTCGGTTCGAGGTTTATCTTATTTGAGGTTTTACAAGATTCGAGGCCCCGATATAAATTAGGGGTCCGCTAGCGGGCGAAGCCAGCTAGTACTAATAATAAAAGAGTGTGATATCACGTTTGATTTCAAATGCAGCGCTGACACGCTATGTACGTATTGCATTTTTATTCATTTCATCGATAAGTCAGTGATATTTTTTAACGGGGGATAACAAGTATTATAACAAGCCACATTTAGTATGTTGTTATTAGTTTAATTTAAAAATCTACTGGTATTTCTAGTTAAACTTTTAAACAATGACTGAAAGTAAAATGTAATTTTAAATTATTTCTCATGTTTAGATTATTTAAATTATGTTTATTCTGTTTTTAAAAAAAGAAATGATATCTACAAAAACAACTTTTCAAAAGTAAAAAAAAAGCCAAGCGTAAAAAAAAAAAAGTTGTGGCTAAAAAATGGTGAGATATCAAATTTCCAAGCTATTATATTACTTTTTTAACTTTTTTCCATTAAATAAGTTATCATATATATAAGTCGAGTGCCTACGTATATGTTAATAGAAATCGTTTTCTCCTGTACTAACGAGTTTCTGAAAATTCAATTTTTTTCAAATTATGCATGATGGGCTTGGCGGCCATCTTTTCATATTTCTAAGCACCCAAATTTCTAAAGTAAAAGCGTAATATGTTTGCAATGTAATATGTTTATAACAATTTCGAACTTCAGATTTTAACTACGGACAGATAAATTAGATAAGACTGATATTTTGAGAAATTGATTTTTACTAGTTTGAAATTATTAATTACTGTAAAAAATAAATCATAAGATGAATCTTTAAGATAAGTCATCATTATCTTAAGACACAATTTTCAGATCATACAAATCTATAAATGAAACGCTTAAAATATTTGCTTAAATAACAATTTTGAACTTCGGATTTTAACTACGGATTTGGATGCTTAGAATTTTGTGAATAATATGCAAAGATGGCCGCCAAGCCCATCATGCATAATTTGAAAAAAATTGAATTTTCAGAAACTCGTTAGGATGTATTTAGTACAGGAGAAAACGATTTCTATTAACATATACGTAGGCACTCGACTTATATATATGATAACTTATTTAATGGAAAAAAGTTAAAAAAGTAATATAATAGCTTGGAAATTTGATATCACACCATTTTTTAGCCACAACTTTTTTTTTTTTTACGCTTGGCTTTTTTTTTACTTTTGAAAAGTTGTTTTTGTAGATTAATATATTCAATAATTAATGTGACAATCAGTGCTGTAGTCCTAAAAAAAAAGATCCCCCAAGTTCTTCATATATTTCATACTTTCGAACCATGAATACTTTAATGTTTAATAGGTTATTAGTGATATTCCAGCGAAAATATACGTTATCTGTGCCAGTGAGAACATTGATTACAAACTGATTATTGCTCTCCATGGGCACCTTGGCGGTTACATGCAGGATACCAGAATTCTAAAAAGCCTGAATCATATGAAATTTTCTTTTCTTATATGCATTTAATCTTACTCTTTCGTCCAGCTATTATTGTCTCCCTACTGACAAGTTAAATGATCGTTAATTTCCTTGAGGCATGCGAGAGAGCATAATATAGTAAAGTTAACATTTCCCCCTTGTTTGATATTTCTATGTATGGGTTGTATAAAAGTCATTATAACAGCATATATGACTCGATATTTATTTCTCATGTATAATGACAAATACTGTTATAATCAGTTAAACATTACTTACTCAATGTATTATTATTTTTTATTTATTTTATCACTAACTGACATGCATGGTGTTGCCCAGGCTCATGATAATAACTCTAAATATATCTAAAATCAATATTGAAAGATTTTATGTATTTAAACGAAAGTCTTTCTAAACTATCTAATGCTGAAGGTAGTGTACAACCTCAATTTTGTATGATTTTTTATTTTCAAATGAAAATCTATCCAAACAAACTTAGAGTTGGGGTCCCACTGCCTTCAGCAGCTTACACTGGGGGTGTTATGCATGCTCCGATCTGTTTTGATTTTATATTTTTAAACGAAAGACTGGCGTAACCCGGGCCTGAAATAATAACCTTAAATATACCTAAAATCAACTTTGAATGAATTTATTAAATGAAAATATTTCTAAATGAACCTAATAAGGGCAGCTAAAAAGTGTTTTCTTCTCACTTTTCTTTCTCACATCGTGTCATTTAATATAGAAAAAAAAAATTATTTATTGCCTAAACTCTTTGAAATTTTTATGAGTTCCGTACCTGGTGTATAATTTTAGTGCTAAAATATTGGTATTTAGTCATAAAAATCAGTGTTTTTCTTCACCCCCCCCCCCCCCCCCAAAATCAAAATTCTTATGGGAATTCAAACTGATTATTTTAACCCCTAAATCTCATCATTTCTAAACCAAAATTTTACTAAAACAATAAATAAAAGGTTAGTTTAAGGTATTAAAATTTTAGAGCAATGGTGCCAAAATAAGTTTACATTATAGATGTAAATAAAAGTGTCCAATGTTAACTCAAATCTCGTAATTTCTGAACCAAATTTATATGCTATCATTTCCTAAAGATTAGTATATTGTATTAAAATATCAGAGTGAGTTGTGATTGTATAAAATTAAGTGAATTTTTTTTAATCAAAAGGTGCTTAACATGTTCGCTGCCAAAGCTGAAATAGTGCATCTGTTCACAGGTGCCAAAGTCATATCTCCGATATTATGCTTTTAAATTGTTTACTGTGTTTTTATTATTTAAATATAGATATAACAGATTACTTTTAGCAAAAAACACGTGTACACAAGTATACTCGTAGTTGGCATATGAAATAATATTTTTGTTCCCTGTGCCAACTTCGAGATTTTCCAAAACATATCGTGAAAAGATACGTTTTTCTGTTGTAAACATTTAGTTATTGTATCTAGGTTTTGAGAAATAAATGATCCATTTCAGTACGCCAAGTGTATTATTTAGTCTCTTTCTGTGTACCAAACACCTAAACAATGCATGTGTTTTCTATGGCAATACTCATAATTGGCGATTTAGATAAGGATATCAATAACGAGTTATCTCGTAGCTGGCAAGGAAATCCAGTTTACCAACTACGAGTATTCTCGTAGTTGGCAGCGAAAATGTTAATGTTAATCGTAGTGGGCGAATGCCCAGAAAAAACTAAATTTGCCAAATATGACTTTCAGAAATGATTTTTTTTCAAAGGGTTAGTAGTTATTTTTTTAAACAAAATGTACTGTTGAAAAGAGAAATGAATGTACATGTGGAATGCACTGTTTAGTATTTTTCTTTTATGCGTGTTTTGACTTCCTGAGCTGATCTTAATTTTAAATTATGTTGAAAAAAGGGCGGGAAGGAGGTTGTCACTGTCATGTACCAAGTATTTAACTGTTGCTATAATCTCATTTAATCATAATCTATATTAGCTATTGGCATTCCTTCACACTCCTGCTCAACCATGCTGTTCTCGTATGAATAAACTTAATCTTGTTTAATCCATTTGTTTCATCTACTTGCATCTAACTACATGTAAGCTGCAAACTTGTCAGTCATGTACATTAGATGTTAATACTCATTATTGTTTAAACTCTTTGAAATTTTTATGAGTTAAAAATATAATGTTTTTGTTGTTTTTGTAAAAAAAAACTAATATTGATATTTAGTAGTAAAGGGGCTTGTCAGAAGATTTTTTTTTTTTTTTTACTTCGGCTCATTTAATAGTTCAAAAAATAGTTCTTATTGTCTTAACTCTTTGAAACTTTTACCAGTTATAAATATGACAATTTTGTAGCCCATGTAAAAATATTGTGAAAAAATATTGATATCTAGTTGTAAAATAACTGTGTTTTCTTCTCAATTCCCCCCCCCCTTCATGTCGGTCCTTTAACATTAAAAAAAGTTCTTACCGTTCAAACTCTTTGAAATTTTTTTTGTTTATAAATATGATGGTTTTGAAGTCTGTGCAAAAATTTTGTGAAAAAGATGGATATTTAATTGTGAAAACATGAGTTAAAGTCTCCTGCACCTTCGCATTCTCAGCAAAAATTTCATAGATTTCATTATTTTTTAAATACTTCTGGTCATCCAAACACTTCGAGATTTTTTATAGTGATATAAATCCAGTGTGCTAAGAACGTGTAAAAAGATTGTGTCGAAATGCCGACGTCTAGTTACTTTTAGCATAGAAAGAAGAGCGTCTCTTTAAGGTGCGACGTGACCTGTAATTGCAATTTTTTTTTTAAAGGGTTAAATAAAATTTGTATTTTTTAAAACTAATTGCATCATTGAAGAGAAGAAGGTCTCAACTTTAAGAGAACATTTTTTGTTAATCAGTATGTCTAAAATTGAGCTGATGGGAGCATTTGCGGCATCTTAAACATTTAAGAACATATGATCTGTTTTTCCATATTTTGAATGGTTCAACCATAGCGAGTTAAGAAAAACAACATACCCCCCCCCACCCCCTCCTAAAAAATAAGCCTTAGTTTTTTCCAGATAGGTGATAGGCTGCATCCTGCTATGCTGGTGTTCGCTATGCACTTTTTAATTGAAATTTTTTAACTAATATCTCAACAAATTATCAAAATATGAAAAATCTTAGACTCAGGTGCATCAGGACCTTGGACTATCTTCACTCACATTTTCAGTCTTCTACATGCGGTAGGTGCATCAGGACCTTGGACTATCTTCACTCACATTTTCAGTCTTCTACATGCGGTAGATTTTACTAGCCAAATCAGAATTTAAAAGAATTTTTGAAAAAAATCATACTATTTTGCAAACTGTATAAAACATTCAATAATAGTCATAATTTAAGTGAACAATAGAAATTTTACTATAAGGTTAGTAAGCTGTAAGATAAAAAAGGTTAAAAAATATTGACTTATAACAACCAGAAAAACTTACTGGTTCAGACTGAATTCTGCATAATGTAATGTATAAATAAAATAAAAACTGTAAGTCATTTATGAAGATAAAGGATGACTGGAAAAATATTAAATTCAATTCCATTCCAAAATCTTATGTTTTATTTATTTTTTACCTCTGGCAGAACTTTTATCAGAGTCCTTGAGAGGATTGAAGCTCCCTTGAACAGTATCACCCTAAAGAAAAAAGGAAAAAAAAAATCATAAAAATGAAAGTTCAAATCCAAAGTACTATTCCTGAAATCTTTAAAAATTTTAAATTTCAGAAGGAATAATTAGAAGTTTTATTCATAAACATAATCATAAAATACAGTAATTTTTAATGTTCACTGCTTTCCACCTCCAGTAATTTCTATCACTTATATGAAATACGTAGCTATGCAATCCTAAGACATTAAACATTACATTAATTATTTTATGATTTTCTAGAACAGGGGTTCCCAAACTTTTAGACCGACGTACCATTAAATCAAAGTTCATACTTTCGTGTACCACCAGGTAACAAACATAAAGCTAATACAGTCGAACCTCGTTAACACGAAATTGAAGGGATTGCGAATTTTTTCGTGTTATCCGAAATTTCGTGTTAACCGTCACAATAGTGGCGCCATCTATGTTAGATATAAAAACTAAATAAATTAACCTACAAATATATCCCTGCTCATAAAATCATAAATTAATAAGAAACAGAAAATTTCATTAACAAATTAATCATAACTTTTTAGGCAATAATAAATTTATTTACTTGCTAATTATTTTTTTAAAAATCCGTTATTGACTTTTGCTTCAAATTTTGTAGAGTACTTCTTTTAGGAACGTATGGAACTCATCTAATTTGTCCAAAGCTCGGGCAGCATTCTCTTGTTCCATAATGAAACGTTGTACAGTTTTCAATGCTGCAGTAGATTCATTTAATGGCACTACACTTTTCAGTTCTGTGTCAATTTCTTCATCCGCATCTGACACTTCCATGTTGTCATCTTTTTTTTTTTCAGCAGTTATGTCATCACATCCGAAGTCAGCACATCTTCATCTATGCAAATGTACTCAGAAAAAACAATGTCTAAGAAAGATTTTCCCGTTTTCCAGCTACATATCTTCTTGCAGATAATTCTATGACGCTCTTTAAATCTTGTCAATCATCCGTTAGAAGATATGAAATTGCTTTCACTGAGAGCATCAGCAAAAGCTTTGCTTTCTCTTGCAAAACTGCAAAAGTTAAAACAATGTTCTGGTTTCTTGCCTCTTATCCACAGCAACTGAGCAATTTCAATTTATTCATTCTTTCTTCTACACATTTGTTTTCATTCTGGTTTGAATGGACTCACAGCATAAGTTGCTTCAATTTTTTCACGATTCTTTAACCCTCTAAGCGTGTGGAACGTAATATTCCGTTCACTAAGCTCCAAGTTTCACTGCAATATATGCAATGTTTAAGATAATATAATTCTATATATTTAATGAATTTTCAAAACATTGAAGAATGATTAATACTCTCAAGGGTTACATTCATATTTGTAATTAAGTTTTATTTATAATGCTGAAAGAATCATATTTTTTTAGCATTTAAAACAAAATGCAGAGAAAACAACATTACAATTTTACCCTTTTTCAAAACGCTCAGAGGGTTAAAATTTTAGAGAAAACCTATTGTAGAAGAATTGTAGGTATCCCATACTATCCGCATTTTCTGATTTTGTCAGCACTTTATCGCTAACTTCGTTAAAAATTTTTTTGCTTGGTTTCTAAAGATACAGCTTGCTTTTTTCGACTCATCTCTTACAGAATTCTACAGAACAACTGCGAACAGAGTTTCAATTATATTAGTCAGATAGTGAAGTAAGGGTTGTCACTTCTTTCACTCACATATAGAGAAATTCGGAAACCTGGTTTATGGTTTATGTCACTGTCAATACAGTTAGCCGAGTAATAAAACAATCACTTTCGAAAAAGAAATTCCTTCACCAAAACTTTCATTGTGACTGATCTATAGCTAATATGGTTAATGTGGGAACACTTTGCACATATCAGAGATCAAAGAAAAGCAGGGATTAGTCGGGAATTCAGTATGTCACGATTTTCTGAAACCCTTTTCCATTTTCGATCTTTTTAAACCATAATTCCCTTTTTGTGGATGTGACATGTAAGTTTGAAATATCAAAAACATTGTGTAAGGAATTATGTTTTGACTTTAGAGCAAAAAAATAATAATAATAAATTCGCCTTAAGCAGGATTTTCCGAAACTCTATTTCGTGTTAAACGAAGTAATTAACATTGATTTTTCATACTCATCTGACGGGACTTCAATATTATTTCGTGTTAAGTGAAATTTCGTGTTAAGCAATTTCGTGTTAACGAGGTTCTACTGTCGGTCTTTTGTGTTTCTGTCATAGCAGGTTTTATTGTATTTAAAAATGTATGATTACATTACTAAATTGGTACTTAGATAGACTGTTTTATAATAACATTCAAGTAAAAAGTAGTATCATCATTAAATTTTAATAATGCATACAATATCAAAATACAGTGTTTTGGTATAGGAAAAAAGCCGCAATACTTAATGACATATTGACACTGATTCATATACTGTTATAGTAAGCTGATTGCACCAAGTTGCTTCTATCGCTAATGAAAGGGTGGACTTGTTTTATCAAGCACAGCTTACTCATGTATGGCTCAATATTAGGTAGTTTTAGTCAAAAGTCAGATTCGATGTTTAGTTTATTCCTGTATTTGTATTTCATATAACGAAGGGGAAAAAAGCACATTCACAGAAATATATGTGCTAAATGCAAGCAGACTTTGACGATATCAGACAGTACTCTGATATTCTCGCCAATAAAAATTTTGTTACATTCATCCTTTTGAATGTGAACTCCAGTAATCCATCACAGAAGAGCTGAATAAGTTCACTTCTTTCCTCTCTCAGCGATAGGGTGTCTCAAATGAGAAACAAATTTCTTATCCAAAGCTTAGCACATTTAAAATAGGCTCAATACAATTGTATTAATAATCGGCATACCTTTAAATGCGATAATAATGTCACACAGTAGGCAAACATACTTGCAAATTTCTTCATACATTTATGTATATACCACCTCAATACATACGTACAATGCTTTACCTCAAATCCGCACTGCATATGACCACTGCACTGCATAGTTTTTGTCAGATCACCATTTTAAATAAACTTAATCTGTTAAAAACAGACTTCAATGAAATAGAAACTAAACAC
The DNA here is from genome assembly GCA_963931845.1 of Maratus michaelseni. NCBI lineage: Eukaryota > Metazoa > Arthropoda > Arachnida > Araneae > Salticidae > Maratus > Maratus michaelseni. Next base: position 173,226,141 of record OZ007587.1, on the reverse strand, counting down.
ATTTTGTACAAGAGAAGAAAAATATTTCAATCAACAGAATTAATTAATTTATGAATTATGTTTGAAATAAAACTATTTTTTTCAACACCTCTTAGAAGTTCTTCTAGTACAAGAGAATGATGGGTTATATGTATTACACTGGGAATTTTATTTAGTTTTAACTCCTCCTACTCACACAAGCTCCTCTTATTTCCAACCATCCAGATTTTACTTTCAGATAATTCAATTGATAAAGCATGTTTAAAAACAGTTCTTCCGCTAATTAAAAATACTTCATTCATTAATTTTAAAATTAGATCTTTATTGAAAAAATCAATTTTTATCTATATAAATCTAATAATTATGTTTTTAATTCTGGAAAACTGATTGTATATATTAGCGTTGTGTGCGAATTTTAGAGAAATATTTCTTGTAGCAAAAAAATAAAGTGTTTACAGATCCTAAATCACATTCAATTTTTCTTTTTGAAAATTTACGAGTTAATAAAGACAAGCCATTTTGATTCAATAATAATATGATGCATTCTGTATTTTGTTCCAAGTACCAGTAGCCAGAGCTTCACGTACCAGTACTGGTACGCATATCATAGTTTGGGAACCCTCATTCTAAAATATACATTTATTATTCATAAAACATATGCACCAAATATATAGTAGGAAGTTACTCAGGGAGAAGCTGAATTGATAATTAAAGAGCATTGATAAATTTATTAGGATTCAATATGTATTTTTTTTAAGGATTTTTCTTTCATATTCAGATTTTTTTTTACTTTTATTTTTATTATTATTAATGGGTGACAGAATTAATAAAAAAATTACCAAGAAGAGAGTGACGAAGAGGAAGTATCTGACGAGGATTTAGTAGTTCCGATTATCAAAGCTGTTCAGTTTCTCGAAAAAACATAAAACTTTTGAAATGTCAAAATCTAAGCATATAAGTGAATTGTAAAAGTGCTTATGAATTTGGTTTGTGCAATTCAAGTTTGTGCAATGTAATTCAAGTTTGTGCAATGCAATTCAAGTTTATTCAATGGAAACATCCCTTACAGGATACACTCACTTCCAAATCTCTCCAGAAAAAATGACCATACAATCTCAGTTTGACATGCTTGATGCATTACATTATGTCTTATGTGTGACAATGTGATGCTATTGGCTGTCCTGTAGAAAGTCTTATTTTCTGATTTTTCATTTACAGTAAGTTGTATTTTATGTTACCACTGATCAGGATTTGACACTGAAACCTTCAGATATAAGGCATTTCAGATTTTTATGTGGAATTATTGCTTTCAAGGGATTCCCATAAACCTACCTACCTCCTTTCAAATTTTGATTAATTTTTTATCTTTATTGGATCTGACTCTTAATCTGATTAATCTAATAATTAATTTTAAATCAGATGTCACAGCCACATATATTCTACAAATCTGATCGAATGGGTGTTGTTTTGATGTTGTTGCATCTGGTCCAAACCATTCTGCATAAGTGATTCTATACTGTATTCATTTTAGAAGGTAATAAATGAATGCCTGACTTAATAGTTTTAAATAAACAATGAATGTCAATATTTCATGAATAATAATTAACACCCCCCCCCCTTTTTTTTTGTCTGAAAATTTTTTTTAAGGGGGTCCTTGAAATTGAAAACATTTTTCAGATCAGTGGGATCAAAGTCTACTTCGTGCAACTTTCTGTTCTGATCTAGGATATCAGATTTTAAGTGATGATGAGATTGTATCATCGATTCAAGATGAAAAAGAAATTATTGAGGAAAATGAAAACGAATGTTATGAAGATGATCCACACCCATTACATAATGAAGGCTTTGAATGTTTGGAAACGGCTATGAAATGGTTGGAATGACAGGAGAATGGTGATCCTATTCAACTTATGTATTTAAGAAGAATTCGTGATATGGCAGCATTGAAAAGAATATCTTCTTTAAAGCAAAAGAAACAATCCAAAGCTCTTTGCTTAAATTTAAAATTTTGAAGTTCAGAAAATGATAAAAAAAGTCCTTCCGGCCTGTACCGGGAGGAAAAGGTAGCTTTCATAGTCCATGTTTTTAAAAATTCAACTCATTTTTACTCAAACACCTGAAGCTAAAATGCTTCGAACCCAATTATAGAAGATTCAATCCTGGTTTTCTTTAATACTGAATTTAAATGTGAATTTCAGCATGAGAATTGCAGCATAACAAAAATCAGAGTGTTTCAAAATGTCAGCCACCCTAGAATTTCAAACTGCCATATATATTTAAAAAAAAAAAAAAAAAAAAAAAAAATTAACTTGTTGCCATTTTGAAACAAGATGGCGCATGAAGCTGGCCAACGAACTCGGTCGAGAAATTAGTATGTTCTGTATACATTATCAGTTACATTCATATCAGTTTATAAATATGAGAGTTACAGCATAACAAATATTAGATTGTTTCAAAATCTCAGCCACCTTAGAATTTCAAACTGCCATATCTCAGCCATTTTTTAAGATATGGCCAAAACAAAAACTGTTACAGAATCCTTGTATCATGTTCTAACACTTAACACAAACAATTTTTTCAATTTATAATTTTTTTTGTAAATCTTTTTGACCTTTTTAAAAATTAAAATTTTTTTAACTAGCCACCATTTTGAGACAAGATGGTGGATGAAGCTGGCCAACGAACTCTGTTGAGACCTTGGTATGTCCTATACACATACTCAGTCACATCCGAATCGGCTCATAAATAAGAGAGTTACAACATGACACACGTCAGATATATATATATATATATAAATCAACATTTGAGGTTTGGGGGTCTGAAGGTCATGATCGGATGAAAACATACAAAAATTTTTTGGAATTGCTTTCCTCCGAACGGCTGCAATAGGTAGCTTTTTGTTATAAAAGCTACCTAAAAGACAAAATAAATAAATAAAGTTAAAAAAATTTTTTTTTTTAAATGACACCCCCTTTATAAAAAATAAAATAAATAAATAAATATTGCTAGCACTAACAACTGCCAGTACTAATGGATTAAAATGTGGAGAAAAATTGTGTACACACAAAGAATTTTCTTAATCTTCTTATCCACTACTATATTCTTAAAAACATACATTTGTTCTATAAAAGGAAAAAAAAAAAAAACTGTTACATGTAAAAAATGAATTTTAACCATTTTAGCATAGCCAGAACATTCCTAAAATTGTGTGTCAAATTACCCGAACTAGCACCGGTCCTAACAGGTTCAAATAATTGGTGCCTCAACATATTCAATTGATAAACCAAATTCTTAAATTTATCAAACAAATGCCATGCAAACTAGCAGAATTAAATGGATTTATAATTAAAATGAGATGAGTGAAATAAACTGAAGAAAATTTTAATAAAACTCTTTATATGATTACATTAAAATACTTTTTAGAGATTTTCCTTTCCTTTGAAAATCGTAGAAAAAATTGTCTCCTTTTAAAATATTTGAGGGTCTCATTATATATTTTTTTAAAATCAACATTCTCACATAGCATCACTTTTTCAAAATAATGATTAACATCATTAGAAAATATTTTGGATATATATATATATATATCCAAATATATATATATATATATATATATATATATATATATATATATATATATATATATCAGAGTTGACAAATTTGCAATCTGATTAATCTGTAATCTGATTACAATATAATTGCATGTAACAGATTATAATTTCAATTACATGTAATCATAATCTGAATTTGAAATTCAATTAGCATTGTAATTGTAATTATAAATGCTATGATTATGATTACACAGAGTTGGAAAAAATCTGATTAATCTGTAATCTGATTACAATATAATTGCATGTAACAGATTATAATTTCAATTACATGTAATCATACTCTGAATTTAAAATTCAATTAGGATTGTAATCATAACTATAATGCTATGATTATGATTATGGTGTAATTATAATTATAATTGAGAACTTATAGTTACAATTACATGTAATTTCAATGGCACATTTTCAATATGTACCATAAAAGACAATTTTTATCAGACACAGTAGAAATTTGATACAACAAGAATGAAAAATCATGCATCCGACATCGATTATAAAACACTTTCTAGCATGAACAGAATATTATTCAGAAATTTTACATTTTATTAATTAATACCCGCAACCCTAAATATGTATGATGAAAGACAGTTTTCATCACACACAATAAGAACGAAAAATTATGCAGCTGGCATAGATTATGAAACACTTTCCCACATAAACGGAATATAAATCAGAAATTTTAAATTGTTATTCCGCTGTAGAAATCGGGTTACCCGACCCAATGCAAAACTACGTTTTAAGGTATTTTTAAGTAATTACAAAATAATGATTAATTAAAACTAAAATATTAAAATATAACTCAAACATACAAAAATTATTCAAAAATACAAGCAGAAATTGGATAAATTTGGATTTTAAATATAAAACTTTACTTTTTTCAACCATAAATACTGAACCACCTTGAATATATTCATAATTGCAAAAAGTTTAAAATAAAAAATGTGCTGATAAAATAAGTCTTCGTGGGCTGCATGGAAATCTGATGACGAACCCGATGGATGACTCTACTTTAAACTATTTTAATCAATTAGAGAATAATAAATAAATAAACATATATATTCCAATATTACCCAAACATGTGAAAAATTATTTTTCCATCAAAAGAATGCACGAAAACATAAACAAAAATTCGATGAATTTCGATATTAAATATAAAACTTTTTTAAACTATAAACACTAGATTAATTTCAAGAAAAGATTATTAATTGCAAATAGGACAAAAAAAAAGCCCTTCCTCCTCCTTTTACCATATGAAATTTGTATGTTCTGCGACAATTTGGATCCTAATTATAAGTGTGTATGGTTATCGGGCCCTTATATTTACGCTATACTAATAGTTAGGGGCTTCTGTTAAAAACACCAACAACTTTCCCCTCCCCTTTTTAAAGATTACATTTACCATACAAAATATCAGTGTTCTACGATAATTACAGCTTAAGTTATAATTGTTTTAATTTGCCAGCACCTTATATTTTGACACACCAAAATATGCGAGGGCTTCTATAAAAAAATCTATAGAGCACCCCACCCCCCTTTTCTAAAACGGTTACGTTTATCATACAATATTTGTGTTGCTGCAGATAATTTGGTTTTTGAGAGCGATGTCGCGGACGCGCTATAGCGCGTAAATTACGCGAAAAATTGGAGTTGGGACGCAAAAAAATAGTTCTTATGCGTCCCATGGGACGCGTAAATTCTTCGAAGATTCGCGAAATCCGTCCAAGGATCGCGAAAAAGCGGTGCATTTCGTCAAAGTATCGCTAAAAAAAGGCAAATTTCGTCGAAAGATCTCGAAAAAACGGTAAATTTTGTCGAAAGATCTCGAAAAAACGGCAAATTTCGTCGAAAGATCTCGAAAAAAACGGCAAATTTCGTCGAAAGATCTCGAAAAAACGGCAAAGTTCATCGAAGGATCGCTAAAAAACGGCAAATTTCGTCGAAGGAGCTCGAAAAAACGACAAATTTCGTCGAAAGATCTCGAAAAAACAGCAAATTTCATCGAAGGATCGTCAAAAAACGGCAAATTTCGTCGAAAAATCGCCCAAAAACGGCAAATTTCGTCGAAGGATCTCGAAAAAAAAAACGGCAAATTTCGTCGAAGGAGCTTGAAAAAACGGCAAATTTCGTCGAAGGATCGCCAAAAAACGGCAAAATTCGTCGAAGGATCTCGAAAAAACGGTAAATTTCGTCAAAGAATCTCGAGAAAACGGCAAATTTCGTCGAAGGATCGCCAAAAAACGGCAAATTTCGTCGAAGGATCGCCAAAAAACGGCAAATTTCATCAAAGGATTCCGAAAAAACCGCGAATTTCGTCGAAGGATCTCTGAAAAAACGCGAATATCGTCCAAAGGCCAAGGAAAAAATGCAAAATTCACTCAGCCTGAAATCGACTCGAATCAAAGGTTAGTTAATCTGACCTACAACAACAAAAATAGTGCTGAGAGAGGATCCCCCCCCCCCTTTCTGCTGTAACCTAAGCTTTCAGAAAATTTGCTGTGAATTTCAGAAAATATTTTTTTTAATTCAGAATCACTCCTGAAACTCCTTTCCAAAGAAAATGTTTGATTCTAACACTGATCTATGCTGACAAATAATCCAATGGGAAGTTTAATCAAAGCATCCATTCATTCAACAAAAAGTGCCCCTTTACTTAACAAAAGTATTCTTTTATTCAACAAAAATGTCCTTTTCAATAAATCCGTCCTCCCCCTTTTAAAAGAAGTGCAAATATTAGTGATACTTGTTATCTTCTACACTCAAATAATCATTATTTTATAATTAAGCATTTACATTTTAAAAAAAGACAAAGAAAATTTCTCTTAATAGTTAAAAAAAAAAAAAAAAAAAAAAAAAAAAATCTTATTTGATTGGGAAATACTGGTTTTAATTATTCATTATTTAATAATTATTATCAAAACAATAACTACTGCATTTGTCTTTTCCAAATAAACAAATTCACTTGTTCCTTTAAAATATGAATTTGAATTATTATGAATGGGGACCCGCTTTTTAAAAAAAGGGACCCAGATATTTGAAAATCCTGGATCCCTGGGACCCAAGATTTTTAGGATCCAGTGACATCACTGTGAGTTATATGTGTTTGTGATTATGGGGTCCTTATATTCGCACTGTAGTAAAATTCACGTGGTTTTGGATTTTTTTTTTTAAAGACAATTACTTCTGTAAAATTATGTCACTTTGTGGGAATGAAATGGCACTGGGACCCAGATGTCAGGATCGAAGTGCTGCGACTTTAACACAAGACCAAAGTGTCAGAACCGAAATGTCGTGCGTCTATGGGATGGATTAATTTAATATTCCTTCATTATCAACATTACATTCTCAATCGTTAGATTATCTATAAAAAATTAAATACATTATATTAATTAATTAAACCACACAGATATTTAAGATCTATAGTTTAAGAATACTGTAAAATCATTCCTTTGAGAGCAGTAAGTAGTTTTTAACATTTCATAATAGTTTAAAACTCATATATTTACTTTTTTGGGGGTAAAAACCCTATAAAAAAAAAACCCTATCTCTTTGTAAAATTATGGAGTATTCAACAATTCAACATTCAATTATGGAGTAACGAACAGGCTGAAATCGGTATATCGGACTCAGTACAGAATTTGGAAAATGCATAGCATATTTGAAAACCCAATTGCAGTAAATACCATTAATAATCGAAAAAATATCAGATTTTTTTTTTTCTGAAACTCTGCATAATAGCCAAAGGTGATTGGTCACTTGCGATTTTAGACGTTTTGTTAACTATCTAAAAAAATACATGAGGAATTAACCTGAAACTGCAGGTGTGTAAACAGTATAGTATAGGTTATATATTTCCGCGAAGATTTTTTCACGAAACCCCATAGGGGACTGTCAACAAATTGAAAAAGAACGAATGTCTTTTGGATAACCCTGTAAAAACTAATGTAGCAAAGGCGTTCAAACTCGAGATTATTAATAAGTGGCTTATTGTAATATACTATGTTCATTTGTATGAGGATAGTATGTATACTCGTAGAGAAATTAAGGTTTTTATAAAAACAGTCCCAAATTTCGCCTAATTTTTTGCTTATAATTTGCAGAGTTCTTAACATAAAAAAAAGTTATTTTCAGAAAATATGACAAATAATATTGTACATATAACTCTGCAATCAGAATTAAAAAATAATAAAAATTAGATGAAAAATGAGCAGGTTTACTAAAAAATGTTTCACTGTGCATGTGCGAATGCAATCAAAATATAATATGCATAATGTATTAGCTAAGTATATAGAGCAACTTTTGTGCAAGTCTCAAAATCATAGCTTGAAAATTCTGAAAATTATCGTCGATAGAATAAGCTCGAAATCCGTTGTTCCGAAAAAGAAGCAAAAAGATGAGGGGTTGTATCAAATATCTGTTGATTAGTGCCAAGATAGCGTACACAATATTTCACGTACTACTATATTTGGATACAAATACAACCCCTCATATTCTCATATTTTTACTTCCTTTTGGGAACAATGGATTTCGAGCTTATTCTATCGACGATAATTTTCAGAATTTTCAAACTATGATTTTGAGACTTTCACAAAAGTTGCTCTATATATTTAGCTAATATATTATGCATATTATATTTTGATTGCATTCACGCATGTGCAGTGAAACATTTTTTAGTAAACCTGCTCATTTTTTATCCAATTTTTATTATTTTTTAATTCTGATTGCAGAGTATTATGTACAATGTTGTTTGTCATATTTTCTGAAAAGAACTTTTTTTATATTAAGAACTCTGCAAATTATGAGCAAAAAACTATGCGAAATTTGGGACTGTTTTTATAAAAACCTTAATTTCTTTACGAGTTTCCCATGCTATCCTAATAAAAATGAACACAGTATATTACAATAAGCCACTTATTAATAATCTCGAGTTTGAACGCCTTTGCTACATTAGTTTTTACAGGGTTATCCAAAAGATATTCGTTCTTTTTCAATTTGTTGACAGTCCCCTATGGGGTTTCGTGAAAAAATCTTCGCGGAAATATATAACCTATACTATACTGTTTACACACCTGCACTGCAGTTTCAGGTTAATTCCTCATGTATTTTTCTAGATAGTTAACAAAACGTCTAAAATCGCAAGTGACCAATCACCTTTGGCAATATAGTGTATATACTACATAGCAGTATGCTAAAATTTAATTCGGTTATTAACATGGTTGAAAATTCCCTTTCAGGAATTTCCGTCTATAAACGTCAGTGTACTGGAGAACTTTTGTGCAGTCCTGTATATGATTTATAGAATTTATACAAACCAAGCAATATAAAAAAAATAGTTACATTCAAAAACGCGTACAACAACTGAAAAAAAAATTTGTATTTCTAGCAATTATTGATCATAGTCAGTACTATAACCGAAATTTTTGTGTGCCTCTGTAAATGAACGGAGAATGCTATGTACTCCATAATCTGTAGTAAACATCCTGTAATGCACCGTAGCGATATTTATGAAATTCAATATGTTTGAAATACAGTAACATCATTAAAATACACCGCAAACGATTTTTCCTAATAGGCTGCAATGTAAAAGAATTCTTTTGAGTGGCTCTGTAAATTACATGCTACATACTTCATTTTCTATACCAATCATACCACAGTAAACCTCAATAACATATATCAATTGCATGGAATTCCGAGTATGTTTACGCGCATTAGAGTACTGATAGACAGACAAACTAAATTCATAAACACTTTTCAACTTTGTTGGAAAGTGTTAAAAATGCAATTAGAATTAGCTCGTAATAGATTGCATTTTAATTTAAATACATTTTATAGAATTTAATTAAGATTTAGTTGCATTACATTACACGTTAACCAGATTGTATTCTGAACAAACATAACTGACATTAACTTGTAACACATTGCAATTTAATCTAAATTATATTCTTAAAAATGTAATTAGAATCCACCTATAATAATCCATTACAGATTAATTGGATTATACAATTAAAAATGTAATCGGAATCCTCCTACAATGCATTACAGGTTAATTGGATTATACAATTAAAAACGTAATCGGAATCCACCTATAATCCATTACAGATTAATTGGATTATACAACTAAAAACGTAATCGGAATCATCTTGTAATCCATTACAGGTTAATTGGATTATACAATTGAAAACTTAATCGGAATTGTCTTGTAATCTAATTACAAATTAATCTAATTACAGATTAATCTAATTATATTTTAAAAGAGAAAATGAGAATTGTCTTGTAATCCATTGCACGGTAATCAGATTATGCAATAATCAGATTATATTCAAATTACTTTGTAATGCATTACATGATAATCGATTGCATAGTGAGGAGCATGGGTGCAAGTTTGAAATGTGGCCAGGACTGTAAATATTTTGACCTGTCACCCCCTCCCGTCCAAGCGCACACGTGTGCACAGACAACACATGTTTTGACTTTGAGATGTGGCAAAGACTGAAAATATTTTGAATTCTCCTCCCAGACCTCCTCTCCGAATGCACATACCATGCCCACTTAGACAAAACGTTGAAGGATTTCAAAAAATACGGCAAAATTCGTCGAAGGATCTCGAAAAAACGGCAAAATTTGTCAAAGGATCTCAAGAAAAAGGCAAAATTCGTCGAAAAATCACGAAAAACGGCAAATTTTGTCGAAGGATCACGATAAAAAGGTAAATTTCATCGAAGGATCTCGAAAAAAAAAAAAAGGTAAATTTCGTCGAAGGATCGCGAAAACACGCAAATCTCGTCAAATGGCCGCCGAAAAAGCGCCAATTTCGTCGAAGGATCGTGGAAAAAACTGCTAGTTTCGTTTAAGGATCACGGAAAAACGGGAAATTTCGTGGAAAAGTCCGAAAAAAAAACCGGTCAATTCTGTCGAAGGATCGGAAAAAAAACAGCATATTTCGCCGAAGGATCTCGAAAAAACGGCATATTTCGTCAAAGGATCTCGAAAAAAAAAACGGCAAAATTTGTCAAAGGATCTCAAGAAAAAGGCAAAATTCGTCGAAAAATCTCGAAAAACGGCAAATTTTTTCGAAGGATCTCGAAAAAAAAAAAAAAACGGTAAATTTCTTCGAAGGATCGCGAAAACACGCAAATCTCGTCAAATGGCCGCCGAAAAAGCGCCAATTTCGTCCAAGGATCGTGGGAAAAACTGCTGATTTTGTTTAAGAATCACGGAAAAACGGACAATTTCGTGGAAAAATCCGAAAAAAACGGTGAATTCTGTCGAAGGATCGGAAAAAAACGGCAAATTTCGTGGAAAGATCTCGAAAAAACGGCATATTTCGCCGAAGGATCTCGAAAAAACGGCATATTTCGTCAAAGGATCTCGAAAAAACGGCAAAATTTGTCAAAAGATCTTAAAAAAAAAAAAAAAAGGCAAAATTCGTCGAAAAACGGCAAATTTTGTCGAAAGATCTCGAAAAAAAAAACTGCAAATTTCGTCGAAGGATCGCGAAAACACGCAAATCTCGTCAAATGGCCGCCGAAAAAGCGCCAATTTCGTCGAAGGATCGTGGAAAAAACTGCTAGTTTCGTTTAAGGATCACGGAAAAACGGGCAATTTCGTGGAAAAGTCCGAAAAAAAAAAACTGTCAATTCTGTCGAAGGATCGAAAAAAAAACAGCATATTTCGCCGAAGGATCTCGAAAAAACGGCATATTTCGTCAAAGGATCTCGAAAAAAAAAACGGCAAAATTTGTCAAAGGATCTCAAGAAAAAGGCAAAATTCGTCGAAAAATCTCGAAAAACGGCAAATTTTTTCGAAGGATCTCGAAAAAAAAAAAAAAAACGGTAAATTTCTTCGAAGGATCGCGAAAACACGCAAATCTCGTCAAATGGCCGCCGAAAAAGCGCCAATTTCGTCCAAGGATCGTGGGAAAAACTGCTGATTTCGTTTAAGAATCACGGAAAAACGGGCAATTTCGTGGAAAAATCCGAAAAAAAAAACGGTGAATTCTGTCGAAGGATCGGAAAAAAACGGCAAATTTCGTGGAAAGATCTCGAAAAAACGGCATATTTCGCCGAAGGATCTCGAAAAAACGGCATATTTCGTCAAAGGATCTCGAAAAAACGGCAAAATTTGTCAAAAGATCTTAAAAAAAAAAAAAAGGCAAAATTCGTCGAAAAACGGCAAATTTTGTCGAAAGATCTCGAAAAAAAAAAACTGCAAATTTCGTCGAAGGATCGCGAAAACACGCAAATCTCGTCAAATGGCCGCCGAAAAAGCGCCAATTTCGTCGAAGGATCGTGGAAAAAACTGCTAATTTCGTTTAAGGATCACGGAAAAACGGGAAATTTCGTGGAAAAGTCCGAAAAAACGGGGAATTCTGTGGAAGGATCGGAAAAAAAAACGGCAAATTTCGTGGAAAGATCTCGATAAACGACATATTTCGTCGAAGGATTTCGAAAAAACGGCATATTTCGTCGAAGGATCTACAAAAAAATGGCATATTTCGACGAAGAATCTCGAAAAAAAACGGCGAATTTTTTTCCGTCCTCGGGCATTTTTTCCGTCCCGTTTCCGTCCTCGGCAATTTTCAAAAGACGGAATTCCGTCCTGTGGACGGAAAACTTGCACCCATGGTGAGGAGATTATAATGTATTTTAATCTGTAATTTGATTACTTTGTAATCAGATTCTGCCCAACACTGATATATATATATGTATATAGTTACAAGGGCAAAATAAATTGCAACAAAAACCCACTGAATTAAAGATGAAGCTGAATGCTGAAGAAAAATATTGAAAAAAGGACCTTTAATAAGCATTTTACCATTTGTGTTCCAAAGCTGACTTCATGAATAATATGAGCCATATCAATAGATTCTGGTTGAGAAGTAGCTGAATGTGTAGAAACATGAAAATTACCAGGAACCTAAAATTAAAAATATAGCTATATAAATTTTAAAAAATAAATTTACTCAGTATACAATTTAAAAATATATTATCAATTTTCAGGGACCAATTTATTAATTTAAGGGCTATCAGCGCACATTAATTTGACCCTCTCCAGTACATTTATACAAGACGGATTCGTTTAAAGGGACTCTCAAAAATAAATTCCGACACAATAGGGTCTATGGGCAGTAATTTTTTTTAGGTATATTTTAATGATGTTATACTACTTCAAACATAATGAAATTTACATATTGTGTTATTGAGATGTGCCACAACATGGCACCTATAGATATTTGTAGCATTTATTATTAATTTATAATGCACACAAAATAATTGAGATACATTATATGGTCATTGACTGTATTGTTAAACAGGGTAATTAATAATGTTTAAGGGAACGCTTCACCGATATTTGTTTTTCCTCTCGTGGATACAGAAATTCCATGCTAAACTATGGAAAAATTTAATTAGATGATTGCTCATTACTTAGTATGACTGTAGAAAAACAGTTTCCACCATCAGAAAGTGGATGCCCCATGTCACCATAATATGTTAAGAAATAAAACATCTTACAATACAGTAGAATACAGTACAATACAGTAGAGCGCCGCTAATCCGCAAACCTGTTATCTGCAATCAATTTATGAATGTAAACAAAGAAATTTAATTCTTGAAAAATGCTTCAATGGTGACAAAATTTTGAATTTTGAAAAAAAATTTCACCAATTTTAACATTTTTCTTATCTTTATATATATTATTATATATCATATAACATTCTTCTTTATAGTTTAAAATGAAAGCACATTTAATTAGTATATTATTTTATATATTCATTTCTTCATACAATACTTGTAAAATACAATTTGAACTTTTGTGATTTTTTTTTTAATGATAAAAAATCCTTACTTAGACAATATATTTTATACTAGATTAATTTTAACACAATTATTTCAAATTGGTAAATAAATCATACGAGTAGTAATTTTCCAACTGGACGAAAAATGTCCGGGCCAGGACATTTTTCGTCCAGTTGGAAAATTACTACTCGTATGATTTATTTACCAATTTGAAATAATTGTGTTAAAATTAATCTAGTGTAATCACGTATCCAGCGTTTACTGGAGTTCCTTTACCTGCGATCTTTTCTGTTGAGCTGATTAAAATATCAGACCAGATTCTCTGATCAATAAGGTTAACTGGATGAATTATGCCCTCCAGATTCGACCGGGATAGCTCAGTGGTAGAGCGTGGCGGCTTCAGCCAAGCGATCCCAGGTTCGTATCCTGGCCCGGACATTTTTCGTCCAGTTGGAAAATTACTACTCGTATAATATATTTTATAATTTATTTATTTTTTCATTAAATTGTAATTATAAAATTGAAAAACACATAAAAAATACATATATATTGCTTTTGAACTCTTACTTAAAGATAAAATTCAACACTATAAACCAAATGTTTTAAAACAGACAACAATTGATGCCATATTTAAGAAATTAAAAAAAAAATTATTATTTTTTACATAGTTATTACTTTTTCTATATATTAAAATGTGTAATTTATTTATTTTTTAGTATTAGCAATCTAAATTTGTCCAAAATATGAATTAAAAAAAATGTAAACAAAGATTAATTAGACATGGCCTGTAATCCGCAAAAAGCCTCCAATCCGCACAACACTTGGAACCAAGCTTTGCGGATTAGTGGCTTTCTACTGTATTACGTATTAAAAAAAAAACACCCTGCAAACAGGCACCCGATATCTACTTTCTGGTGGTGAAAACCGTATTTCGGTAATTATATTAGGTAATGAGTACATTTCCTAATTAAATTTTTCCACAGGTAAACATGGGATTCCACAAGCAGCCCAAACATGATGAAATTTAAATTTTATTGAGATAGGTCCGAACATGTTACCTGTAAAACATGGTATTTGTATTATAGTCCTTAACAATATTGTTTACAATGACAATGAGTATTAAAGATGTTTAACTTTTTCATACAGAACTGATATTGATATAGATTACTTTGGTCTATACTACAGCATGTTCCCTGAGGAAAATGATGTTAAGTTCTAATTATGCGATTTATAACCTACTCAAAGATCGGAAAAACTATTTTTTTATCGCTGCCAACTACAACTACTTTATCGAAAAAGTAGTTAACTTCCCCTCTACTTGTTTTTAAAAGTAGCGGCTACAAATTACTTTTCAAAAGTACTACTTCGCTAATTTCAGATTTTGTCAAAGAATTCAATTTACACACAAAATGGAAGACACGGATTAAATAATAAAGTGACGCGTCGTTATATTGTGTCAGGGGCGTAGCTTGAAATTTTTATTGGGGGGGGGGGGGGAGGACCTGAATTTGGCGCCCTTTATACATTTTTCATTTTTCACTCCCCCCCCCCCCCCCCCCCCCACACACACACTCTCTCTCGCCACATTGTCATCAGCCGCGCTAGAGGTCTGCAAGTGCTGAAATTTTCAGGCCTAGGCTCAGCCCGGCATAAAAGCAAACACTTCGGTAAGACCCGTTCAAAATTATTTTGGCCCGGCCTGGTATAAAAGCAAAAAGTTCGGCCCGAGCGCAGACCAGCCTGTCCCTACAAAGCATGCAATATTTCTGAAGCAACATTAACCTAAAATTTCACTTACTTATTCAAAAAGCACACTTATGCATAGATTTTATTTTCAGATTATGCTCAAAATGCATGGAATGCAAAATATCAACAATATTTATGATCACTTAGACAATTACGTACATAAACACTGATTAAAATATTGACTTAGACTATTACATTCAAATGAAGATTCAGTAAGAGAAGAAAAATCCGTTATAGGCAGGTTCCATTCTTAGCAGGTACATCGTCTGTTGTATGTATTATATTCTTTTTGTACAAATCAAGACATTTTTCCGTGTAAGAAAGGTTCACGTTATAGATTGTTTCTATTTCACAAGTTTTACTGTATTTTAATTATTATTATTATTTTTTTTTTTTTTTGCTTAGAATAGTATGTACTATTCTTTAAAACGAATTTTAATTGTAGAATAATGGCGATTTAAAAAATATATTAATTTTTCGCAAAAATTGTTGTGCCAGGCCTAATTTTCTGAATTTTACGCTGGCCTGCAAATTTCGGTCCATGCATATTTCTAGGAAGAATGACGTCCAAGCACAGCTTGGCCCAGAAAAAGAGAAGTCTGGCCCGTCCCGGCCCAAGTCTGCACAGAAAAGTTAAGCCCGGACCGTGCAGATCTCTAACTCTAAAGCCTGTTTAAAATATGAGTTTTAATTTTTACAGAAAAATTACAATACTATTTGATTCTTAGAGACCTGATTAAAAATATAGGAAATTTTATATGCAAACAGGTGATAATGATTTTATGAATGTGTCAAACGTGCTATTTTGAAATGGATTTAAACCTTAACTAAAGCAAACAATTGTACATGCTCTTACATTCTGCTCCGTCATCAACAATTTGAAGCCACTCGTTCATAAATGAAATTACATAATCTGCTTTCTTCTTAAATTCATTTATTGTTTTGATTACTTTAGTTTAGTTACCTAGTTTATTACTTTTATTTAGTTACTCTAGAAAAATTTGTGCCTGGGATATAAGTTTTCAAAAAAATATACAGTACACTCATTTCAAGAAACACATGCCTCTAATCCTTCAAATGAACGGAATATCAATGTCTGTTGTCTCGTTTTGCACAAGAAGGGATTTCAAAGAGTTCAAATGTCAGGGTGGAGGAAATTTTTTATTCAGAGGCTTCTTTCAGGAAAATTGCCATATGACCACCTTAGAGTAGAGGTCTGCACGGGATCGTACCCGGCCCAGCAAAATGAAGGTAAGTTTTCAAACGGACCGGTCTGGCAGAATGAAAACAGTTTAAAAATATTAAGTGAGCCGACCGGCCTGATATATGAAATTTAAAAGGATCGAACTAAGCTAATAAAATATGAACAATTTTTAATGTATTTGACTGGGACGAGAATAAGTAAACCGATGCTAGCTTCACAGCATCAATACAGAAATAATTCAAGCGTAGAAATCGGCATTGGACAGTTGCATCATACCTGAGCCTGGGCTTAATTTTTTCAGCATACTCGGGCAGGCTGGGATCAGGCTTACATTATTTTCTATGTACTCACACCGGCTGGAAACTGGGGTTAATTGTTCCCAGGATGTGTCGAGTTGTTTTGTAACATAACAATAGTAATAGCGATAATAAACTTCTGTTAACGGAATCTTTGGAAGTGTACTTTAATAAATTGCAGAGAAACATTTTTTTTATTATACAGCAACAAAAGTTAGGATGCTTTTAACCATTTTTTTCTTTTATTCAAAACTACATTAATTTGTTTAATGTCTTTATTTGAATGTAATTCTCTAAGAGTCTAAGTGATCATTAATAATACTATTCTGTATTCTATGGCATGTATAAAGTATTATAAAATATACTGTAAAATTTTCCCATAAATATGCATTCATTAAAAGAATCTTAATCGTATGTTAATAAAATTGGAATTTTTTGTAAAATCGAGTTGGTCGGGCCGGGCCTGATTTCATTGATTTTTCAACGAGTTGAGACTGTTTCCACTGAATTTTCAACAGGCCGGTCAGAGCCCGTGCCAAACTTTAAGCTTTTAGACGGACTGGGCTTGCCCAAGATAGTTTTCTTTCGGGTTGGGCCTGTAAATTCTGGCCCGTGCAGACCTCTACTCTAGAGATCACGATCTGCACGGCCAGATTCCCGCACCAAGCCAAATGAAGTCAAACGCTCAAACGGGCTGGGTTGATAAAAAAAAAAAAATAAATGGGCTAGGCGGCTGGTTAAAAAAATTAAGAGGGGCTACCGGTACCAATATACCAAATTTAAAAGGATCGGACTAAGCCGATGAAATATGAACAATTTTCAATGGACCGGCTATGCCAGAATAGATTATAAATGTGTTGCACAATCCGATACTAGTTTGACAACATCAATACAGAAATTTAATATGCCTAACGTAAATTTTCATCGGACAGTTACATTGTGTCTGAGCCTCTGCCTAATTTTTCCTATCGACTCCGGCCGTGTTCAGACGTACATTTTTTCTACTTACGCGAGCCGGGCTGGACCTGAACTTAATTATTCCTAAGACATGTCGGGCAGACATTTTTTTTTTTTTTAACTAAAATTGATAATGGATTTTGGTAACAAAATCTTTCGAAATAAACTTTAATGAATTCCAAAGAAATATTTTTTTTAATCTAATTTTTTAATTATAAAGCTTCAACATTTATGATGTTTTTAAACATATTTTTTTATCTTTAAAGTACATTATTTTTTAATGAGTCTTTACTTGAATGTGAAAGTCTAGAAGTTTAAGTATTCATTAATGTTGATATTCTGTATTCTATGGATTGACCACATATAGTCTGAATTATACTTTAAAATTTTCGCAAAAAAAAAAAAAAAAAAAAAAAATACATATATATATATATATATATATATATATATATATGGAGTATTTTTTAAAAGAATCTTAATTATATGTTATGAAAAATCGGATTTTCTTTTGTAGAAATTGAACCGTTCCGGGCCGGGCCGAACTTTTGGTTTTTAAAACGGACTGGGCAGACCAAGATAGCTTTCATTTGTACCCAGGTGGGTCCGATCCCAGAAATTTCAACCCGTGAAGACCTCTAGACCCCCCCCCCCCCCACACACACACCCTCTCTGATTCGTTCTGTAACCTCTGTCCAGTCCTTTCAACTCCATTTCTTTGCATTTTCTTTCGATTACCAAATGTGACCAAGAACTACTGAGATAAGGAAAGAATTGTACTTTTGTACTTTCAAGGATTGAATTACATTACAGCCCTGCAATTGATTGAATTTCCTGTTTTCAGAATTTTCTCTTCTGCAGGGTATAAATTGTTTTTCTTAGGGAATAGAGGTAGTAACAGTTCTAAAATTAAATGTCTTATACAAATGTTGTACGTTAAAAGTAACTTACATTGTAATTTAACATTTAAAATAATGTTCTTGTATAATTGCTTGCAACTACTATTTAAACCCTTTCTTTATAAGTGCCTGACGGCACCCTTATATCTTCTTTAATCCCTTACATGAACGTATTGGAGAACCGTTCTAACCCCTACAAGTCAGTTCCACATCTTCACACTTTCTTTCTACTACAAAGGGCGGCCAACAAGCAACAACTACTAAGATAAGAAGGGAATAATTGTATTTCTAAGGATCGAATTACACTTACCATTTCGCAATTGATTACAATTCCTATTTTCAGAATTTTCAGAAATATAATTTTTTTTTGGCGGGGCGTGGAGGGGGGGGGGGTAGAAGTAGTTACAAATCTAAAATGAATCCCCTTATGCAAATTTTGTATGCTAAAAGTAACTTGCTTTCTAATTTAAGATTTAAAATAAAGTGTTTGTGTAATCACTTATTACTAGTAATATACCCTTTCTTTATGGGCGCCTGACGGCGCCCTTAAACCTTCTGTGGCGCCCTACTACTTGAACTTATTGGAGGGGGAGGCTCCCCCCCTAAAGCTACGTCCCTGTATTGTGTCTGCCCAGTAGACGCGATATAATAGTATCATAGTATATATATTAATAGTTTATAATATTAAATAACTGTGATGTAACCGAGGACTTAAAATTAAGATCACACAAGAAAATGTTTTGTGTTTGTCTTTAGAATGTTAGTTTATACACACATTACAAAATTCTCAGTGAAATTAAAAAAGATACACATAAATATAATCAAAATTTAAATACAGTTACTTAAAAAAAAGGGGGTTTAAATAAATAGTAATATAACAATAAATAAAAACGCAAATCCTGATTTTACAAAGGCTTGGGACCTGAAAATATGAGGAAATTTTAATATACACTCATACATCCACACATACATATGGAATAATTGTAAAAATAGTTAAAACTGATTCAGGGCACCTCAAAATGCAATAATATACCATCCTTACACTGTACAAGTACAGAAAATAAAAATGTGATTAACTTACACCTTATTCTTTCAGGAGGCACGAAAACAGTCATATATATAATATATATATATATATATATATATATACAGTCGAACCTCGTTAACACGAAATTGAAGGGACTGGGAATTTTTTTCGTGTTATCCGAAATTTCGTGTTAACCGTCATAATAGTGGCGCCATCTATGTTAGATATAAAAACTAAATAAATTAACCTACAAATATATCCCTGCTCAAAAAATCATAAATTAATAAGAAATAGTTAATTTCATTAACAAATTAACTATCCTTTTTTAGGCAATAATAATTTTATTTACATGCTAATCATATTTTTAAATAGTCCGTTATTGACTTTGGCTTCAATTTTTGTAGAATTACTTTTTTTAGGAACGTATAGACCTAATCTAATTTGTCCAAACCTCGGGAAGTATCCTCTTGATCCATAAGGAAACGCTGTACAGTTTTCAATGCTGCGGTAGATTCATTTATTGACACTAAACTTTTCCGTTCTGTGTCAATTTCTTCTTCCTCGTCTGACACAATGTTGTCATCTTTATTTTTCAGCAATTATTTCTTCATCTGTCATCACATCCGAAGTCAGCACATCTTCATCTATGCAAATGTACTTGGAAAAAACAATGTCTAAGAAAGAATTTACCGATTTTGGCTACATATCTTTCTGCAGACAAGTCTGTGACGCTATTTAAATCTTGTCAGTCATCCGTTAGAAAATATAAAATCGCTCTCACCGAGAGCATCAGCAAAAGCTTTGCTTTCTCTTGCAAAACTGCAAAAGTTAAAACAATGTTCTGGCTTATTGCCTCTTTTATCCACCTCAAGAGAGCAATTTCAATTTATTCATTCTTTCTTCTACATTCGTTTTCTTACTGGTTTGAATTAACTTACAGCATAAACCGCTTCTATCTTTTCGCGATTCTTTAAAATTGTAGAAGAATTGTAGGTATCCCACACTTCGCCGCATTTTGTGATTTTTTCAGCACTTCGTTTAATTTTTTTTGCTTGATTTCTTTGCTGTTTTCGACTCATCTTTCACAGAATTCTACAGAGCAACTGTGAACAGCGTTTCCATTATGTTAGTTAGGTAGTGAAGTAGAGATAGTCACTTCTTTCACTCACAAATAGGAGAATTCAGACCCCCGGTTTATAGTTTATGTTACTGTCAATACAATCAACCGAGTAATGGAACAATCACTTTCAAAAAAAGAAATTCCTTCCCCAAACTTTCATTGTGACTAATCTATTGCTCATATGGTTAATGTGGGAACACTTGCGCATATCAGAGATCAAAGAGAAGCAGGGATTATTCAGGAATTCAGTATTTCAGAATTTCTGAAATCCTTTTTCACTTTAAATCGTTTTCAAACCATGATAAAATTCCACTTTTAATAAGAGTATGTGGCATTTAAGTTTGAAATATCGAAAACATTGCATAAGGAATCATGTTTTGACTTTGAAGCGAAAAAAAAAAATTCGTCTTAAGCGGGATTTTCCGAAATTCTATTTCGTGTTAAACGAATTAATTAACATTGATTTTCAGACTCATCTGACGGGACCTGAAAATTATTTCGTGTTAAGCGAAATTTCGCGTTAAGCGATTTCGTGTTAACGATGTTCGACTGTATATATATATATGAACGAGCAATATAATGAGGTCTACTCTTATACATAACATCTTTATGCACAATCATACACTGCATAAATTTTATTTACTATTTTTACAGTAATTATTGCAATGGGATATAGTGAAGTGGCATCCTGGAAAAAAGAAAGTTTTGGCCACAACATATTAGTTAATTAATCTGTTTTTTAAATATAACCACATATTTCTTATGGTATATTTTCACAGAAATCAATACGTTTTTAAAACAAGAAAGAAAACTGTGAGTCATGCATATATTATAAAATATTTCTCCAAAGTTGCAAGAGTGAGGCCGGTCATAGTGTGTGCGCTGCAGACAAGGGGGGGGGGGGGCAGTAGTATCCCAAAAGACTTTGCACCTGGCAGTGGTGTAGCCAGGATTTCTTTTCGGGAGGGGTCCAGAATTTTTCTTCAGATTATATATATATATATATATATATATATATATATATATATTAATTATATATCTTACGGTCAATATGATTAATCTGGTCATTATTAATAATAACCGGTTATTATTAATAATGATCGTAGTTATTATTAATAACCGGCCTTTATGTCCTGTCATTATTAATAATAACCGGTTATTATTAATAATGACCAGATTAATGATATTGACCGTAACATATATAATAAAACCCGCCAAGATAAAATCATAAAAAGTGATAAAAATTCCATTTTAGATAGGTTTTTGTCTTAGCAGGTGTAATTGTATGGCATTCTTTTATGGGACAAAGGCATATTTCCGTTTAAGTCAGCAGTCCGTAATAGACAGTTTTCTTTTCCACAAGTTTTGCTGTATTTACACAAATATGTTTATTTATGTTATATATATAGTAAAACCTGCCGAAAAGGAACATGTCTATAACAAAATCCTGTCTTTAACAGAAGCATTACATGGTCCTGATATGAATTACCATACAATTAAATCTACTGAAAACTTGTTTGAAACGGGATTTATCACCGCTCTTTTGTGATTATGATTCAGTCTTAACATGTTTTACTGTACTTATATACAGTAAAGTCTGTGAAAGCGGAACTTTTCTACAACGGAATCGTGTCTAAAACGGAAGAGTTTCGGGATCCAATGAAACGAACAATACATCTTATTGAGGTAATGTATCTCAGAGGTATAATTAATTACACTTCTTTAAACTGAAACCTGTTAAAAAGGGAACTTTTTTGCATTCCCTTGCATTCCCATCTTGACAGGATTGATTGAAAATAATTTTTTAATATAAAAAAAATAGTAAGTGTAAAATTAAGTAAGATCAATCCCTATAATTGCAGCTAATATTACAATGAAGTTACATTAGTATTTATCAGAGAAAAAGATTTTTCAAACACTATGACAAATAATCCCTAACGACTCGGCCTACAGGCACAGGTAGATTTCGAAGACCGTGGAGCAGGAATTGGGAATTGCAGAAGAAAGATCTGTTTGCCATGATGTGGCAGTTGGGACCACCCACTTCGAAATATTCCTCTGCCTTTAGGCAGAGCCAGCAGGGATTTAAAAAAAAATACAGTAAGAGTTGGTCCTATAAAAAACTTATCAGTATAAAAGTTGTAGATAATATTAAGAAGATTTATAATAAATTTAAGTGGATTTGATATATTGGGAATTGACGAAGTTATGAGTTTTTTTCTTCTGAAACCCCTATTTTACCCCCCCCACCCCCTTTGGGGGCATTTTTAATGAAATCAGAAACCTGTCATACATAAATTTTTGGCCCTTTTCCTAGAAGTAATAATAACTTTAAACGGATTCGATATGTAAAAAAATGATGAAGTTATGGTTTTTTTTCTGTTTTTACCTCTGTGTGTAGGCGGAGCCAGCAGGGATTTTTTTGTTTTTAATTTTTTGCCGTAAGAGTTGGTCCTATAAAAAACTTGTCAGTATAAAAGTTGTACATAATTTTAAGTAAATTTACAATAAATTTAAGCGGATTTGATATCTTGGGAATTGACGAAGTTATGAATTTGTTTTCTTCTGAAACCCCTATCCCCCACCCCACCCCCCTTGGGGCATTTTTAATGAAATCAAAAATCTGCCATACATAAATTTTTGGCTCTTTTCCCAGAAGTAATAATAATTTTAAACGAATTCGATGTGTATAAAAATTAAGAAGTTACGGGTTGTTTTTCTGTTTTCACAAAAAGCCCCCCCCCCCCCCGGGTCTATTTTGCCCATTAACGAACTTGACCAAGATTTTACGCCGCTTGATTTCATGTATCAGTTTGGAAGAGATTTGTGCAGAATTATGGGAGTTATCGTGTCCATAAAAAAGTGATATAGATAGATAGATAGATTGATAAAGTTTTGAACTGTTGGTGGTTTTGGGTTCTAGGAGTCAAGATTGGTGTAGATCTGCAAAAAATTTTTCAGGAATTCCAACTTAGGGGAGAATGTAATAGGTAGTATTTCTTACGAAATTTACCTAAAAAACTGAACACATACTGATGAGTTAAATGTATTTAAATCAAGTTTCGTATAACAAACATTTGCTTACATTAAAGTTGAGATCAAATGATTAAGTTTATAACAGTAATTTTCATGTTTGATTTCTTGTCATTTAATTAAGAACTTGTGCTGCAATAGGTACTGGATAATGAATTGAAGTAGTGATGGGAGTATTCGAATTCAAAATGTCTGAGGTCTCGATTCAGCCAAGTTCTCAAGTGATCTCGATTCGGACGAGAGTATTCGAATACAAGCCACCTGGCATTTGTGTCGGTGACAAAAACGAAAACTGAGGTTTTCGACTGTATTCAGTTCTAATACTACGTTCAGATCAGATAGTTAAGATATCTTAGACCGCTGAACTCACTGAGTGAGTTCCAGAAACTCACTTAGTGAGTTCGAACTTTCCATTGCTAGATACAGTCAGTACCGCTCACTCTGATTGGCTCTGGAGGCCGATTGGCTGTTGAGTTTGCTTTTAACATACTGCTGAGTTTTGCATACTGTTGAGTTTGCTTTTAACATGCGCATGCGCACTGGACATGGTGATGTTGAGTGAGTTATCTTAAATGCGTTTGGCAGTGTGGACAGGTATTCAATTCCGGGGAGGTACCACCTCAAAAATGGCGGTCTAAGATATCTTAAATGTCCGATGTGAACAGGGTATTATAGCTCGAGTTTTCTATGTTTTCATAAGCTCGCCAGTGAATGCTAGTATTCAAATAGGTGTAGTATTAATAGTATTCAAATAATAAGTAATAGTATTCAATTCTACTCGGCGCTGTTTAAATCTTTTCTCCGGAATCTTGAGGCTAGTTAGTAGGATGGATGATCGGCGCTATTTTAGTTTTATTTTTTTCAAGTGTGTACAGCTAAACTACACCCTTTTTTTTTAAAAGAGCATATGAATTTAAACTTACATAAAATTCTGTAAATTTGTATTTAAATATCATATGTCAAATTTTATGGTTTTTTTTTTTAAAATATAACAGAAACTCATAGTGGAAAATTAATTTGTACAATTCGAAAAAGAATTTTTTTTATTAATTATGAAGATTAACCCTTTGTAACTCAACAACTCCGATTTGAAAATTACTAACTTAGATGTTAGAAAACATCATTTTAAGCATGTAAAAATAATAATAAAAAAATTAGAACATAAAAATAAAAATATAGTGACTAAAAGGTGTTTTTTTATATCTGAAACAAACAGAAAATTACATTTTTCTTATAAATATTGTAACTTTTCTATTACAAAATTGTAAAAGTTCTATTCTTGAACGTCTCCACCCTTTTTATTTTTTCAAAATTTACGAGGTTAATTTTATAACTGCTTCGCTGTAAAATAGCCTGGTGTGCTAAAAAAAATAGAAGTTTGTGTTTGTCTGCCCACCTGTGTGCTGTATTCTAACCAGACCGCTGCATGCAGAGAAACAAAGTTTGGCAGGAAGGTACTTGTAATATCTGAGGTTATGCAGGTCTAAGCTAGTTTTATTATTATTATTATTAATTTTTTTCATGAGATTTATTTATGTATTTATTTTTAAGCGTTTTCAACGAAATTCTCCGCGATTTCTCCACATTAGTAAAATGAATCCAGTTTCAATCTTTTACCCCGCTTTAGTAAATGATGTCCTTTTTTCAATAAAGTTTATTCGGAATTTCTACAGCGATTTTTGAACCCTAAATTTTAGGTACGTTTGAATGAATTTTCGTTTAAAAATTTGTTTTGAAACATTTTTAAATATATATAAAACCCAAGCAGGGTGCATAGCACACCCAGTGTACACTGTACCTCCAACTCTATGTTCGTTTGGAGGAATTTTTGTTTAAAAATATAAAATTATACAAATTCCAGGTTCGTTTTGTTTAAAGACATAGGCCGCAGCACTTTCGGTGTTCGCGGCCGAAGACAGTGGGGGTGGACAACACTATGTACGTTTGAATTTATTTTCGTTAAAAAATATCTAATCATTAATCTTTGATGTTAGGTAAATTTATGGTTATTGTCGGCCCGGGCAATGCAGTGCCTGCCAACTAGCACAAAAAGAAAAAAAAAAAAATTGAATTAAGTTTTTTTTTGTTAGAACTCATCGTGTAAGACAATTTTTTACACATCAACAATAGCAATACATAAATTTACCAGTTAGGAAATACTAAATATTCAACATTAAATCTGTACCAACATTTTTCAAAATAAAGAAATAAAACAGTTTTTTTTTTTTCTTCTCATTCCGTCCGGAATTCCCGTGTAAGATAAATTTGAAACGTATGAACGTTAAAAGGAAAACAAAATTACAAATCCATACTTAATATTATCAAGTATAAAGGTTATTAAGCATTAAATAACAAGGTTTATTACAGGGGTCCCACAATCCTTTAATTTCTTTTACCATTATATTACTGAATAGTAATCATCGCATTTTTTAATCGCAGATCGAAAAATAAATTTCGATTAAAATAATCAGAATAATTTTCTCTCTCTCTTTTTTAAATAATCAGATACAGAAAATTTAATTAAATTTCCATATCTCTGCACCTTTGCCGGCACTTATGATAAAATAATGTACAAATGTACAATGTAGCACCCCCACCCCAAAAAGAACGAAATTCTGCCTACGCCCATATACTGACTTTTCTAAAATATCCATACTTAATATTATCAAGTATAAAGGTTATTAAGCATTAAATAACAAGGTTTATTACAGTGTTTCCACAATCCTTCAATTTCTGGTACCATTATTACTGAATAGTAATCGTCGCATTATTTAATCGCAGAATTTTTGCCATTAAATAAGGAAGTTTGGAAACAGTGTTGCTCAATAGCACCCATTTGGACACCTATACTTTTTTTTTTATTATTGAAATATAACATTTAAAATAAAACAAACAATTTCGCATGCTGGAAAGTAAAATATTACAGTTTGAAAAAAGAAAGTTTTTCTTGATTTAATCAACAAAAATTGCTTCCTGTTCTGGATTATTCATAAAGTTCTGGGTAGATTAATCATTAAAGTGTTACCATTTAATTTTCTAAGGAAATTTTCACGATTGAAAAATTAAGCAGAAAAAAAAAGAAAGTTAATGATTATCTGAATTTTTATCCGAACGCAAAAACAACATGAAAACAGCTGTGACGGACACGTGATCATTAGAAAAAAAAAATAGACAGGTGATTTTACGTAGATCAGGGGTTCCCAAACTATTAGACCGACGTACCACTAAATCGTAGTCTATACTTCCGCGTACCCCTAGGTACCAAACGTAATGCTAATATAGGAAAAACTGAGAAATTGAAACTTCCCATATTTTGTTCGATTTCAAATCGCCATTTTAAGTAACTTTACTGTATTAAAAACCGACCAGAGGGATGCCGTGCGAGGATTTCGCACTGAAATCTAATATTTTTTAGGTACTTCTCTATTATGCTGTAGACCATTTTTCATAACAAAAAAACTATCGCCAAATTGTAAAATTAAACGCCAAAAATGCAGTCCCATTTACTTGATGTCAGAAGCATTATACGTGTTTGTTAAATCATCAAGTGGTTTTTAATTCGACATTTGCGTGTATTTTTCATTATGTTTTACTGATTGATTAGTTATTTCATTAATTAAAATAACAATTGTGTCCTTAAATTCTTATATTTTATTTATTTATTTTGATATTCCAATGGCAACGTTCTCCCGTTTATTTGGCGATAGTTTTTTGTTATGAAAAGTGGTCGACGAGATAAAAGAGAAGTACCATTTTTTATCAATATGTAATAGTTATTAGATGCAGGTTTAAACTTCTAAAGAAAAAGCAAGGATAAAAATATCTGTAAACAACATTTAGTTGTTAGTCAATCCAGAATATCATCTAATTTATTCCATCAAAGTTAGAGTAAAAACTGATCCAAGATTGATAAAGGCACGCGCGAGGCAAAAAAAATAACAGTCGTATTTTAACTGCATTAGAGGATGACGTCATCCGCTTCGGGAAAAAATATGGGACATAGAAATATAAATCTAAACATTTCAATTTCAATTTCGCTTTTTAATCATAAATATAAAATAAACCCGTGCGGTGTTTTTTTATAATAATTGCTGAGCATCATATAATGTGGTATTTTATTTTTTTGGCAACAATGTTTTGAGGAAAACCTTTCATTTCATTTAGGAAAACAATGCCGATTTAATTTTTAATTATCAGCAATTTTTAATCGAAAACATGTTTTAACGAAATGTTAAGTGTGCTATGTCAGAAGCGTTTTCAAAATCCTTTCATATGCTATCTCATTCGTCGTTCTGCATTTCGTATTTTCAGAAAAAAGGGATGTTGACAGGAGAACTAATATATATGACTTCCATGAAAAAGTAAGAAACTTACACACTAGGTACAGAAGAGAAAATTTTCAATTGACAGATTTAAAAATAAATAATCAATTATGTTTCAAATTAAACTTCAACACTGAAATAACTAGTACCAAAAAAAAAAAAGTTATAAATTTCGTTATTGGAAAAAAATGTTTGTTTTAATTCCTCCTTATTCGAACAAGCTCCTGCTTCTTTCACGGATTCAGATTCTGCCTTCAGATGATACAATTTAAAAAGCATGTTTAAAGCAGATGTTAATTAAAAATTAATCATTGATTAATTTTTGAATTGGTCTTTATTTACAAATTTTAATTTAATCTGGAAAACTGGTTGTATCATAAGCAGCGTGTGGATTTCAGAGAGTTTGCTATAACAAACAATTCTAGTGACAACAACAACAAAACAAAAGCGTAAAACAATCTATAATTTTCATTCTAAAATTGATAAATTCATGCCGTTTTTGATTTTATAATATTATGCTGGTGTTTCATTTTACGTACTAGCATCGCACTTTAACGTACCAGTAGCCAGAGCTTTGCGTACCAGTACTGGTACGCATACCATAGTTTGAGAACCCCTGACGTAGACCAAACATTTGAAGGGTGAGATAGACGGAATGTCGCCCTCATCAAGTTTGAACAAAGTCTGGAGTAGTTTTCAGTTCTACAACATTTGAATACAAAATATTCGAATGTTGGTTTCGATTCTGAAAAGTTTTCGAAAACTAAGGTATCGATTCTTAAAAGATCTCGAATCGGCCCATCACTAAATTGAAGTAATTGCCAATCTCGTCCGCCACTGAAAAAAACGTCATACAATTATATTTGCTAAGATGGAGACCTGTCTAAAATGGAGCTTTTTTAGAGTCCTTTTCAACTCCTTCTTTGCAGGTTTTACTGCAGGGGCGCCGTTTCAAGAGTTTATTGGGGGGGGACAAAGTTTTTTTTAGAGATAGGGGTTGAAATATCGTGCAGGATTGCCCAAATCGTGCACAAAATAGAAATAGGCCACCACAATGAAAAATACAATGTGAGATTTTGCCTTCTTATCTGAACTTCTCTCAGAAACATGTGATTCTTCAGCGAATATATTTTTAACTGTAGTGGTAG
Organism: Maratus michaelseni; assembly: GCA_963931845.1. Taxonomy (NCBI): domain Eukaryota; kingdom Metazoa; phylum Arthropoda; class Arachnida; order Araneae; family Salticidae; genus Maratus; species Maratus michaelseni. The sequence goes on along the minus strand of OZ007587.1, from coordinate 173,197,008 downwards.
TCCGCGAATTTTTCATCTTTTTTTTTACCCAAAAGCAATTCGTCAACCGATCGCGGTAAACATTGCGAATTGGATTTAGAAAAAATAGTTAATTTGGCAAAACTGTCGCGGAAAAAATCGTTAATTTTTTCAAACGACCGTGGAAAAATATTGCGCATTTCGCCAAAGATCACTGAAACAAATAGAGATTTTCATCAATCGGTTGCGGAAAAAAATTCGCGAATTTAGTATAACTATTACGGAAAAATATCGCGAAATTCGTCAAAAGATTGAACAAAATAAAATCACGAATTTAGTCAAACAATCGCGCAAAAAGGGTGAATTTCGTCAAAGATCGCGGGAAAAAAAATCTACTTTTGTCAGTCGGTTGCGGAAAATGACTTCCGAATTTCAACAAACGATCGTAGAAAAGAGTCACGAATTGCGTCAAAAGATTGCGAAAACAAATAGCGAATTTTGTTGATCGGTTAAAAAAAATGTCGTGAATTTTGACAAATGGTCGAAAAAATCAATTTCGTCCATAATTCACAGAAAATAGCAAATTTTGGAAAATTATCACCAGAAAAAAAAAAAAAAAAACGTAAAAAAGTCGTGAAATTCAATCAGTCACGAGATAATCAGCACACGAACACCATCAAGAAGTTACGAAATTTGCAAATGCTGTAATCCATAGGTATAAGAAAATGTTCATTAATGAGTTTCTGTCAGTAAATATTTTCCGCAATCATTTTCTGCCTTCCTCTTCAGACTATGATCTAAATTCCATACAATTCAGAAATCTGCAAAACCCTTGGTCTCAGGTCCCTTGCTCCTGCATTGTGTGGGGCAACACGACCCAATCTGCAGTACGGATCGAGCCGGGTTGACACGGCTTATTTTCGTTGCAGGTCAGGTTGACTTGGAACATTTGACTACGGATGGGACATAAATAGTCCACTGGGACATATATGTCCCAGTGGACTATTTTTCATTCTATTAGTACGACTTTTTGAAATCTGTCATACACTTATATTAGGATATTTTCAAGAGAAATTTGTCACAAGGAATTTTTTTGGAAATTGTAGAACGATTGAATGCAAAATTAGTAGTCAATCCTGGCCCGTTATCAAAGGGTTAATTGTTTCGGGTTTAAGTTGGGTTTTCACTATTTTGAGTCGGGTTCGTGTTGCCCGAGTTTTCAAAGAAATCCTAAATATTTTCAGATGAAAAAAAATAATTTTTCTACATAAAAGATAAAATTGTTATTAGAGATATAATTGTAGTCTACTTTTTCAAATCATATTGAAATATGGATTAATTTTCTTTCATTTCGGGGGTTGCGGTCAATGAAATTTTTTTTAATTTCCGGGTTTACTGGAAATTGCAGTCCTGCATCGGCTACCCGAAATGCATTTCGTTTTGGGTTTGGTTGATTCTTTTTTTTTTTTTTCTTTGCGGGTCGAGTAAATTTTATACACTTCTGGTTATGCTTTGACTCTTTCGAATCGGGTTCGAGATGAACCGATTATACAAAAGGAGGTCCTGAATAATTTTCAAATGAAAAAACTATAGTATATTTAAATATTAATGGGTGTATATATATGGGATCTTTTTTGTACGTTTTTTTTAGTGGTAAATTTGTAGATTACTTTTCCATAAATGTATTAAAATATACATTCATTTTCTTTCACTTCGGGTTCAGGTATGAATATTTTGGATTCGGTTTGAAGTCTGTCGGGTTAAAGTCAGGATTCGGGTCGGTTACAACCAAATCTGGACAGAACTCTGTGTCTGGCTGTGGAGATTTTTAAGAGCATACTGTATATATAATATCATTTAATAAAGCAAATAATTTAATAGAATTATCACGATTGGAGTAAATATAATATGACACTAATAAAACAAAATTAACAAATCATATAATTAGGAAATTGAATACACCTCCCCCCATCGTTCCACCCCCGAAAAAAAAATCCCCTTAAATTTTTGGCTAAAGAGAGAATTTATCACTAAAATTCTAGCTTTCGGGGTGACGAGTTTTCTTTTAATCATGCTGTACTGTACACAGCTCAGAAGCAATTCGTAGGGTTTTTTCTCACATATATTTCTAAAACTAACCAAAATACTCATTAATGATAAATGTCTCACTTATAGAATGTTGCAATAGCAAAGTTTTAAAAAAACATTTCAATGTTTAAAGTAGGGGTGCACAACCTGTGGCCCGCGGATCAATTTCGCCGATCGGGTAGATAGAAATCACGAAATTCCCAAATTTAACTCAAATGACTGAAATGCTAGACTCTAAAAAAAAAAAAAAAAAAAAAAAAACCGTGAAAATACAAGAGATTTTCCGTAAAATTTCACGGAGAAGTTTGATTTTTCCAAAACAACAGTACAATTTCCGTAAATGGCATTAGTTCCGTAAAGAAGATTTCAAATCCGTAAATATGCCGAAAGTTTTCCGTAAATTTAATGGATTTTGTCCGTATTTCTTTCAAAACAGTACAATGTCCGTATTTCTTCCAAAACAGTGCAATTTCCGTAAATAAATTTTAGAGGTTTGCGTACACAAATCGCCTTGTTTGAAATGGGAATTAAGATTGTTGTATTTACTAGAGTTCTTCAAGGATCCAGGCCTGACCCGGCTCGACATGCTGGCCCATTCTAACCGGGCCCATGTCTGGACAGTAATTTTTTGTGAAAATAATAGTAATATTTATATTTTTTAATTAAATATTTAGAAATTGATTGTTTTTATAAGTTACAGAAAAATGCTTTTTTTTTTAAAAATCTATTTTTTACTTTTATTGATAGTGCTTCAAAATTAAGACTTTTTTTTTCACTAATTATTTTAATCTTTTTAAACTTTTCTAACGTGAGGCAACATTGGGTTATTTATAACGTGAGGCAATATTGGGTTATTTAAATGTTTCATAAAATAATATCTCTGCAAGTTATCGCTATGTAAATTGTATTAAACTAAACTGATTTGGCTTATAAATTTATGAATTAAACTAAAATTTATTATTTTATAAATTATAATTTTACAACGTTTATAATTTTTTCCTTAAATTTATAAAAATAGTTAATATTTTTTCTTTACCTTTATAAAAATGAAGTTCATAATTTTATCAACTTTATAATTTATTTCTTTAGCTTATAATTTTATAAATTAAACTAAATTAATTTAAACTAAATCAATAAGTCCACATTTAAACTTACCTATCACAAGATCATTAATTTCGAAATTGTCTTGAAAAATCAATTTTTTGTTTTAATATTATTAAAACTATTCAGTTTGACAGAACCGTACACAAAAGTTCTCAGAGCTCAAATATAATAATTTAATTTATTATAAAATTGTTTATTTACGTAAGTTTTTTAAAATAAGAGATAACGAAAAGTTATTTTAATAGCATGTAATAAATGCGTCTCCTTCAGATAATTATTGTTTTTATTGGCATTGATAAATATATCATCAGATAAATAATTTTAAAAAGTATATGTTCAAAAAAAGAAAATGTTGTACTATTACAAAAGGATGCAATCATAGAATGACTCTTAATACAGTGTCTCTTAATACACTGTTTTACGCATATAATACATAATAAGTTAAAATTTATCTGGTTTATCTGTTATAAGGCATTAAATAATAAAGAAAAATATTGAAAATTATGAAAAGAAAATATAAAAAAACTTGGAACACTTGAAAAATAAATTAATGGCTTCAAGTTTTTACATCATAAAAAGCGACTGAAATATGTAGCAACATTTGAGAAACTTGCATGTCAAGTCTTAGCGTAGCGGTCGGGACCTCCGGTTCAGTAAGCGAAAGATTGCGGGTTCGATTATCATCGAGGCAAGGATTACACAAAACTCACTCAGAAATGAAGAAAAAACATAATAACCAGTATATCTGTCCTTTATAAGGTTGTTCTTGAGAAGCAACTTCTTTTTTTGGGGGTCCTATAATGTTTATTTTAACATTCTAAAAATTTCTAAAATTTATGGAAGGTATCTGTTATAAAACGGAAATTTAAAAACGGATATTTCAGAAATCACGGAAAATTTCCTGGAATTTACGGATTTTTTTTTCCGTTAAAATACGGAAATAGTACTGGCGTCTCGATTGCCAGTACAATTTCCGTTTTTTTCAGGAACTTTTTTTTTACAGTGCTATGCCATGCGAGCGCGCAAGTGCATATATATACATACCTTATCTTATATCTTATCGCTGCAACAGTAAAAAATAAAAAATAAAATAAATAAACCTTCGCATGTTTGAGACAACATTTCTATGATAATGTTTTTGATGAAATGAACAATTTTCCATCTATCAATGACGAGCAATAGTTCTTTAATATCATCCGATCAGATAAGCAATTAATCAATTGATTTACGACAACTTCCTGAAGTACATATAAATAGATTAGCACAACATTATTTCTATGGATAATATCGCTATCATTATTAAACTAACAAAAATAATATTGATATACGTGAAAAAAGGAAATTTCTTTATCTTTTCACTGTTATTTTACATTGCTACACTGTATTAACTCAAATGTTATTAATAGTAATACATTTTAAAAGTCATTTACTTTAGAAATGCACATTATAAAGGAAAAACATATCTGTGAGTCACGCTGACGTCATATCGACGGTGGCAACGACCTGAACAATCAATTTCGTTTTATCGGATTTTTTTTTTTAAATTCTAAACATAACACAATTTCAATTTTTACACCGTCGAATCTTACTATTCTAAAAAAAAAAAACGTCGAATCTTACTATTCTAAAAAAAAAAAAAAAAAAAACTAACACTGCTGCTGCCGTAATTTTGTTGTGATCTTTTGACTTTCTCGGATTATCCTGCAAAAACTATTGCATATAAAATCATGAAAACTTGTAATTTTATAGTGAAATGTATGATAAATACGTTGAAGCTCACAATTTCTAGATCGAAGAATTGTTTTAAACGTTATTTAATGTTGAAATAGGTTTTATAGGATTAAAAACTATGCATAGCATTTTAACCATCTTTTGCAGGCATATACTTGACTAGATTATGATGTGTAATGTTCAATCTTTTTTTTCCTTAATTTTTTTGTTAGCCCAAATAGTAATATTTTCAAATACTTTTTAACTAAAAAGTATATTTACACGTAAATATTAAAAAAGAAAAATAAACTTTAAAATAATTAAATTATTACATGCGAAAAGCATTTATGGTAAAAATTACGTCACATTTAAAACGATTTTCTTTTAGCGTTTAAAAGAAAACTTAACCATTTTATGTAATCTGATTTTCAAATGTGTAATTGATCTAACTTAATCACAAAAACAGCCATCAGCTGTCGCGATAGCGGTGGAGTCGGCTTTGGGAACCAAAAAATTCTCTAGTGGGTTACATCAGAAGATCGCCACGGGTCGTGATAATATCATTCAACATTCCGCAATCGAATAATATTTTTAAAACAGAGCAAATTAACATGTTTTTAGAGCTTGTGGGGTCTGGACGGGGGCCAATCCTCGATTTTTTCCTACTAGCAGGCCAATCACCAGTTTTTCCAGCCCACAAGTAGGAAAAACACGTACTTTCAAAACTAATTTTTTAGATAACTGTATCTCTATTTACTAATTTTTTATGGGTTTTATAACATTTTCCAAGCATGAATTTTAAAAATTCTATCTCAAACATGAACGTGCAACTCGATCACAGAAGATTAAACCGCTTGCACTTAAAACAATATAAATAATTCAGTATTTGTTTGTTTTGTTTCCGTGTAACATTCAGTAACAAAAGTTTCAAATGAAATTAAAACTTCACAAATAAATAAACAAATAAATAAAACACGACTTTAACAGACATATACTACAGGTCCTTAAACAATGAAAGAATCAAAATAAATAAAGCTGTTATAAATACAGAGATCTTTCGAGATTAACCGCTGACATACGGCTATACATAGTATGCAAACATTTAATTCAGTTAGCAAACACATAACACAATTAAAAATTACCTTTGAGCAATTACCGTCAATAAGCAGAAATGTATCGAATTCTTTTGTTCAGCCGTGTATATGATCTATAGAATTTATACATATCGAATAATATGAAAAAAAAAAAGTTAAATTTAAAAACGCGTAACCAAAATGAAAACGCACTACCAGCAATTATTGCTCCAATACAGTACTGTAACCGAATTATTTTGTGTATCCTTGTAAATGAACGACAAATGCTATGAACAACATATTCTATAGTAAGTATATTGTAGTAAACTGCAGTAATATACAGATCAATTTCAATTAGGGATGCAACGGAAGTGAATTTTTACCGGATACCGAATATCCGGCACAAAATTTTACCAAATATTCGGTATCCGGCCGAATACTTTCTTGTTTTGAATTTCAATAGTAATATTTCTATTTTATGCTTGCTTAAAGAAGAAAAATTTAAATTATTATAATTTTATGTCATTCAAATGTTAATAATAAATTTAAATTCATTTATTAAGTTAAAAAGTTACTTAAAACAAAGGCTTTATAGTAATTAAGTATTGAAATTTAATCATGTTTCTTTTTGGCTTATTCTAATATACATAGTAGTCTTTTTAAATCTTTCATCCAGGGTCATTGAACATAAAAATATAAACAATTAAGTAATTTCTCTGTTTTTCATACTTATAAATCTTTGTTATTTATAAATACTAAATATTCTGTTGAAGTGGTTTTTTCTTTTCCTATAATACTAGCACATATTACTACTTTACTTTCCCTGTCACAAATATTTTCTACCAGAATTTAAATAGAGAAGTTCTTCACTGCAAGTATCTTGTTTTGTAATACAAAGGAGACAGTTAACTATTGAAGAAAGTGGCACATTTCTTTTCATGATCAGTATTATTTTACCACAGCTGCTCTTCCAGCATCCATAGACAAACTAGTAACAAAAGATTCAATAAAATCATTTTTACTTTAGAATTGTTGAAAACACAAGAAAAAGAGACCACCAGAGAGGTAGACGCTTATTCTCAGAAGCAAGTATTATTTGTGCTCAAAAACGTAACAGATTACAGCCTGAAAATGATGAGCACCTAATATTCCTACATCATAACTTGCCTTTAATAAAATTTAATTATAAATAAATTTTTCCTCATATTTTAAACATTATACTATTTTCATTTATATATAAACCATATAATTTCATTTTTGTGAAAATATAGGAGTTTTTCTTTGTATTAACCTTGTTTTAATAGGATAATGTGGGTAAGAAGCAAATTAATTTCGCACTCACTTTTTTCTGATAATGTTAAAAATATTATTTAAAAAATGAGTCACTATTCGGCAACCGGATATTGAAGTATTCGGCCGGACCAAATGCCCGATTTGAGTGCCGAATAAGCAGGATATCCCTAATTTCAATATATTTCAAATGGTGTAACATCATTAAAATATACACTGCAAACGATTTTTCCATTGACCATTAATTATATAACGAAATTATTTTGTGTATGCTACGAACAACATATTCTATAATAACAATATTGCATTGAACTGCAATAAGGTATATCAATTTCAATATATTTCAAATAGTATAACATCATTAAAATATTCTGTAAACGATTTTGGCCCAATTTGGGCACATACCTAAGAATCTTTCAACCCAAATTGTTTTTTTTTTTTTTCTGTGGAAACGAAAAATTAACACTACACACTTCATTTTTAATACCGAGCTTGCCACGGTAAACCTCATAACACATATCAATTACATGACAATTCGAGTATATTTATTCGAATTAGAATGCGGACGGCCAGACAAACCGAATTCATAAACACTTTTCAACTAGGCATCATGCCAGTAGAATTATGAAATACTGAATTATTTTTAAAACACATGTGGGTGCAGCCAAGCTGACGAGTACATCCACATATGTTTTTTCATATCCAATTCTTGATTGGTTCTCTTGTGGTCCAGTTTTTCCACTGAATAATGTTCATAATTAATTTATTAATCCATTTGTGTTTACTTAATAGCAACTCCAATTTATAATTTTTTTTTACCCTTTCTCTCTCTTTCTTTTTAAATGTTCTTCAGGTATGAGTAAATTTGGCTAATTACCATTGAAGCACATGCTATGGTAATTTTATGATTGCACAAGTTAATTATTAGCTATGTGGTATTCTGACTACACAATATCATTAATTATCTCTTTGTAGATTTTAGTAGAATGATATTAGAACTTGATATGTTTTTGAAATTCATAGATATTATAATTATATATATATATATATATATATATATATATATATAATAGTTAAATTAAGTGAAAAAAAAAATCGATTTTACGCAAAAAAGCAACAAACAAAAATAATGCTTTCGAATTAAAAAAATAACAAATAACTTTCTCATTCCTTTGAAATTATTCGTAATTTGCTTTTTAAAGTTATAAAAGACACTTTCAATAAAAATATATTCTAACAGAACACATTTTAAAAATATACAATAGTTGAAAAAAAATCGATTTTCTCAAAACAGCAAATATATTTTATCGAATTTAATTCAAAATATAATAGTCATATTTTCCATCTAACAATCAAATTAAGAATTAATATAATTCATGTTTCAATCCTTTATTAATACTAAATTTTTCAGTCATAATCTTATAACAAAATATCCCCCCACTTAATTTCAAAGTTACCAGGTTTCTAAACCCCAGATTGTTTAAGTTCCAAGCAGCGATTTGAAGAAATCTCCTAGCATCCTTTCAAACTCTTATTCTAGCAAGGGCCCGCTGGTCTAGCGGTAAAACACTCGGCTCAAGGCGCTATCATCCCTAGTTCGAACCCCAAGGGCAGCCAGAAAATCTGTACCAGCGAGTATTTAATAATAAAATACCAAATATTAAATACTCCCGTTATAGTCAACAGATGGCAGCACAAACAGAGCGGTAATTTTTTTTTTAAAACCGAGGTCATTCATAACAGAAAGTTACCGTTTCTTCAATCTTTCAAAACGGAAAATCTACTAACGGAACGGAAAAAGTCCGGCAACTTCGCTGCCAGTACTTTTACCGTGAATTTACGGATTTATTTTTAACAGTGTATATAAATCATGTTGCCAGCCACATCAGTGCCGCATTTCAATTTCCTAATGTTTGAAACAGTGTAACATCATTAGAATATGCTGAAAACGATTTTTCTCCATTGACCGTAATGAAACAGAATACTTTTGAGTGTTTCTGTAAACGAATTATAATTGCTACTTATTCTATACTCTATAGGAAAAATGTTGTCGCCTACCTTAGTGACGCATATCAATTTTATTATGGTTGAAATAGTGCAACATTATTAAAATGCACTGAAAATTACTTTTCCCCCATTGACCGTAAATGTATCGGAATACTTTTGATTACCCAAGCAATCGACTGACAGACAAACCGAATTCATAAACACTTTTCAACTACGGTAGAAAGTGTTAAAAAACAGAAAGTCACTATTCATATTTCCTAAATTCTTCCTTCTCGACATTTTAAAACTTTTAGAATTTAAATTTTAGAAACAATAAAAAACTTAATACTTCCAGTTTTACACAAGAAAAAGCAAAAATAGTTGAAGGGGGAAAATGAAGAAGCCAGGGAAAAAAAAAATTTCTATACTAGCTATCCTGCCCGGTGTTACTCGGACCCGAGATAATAACAATCTGTTCTATACGAACATGACTCAAATCTATAAGGCTACCGAAAACTAGAGGAATGAGACAAACCCCGTCGTAATCGGACTCATAGAACCCGAGACCGGAAAGCGCAACTAAAATATTTAAGGCTATAGATATCAAGTCGAATGAGACAAACCCCGTCGTAATATGGCTCATAGAACCCCAGACCGGAAAGCGCATCCTGGCGGTAGAAAGTGCAACTAAAATATTTAAGACTATAGATATCAAGTCGAATGAGCCAATCATAATCGGGCCCATATAACCAGCGATATTACTGTAGTCCCACCTTCTACCGACAGGGGGCGCAATCTGTTCTGGAAGAAGCCTTTTCAGAACACTCGACTCAACCAAATTTCCTAGTAGAATTTAAATTTAACCACGGGTAAACATAATGGCGGATCTAAGGGAAAGGGGCGATGCCCCCCCCCCCCATTCCCTTGAGCTAATAAAGGTCTGTAAAACGAGAGGTCTGTACGGGAAAAGGCCGGGGCGAGATGTGCCAGTCTTAATACAAAAGACTCGGTTTGGGTTAGTTCCACTATTTCAGAGCTGGTCAGGTCCGGACCTTACTTTTTTTCTGCAGATTCGGCCCGGGCCAAACTACTTTTTCTTCCGGTGGAGCCTGGCGTGGACTTCATTTTTCCTAGAGGCCTGCACGGGTCAAAATTTCCAGGCCTGGACTCGGCCCAGTATAAAAGCCAAACGTCCGTTCTTGGACCGGTCCAGCCCATATGAAAACCATTATTCGCCCGGCCCGTGCAGACATGTAAATTCTTACCACCCCTGAGTTTACGTTCGGCTGGCATCTTATTTGTTTGTGTTCGTAAAAATTATAGTGATGTTACACTGCAAATAGAGGCGTCTTAAATTCGGACACATATGTGTCTGAAAACGCAATTCAGACACTTAAGTGTCTGAATGTAAAATTTCAGACATCATAGATGTCTGAATTTAAGACATATAAGTGTCTTACTGTGACTAGTGTATAAAAAAACTGAGAAAAATGTCTGAATAATGACGATAAGTCTGAAAATAAGACATTCAGAAATTCAGACACTTAAGTGTCTGAATTCTGAATTTACTATAATTGTGTGATATGCGTGGTGACTGTAATACAATCTTGCCCCTGTATATGCCAGCAATATCAGAGAATGTTTCGGAACAGATGAATGTTGTTTAAAATATTTTTCCATCCACTAAATTTTGATTAGACCCAGGTCTGCACGGGGCCCTGGCAAATCACTTAACGGGGCCCGTCTCTGACTGCAATATTCAACTAATAAATATCCTCTTTAAAATTTGTATATACCATAGAAAATATAGAGATATATAATATTAAAGTGTATGAAAAAAAAAATGTGCAATTTCTTTTGCGCGTAATGTGTATAACAATTTTTCATTTCTAAAAATATTCTATCCTTTAGAATATTTTAAATATTTATTTTTAGCATTTAAATTTACCTTCAGGATCCTCACATCTATACATTCCATCACAATTTTATCAACTTTGGCTGTAAGAAATAAAGTTAATTTTAATTGGGACTGATTAAAAAAATTGATAACAGGTAGCGTCACTATTCAAGCTATTCCTGTTCAAATATCCAGGAGATAATTTCTGACAAGTTTTTTTTAATTCATTACAGTTCGGAAAAACATGAAAAGGGCACGTTTTCTTATTCAGAAACTATGTAATCGAATAGTGTTTTCCATTTTTTGGTAAATACAAAAGATATTTCAGAAAATACTGTCAAAGTTGGCGTTTTGAACCGAATTTTTGGAGGGAGAAGACAGAAAAATCAATTGGCTTATAACTCGAAAAGTAATTTATTTATAAAAAAATTAAAAAAAATGGAACACTCATTTCGATCCTAAATAGCTTCAACAATCCTGCCTGCCAATCTCATGCCTTTGCGTTTAAAAATGAGTCAGAAAGTTTCGTATTGTTGAGCAGGGAATTTAAGAACCTCCTTCACTAATTTATTTTTTGTGTAATAAGTAAGAAAAGAATCATTTTTCAGAAAATATAAAGTCCTTCTAAAATTATTTGCACTCATAGGAGTACGCAGAAAAAAGTACCCCCCCCCCTATCTTTTTAATAATCACATTTAATATTTCTTTAATTGATTAAAGGTGTAAAATAAAATTATAAATAGTAAAATAAGTTTTTTAGACTTTACAGGTTTCAGCTCAACCTGAGCCATTATCAAACAAATAAGAATATTCTATAATTGCACGATCTATGAAGTTATTTGTAACGCTATCATTTAATTTTTCACGCAATACTTTTTACATTATGCACGTTATTTATTTTTTATTTGGATGTTTATTTCCATATTTGTAACCATAGGGTAACTCGACCCACAATTTTGGTAAGTTAAATGATAACGTTAAAGTTTAATGTTAAAATGATAACATTAAATGCAAATTTGGTAAGTAAAGATGTTGCATCGTTACATATTGTATTTTTACGTTTTCCGTTATAATGGATTGATAGTATAGATTGCATGGGAAAAATTATTTTACTTAATATTGAATTTATTTGGATGCTTTCTTCTTGATATAATCTTGCCAGGGCTGTGGTTTTTCTATTATACTTAATATCAGCTATATGCTCATTTTTTTCTGTAAAAATTTATTTTACTGTTTATAATATTTTTATTTTATGCCTTTTAGCAATTAAAATAACTATATAATTACAAGGTGTTATAATTTGTTATATTTTTAATAACTTAATTTATATTATTTGAATTGAAAATATGCACTGCAAATAGAGGCGTCTTAAATTCAGACACATATGTGTCTGAAAAAGCAATTTAGACACTTAAGTGTCTGAATTTGAAAATTCAGTGCAAATTCAGACATCAGAGGTGTCTGAATTTAAGACACATAAGTGTCTTACTGTTACCAGGGTATAAAATAAGTAAGAAAAATGTCTGAATAATCACGATATGTCTGAAAATAAGACATATGAAAGTAAGGCAGAATTCAGACACTTAAGTGTCTGAATTCTGAATTTACTACAATTGTGTGATATACGTGGTGACTGTGATACAATCTTGCCCCTGTATATGCCAGCAATATCAAATAAGGTTTCGGAACAGAAGAATGTTGCTTCAAATATTTTCCATCCACTAAATTTTGCGTGGTGCCCTGGAATATCACTTGCGTCCCAACGTCTCTAACTGCAATATTCGACTAATAAAAATCTCTTTACAATTTGTATATATCATAGATAATATAGACATATAATATAGAGGGATGTAATATTAGACAATAAAGTGTATAAAAAAAAGCGTGTAATTTCTTTTGCATGTAATGTGTATAACAATTTTTCATTTCTAAAAATATTATATCCTTTAGAATATTTTAAATATTTATTTTTAGAGTTTAAATTTACCTTCTAGATGTTCACATCTATATATTACCTTAGAATTTCGTCAACTTTGTCTATAAGAAATAAGATTGATTTTAATTGGGACTGATTAAAATAATTTGATAACAGATGGCGACACTATTCAAGCCGACCCCTGTTCTTGTTCAGATATTCAGAGAAGATAATTTATCACAATTTTTTAAATTCATTTCTGTTCAAAAAAACAGGAAAAGGGTAGGTTTTCTTATTCAGAAACTATGTAATCAAATAATGTTTGCCATGTTTTGGTAAATACAACAGATCTTTCAGAAAATACTGTCAAAGGTGGCGTTTTAAACCAAATTTTCGGAGCGAGAAGTGAGAGTCAGAATCTGCATATAATTCGAAAAGTAATTCATTTATTTAAAAAATGGAACACTGATTACGATCCTAAATCGTTTCAACAGCTAATCTCCTGTCTTTGCGTTAAAAAATGAGTCGGAAAATGTGTCAGAAAGTACGCAGAAAAAATTACCCCGCCCCTATAGTTTTAATAATCACATTTAATACTTCTTTTAATTGCTAAAAGGTGTACAATAAAAATATTATAAACAGTAAAATAAGTTTTATTACACTGTTGACATGTTTCAGCTCAATCTGAGTCATTATCACACAAATAAGAATATTCTATAATTGCACAATCTATGGAATCATTTGTAATGCTATCATTTAATTTTTCACCTACTTTTTAAATTATGCACGTTATTTATTTTCTATTTTTTACTTGGATGTTTATTTCCATGTTTGTAACCATAGGATAACTCGAGTCACAATTTTTGTAAGTTAAATGACAAGCAAATTTGGTAAGTTAAAATGTTGCATCGTTACATATTGCATTTTTACGTGTTACAACTTCTATGGTTTCCCTTATAATGGATTGATAGTATAGGTTGCAGGGGAAAAATTATTTTACTTTCATTGAAATTTATTTGGATGCTTTGTTCTTGATATTATCTTGCCAGGACTGTGGTTTTTCTATTATACTTAATATCAGGTATTATTCTCTTTTTTCTGTAAAAACTTATTTTACTCTTTATAATCTTTTTATTTTACGCCTTTTAGCAATTAAAAGAGGTATATAATTACAAGGTGTTATAATTTGTTATATGTTTAATCACTTAATTTATACTATTTGAATTGAAAATATGTATCATTCATATATCCTCCCCCCCCCCACATAAATAATAAAATTGTACAATTTTAACCATCATTTGAAATTTACCAAATCTTACCAAATTTTTTTAATTTCTCAGAAATATATAAATTAATTCTATAAAAATATCACCACGCTACCGAGTCATCTCATTACTTCAATTTAAAACCAAATCCTTCACATGTCTTGATGGCTTGATTGGTTAAGGCGTTAGTCTCGTAAACAGAAGGACGCGAGATCGAACCCAATCGTGGGTAGAATGAGGATTTCAGATTATCCTCCCGTAATCGGAATGATACAATAGATGGCAGCACTTCACATTTTTTGCAATTTATTTACATTCTGTTTGCCCGGGTAAAAAAAATGGCGCTATTTCAGACACTTCAAATGTCTGAAAATAAGACACGTACAAATGTCTTAAAATTTTAAGACACTTCAAAGTGTCTCTTTTTTGAACCATCCGTTTCAGACATTTCAGTTTACAGTGTGCATACTTCACACATCTTCTCCCCCCACATAAATAATAAATAAAGTTGTACAATTTTAACCACCATCTCAAATTGACCAAATCTTTCCGAAATTTCCAATTTTCCCAGCAACAAATGAATCAATTCTATAAAAATATCAAAACGCTGCCGACTCATCCCATTACTTCAATTTAAAAGCATTCCTTCACATGTCTTGATGGCTCAATTGGTTAAGGCGTTGGTCTCGTAACCAAAAGGGCCCGAGATCGAGTCCTGCGTAGGTAGAATGGGAATCTCAGATTATCCTCCTGTAATCGAAATTAAAAATAATTCAATAGATGGCAGCGCGTTACTTTTTTTGAAAATTTTTTTACTAGCTGTTTGCCCGGGTAAAAAAAATGGCGCTATTTCAGACACTTCAAATGTCTGAAAACAAGGCCCTTACAAATGTCTTAAAATTTTAAGACACTTTAAAGTGTCTCTTTTTTGAACCATCCATTTCAAACACTTAAATATCTGATTTTCAGACATTTCAATTTAAAGTGTATACATTTGTTTAGCGAAATCTTTAGAAATTTAATTTGGTTTTTTTAAATTATAGAGATATATTTTTTAAATTCTAGTTCTTTCAATGTAGAGCATTAAAATTATGATTTTCTTTTATTATCTGCTTTTTTCATTCTAAACTACGTCGAATTTCTTATTGAATCTTCATTTGATAGTAATTGTCTAAGTCAATTTTTTTAATCAGTGTTTATGTATGTAATTGCCAAAGTAGTCATTGATATTGTTGTTTTCTGTAGTCATGAGTTTCAACATAATCTGAAAATAAAATATGTGAATAAGTAAGTGTGCTTTATAAATAATTTTAATTATATGATAATGTTGCTTCAAAAATATCTTCATATTTTGTGGAAATTCTGTCGGACCCGGCGGGGACAAACTTTTAAATTTGATACCAGGCCCGGGCCAATAAATTTTTCGGTACGGGCCGGACCGAGCTCGGACCAAACTTTTAGATTTATACTGGGTCGAGTCAATAAATTTTTTGTATGTGTCAGGCTGGGAAAGTTGAAAATTTCGGACCATGTAGACCTCTAACCAACATATCTAAGGCAGTCGGCCATCAGAGACCGTGGCCAGAGTTTCATTTTTAAATAGATTTAAGTTTATTACACGGGCTCGGGCAACGCCGGGCGGGTTAGCTAGTAATCAATAAAGGTAGACAGAGAGGAAATCAACATTTGAACAAAGGGTAATTTTGGGGTCTGGGGGTCATGATCGGGGAAAATATATAGGAATTGCTTTCCTCCGAACGGCTGCAATAAGTACCTTTTTACTTTTTGTAATGAAAGCTACCTAAAACTATGTTTAAATGATGGAAAAATTAAATTTTGAAGAAAAGTAATGCGTAGAAAATAAATAATTTAAATGAAAAGAAATCTTACCTTATTAACATAAAATCTTCCTTCGAATCGACAACCTTTTTTATCAGAACCAAGAGACGTCTTAAGGGTGTTTTCTACAAATCCTACTTCATGTCGACCCATCTCATCTTGAATGTCCAACCCCAAAACTGAAAATGTATCCAAAAAAGTAAAGTATTTAATATATACGCATATATACACTGGTGACTGGTGTCTATAAATTAAGAAACAAACACAAAATGCTAATTTTCAATTGGTTGGTTGAATGGGGTTTTATGGCACAAAGTTCTTTTAAAGATATGCTGCGCAGAAAAAAAAAAAAAAAAAAAAAAAAAAAAAAAAAAAAAAAAACGAAAAATCATGCGTCAAGCATAGACTATGTAACACTTTCCAACGCTTCCAAAATAATTTTACAAATCATTATCGTTTAATATAGTCTGTCTCAAAAGTTTAAGAACTCTGCAAATCTAGTTTAAAATAATTGAAGAAGAAAATATTTTATGCTAATTTACAATAAATACTCGACATTTAATCAAAATAAAATAAAATAAGCCACTTTGGGTGGTTAAAATAAAAAATATATCTACCCTATATATATAAAATCCCTGACGGCTCGGCCTACAGGCACAGGTAGATTTCGAAGACGCAGACCGTGGGGCGCCTGTTTGTCGGGAATTGCAGAAGAAATGACCTTTTTACGATGATGCGGCAGTTGGAACCGCCTACTTCGAAACCTAACTTGTTTGCAGGCGGAATCGGCAGGGATTTTTTTGTTTTTAATTTTTTTTTTTTTTTTTTTGCTATAACGGTTGGTCCTATAAAAAACTTGTAAATATAAAAGTTTTAAATAATATTAAGAGGATTAATAATAAATTTAAGCGGATTTGAAATCTTGAGAATTGGCGAAGTTATGAATTTTTTTCTTCTAAACCCCCCTCCCCCCCCCCCTTAAGGCAATTTTTAATTATATCAAAAATCTGTCATGCATAAATTTTCGGCCCTTCTCCTAGAAGTAATAATAACTTCAAACGGATTCGATACGTATCATAAGTAAGAAATTATGGGGTTTTTTCTGTTTTCACAAAAAGCCCCCCATCCCCCCCCCCCTTGGTTCGATTTTGTCCATTAACGAACTTGACCGAGATTTTATGCCCCTTGATTTTATGTATCAGTTTCGAAAAGATGCGGGAGTTGGAACCGCCTACTTCGAAAAATAACTTGTTTGCAGGCGGAGCCGGCAGGGATTTTTTTGTTTTTAATTTTTTTTTGCTATAACGGTTGGTCCTATAAAAAACTTGTCAATATAAAATTTTTAGATAATATTAAGAGGATTAATAATAAATTTACGCGAATTTGATATCTTGGGAATTGACGAAGCTATGATTTTTTTTCTCTTAAAACCCCCCTTTTCCCCCCCCCCCCCTTGGGTCCATTTTTAATTATATCGAAAATCTGTCATACATACATTTTCGACCCTTCTCCTAGAAGTAATAATAACTTTAAACGGATTCGATACGTATCATAATTAAGAAATTATGGGTTTTTTTCTGTTTTCACAAAAAGCCCCCTCACCCTCCCCCCCTTGGTTCGATTTTGCCCATTAACGAACTTGACCGAGATTTTATGCCCCTTGATTTTATGTATCAGTTTGTAAAAGATTAATGCAGAATTTTTCCAGTTATCGTGGTCAGAAAAAAGTGACATAGATAGATAGATAGATAGATAGATAGATAGATATATAAAGTTTTGAACTGGGGGTGGTTTTGGGTTCTGGGAGTCATGATCGGCGTAGATCTGCAAAAATTTTTCAAAATTTCCAACTTAGGTGAGAATGTAATAGGTAGTATTTCTTACGAAATCTACCTAAAATCCTAATGAAACAAATTTGTGAAACGATTTTTTGAAACGAATTTATGAAACGATTTTATGAAACGATTTTATGAAACGACTGATTAAACGACTGATTTATGTTTCAGGGCTATTTTTAATAAAATATTAAACGCTTGATGGGGAAATTAATAACAATTGTCCATAAAAATCCGCGGATGTCAAAACTGGTAATAGAATTTTGAAATTGGAATTAGTTTTCGAGATATTAATTTTTTTCTAATTTTAATGACATTTCTGTAATGATGGCAACTAATTACTGAGTTTTTTTGTGACAAAAAAGGGAAAAAATTGAAAAGGATCCCGATAGGGATTATTGATTTTTTTTTATTCGTCATTTTCAAATTGAAATTGAATTTATGTTTTATTTCAATCTATAATGAAGATAAGATTGTGATTAAATTATGTTTTTCAGGAAAATTTGAAAAAAAAAAATCACATTTCTAACGTTAGGATTCAATCGTCTGTCAGCATTTAATTTATAAACTGAAAATATTTTGAATAAATTCGTCCAAATGACGTCATTTATGTAAACGCAAAAGAAAGGAGCAAAAACATATTTATACAATTTGTTTAGCGTAAAATGTCATTTATCCTATTTTATATATAATCAGAAGTAATTTGTATAGAAAAAACAATAATAATATACGTATAATTAAAATACGCATATAAACAAAAAAATCGTCGAATTTGTTTCCATGGCTGTTTATGTCATTTGGCACCAAATCTCACTTTCTGATGCCCGAATTGCGCCAATCTTTTTAAAAAAGCGTTCAAGTTAATAAAAAAGCGTTATAATAAAAAAGCACCAAAAGTTCATTGGGTTTGTCTTCATAACTTTTGGCAACAAATCTATGTATATTAACGAATCTATCCCTTTTTGAAGCTCGAATTACGCCAAACCTAAAAGCAAAGGATCCTATACTGGAAAAGTACCCGATTTTCTTATGGACAGTATTCAAGTGACATAACAAGGTGTAAAATTATCGCGGATAGCAAATTTGTTTAAATATCTCATCAATTGATGCCGAATAAATGCAGGCATGCATGCACAAAATATTTAATTAATTTTGTATGATAAATAATAAGAAAATTCTTATATACATATTACTTAAAATAAATAATTTACATATTTAAAATAACATGAAAATATGCATGATGGTGCACTAAAATAGAGATAAAATTAAAACCTGTTACTAAAAATGTCTATAACATAGTACTTTTCAATACTGTGGTTCTTAATGTTATTCACAAGCAGATGGAATTTTTCTCATCCTTAAACGCAAAGGAAGAATAGAATACAGATCGTCGTTATAAAAGTCCGAGAGGTAGCCACAATTTAAACCTAACCATTTTATACAAGCTGGTTTTCAAGTTGTAATTGATTTTACTTATCAATCCGGAAAACAGTCGTCAGTTGTCGCAACAGCTGTGTATGAGGCCATGATAATCAAAAAATGCCCTATTAAAACGTTAAAAACGGCAACCCAATTACAGATTTACCAATATTTTTAAAACAAAGCACGCTGTCATGTTTTTAGAGGCCTCGAAGTCTGAGAGGGGGTTGGCGAGCGTAGCTCGCAGGGGGTAGGCCCCCTAGTTTATTTTTATTTAATTTTTCTTTTTTCTTGAAGAAACGCTGTCTCAAAAGTTTAAGCACTTTATGCAAATTTTTTTAGAAACACGGGATTGGCCGTGTGTAATGACGTTGTATGACATCATATTGCACTTTTATACAAGTATAAAAGGTAGAGAAATTATTTCCTCTCGTTTTAAAAATGCCGAAGGGTAAAGAATTCACAAAATGTGAGATTTTGTTAAGTTTTTAAATTGAAATCGCAAAATAAAACTGTTTCTGAAATTGCAAAAGTTTTCAATCGATCAAAGCGAGGTATATATGAAGTACTCTCTAGAAATGATAATTTTAAGCGGAAACCAAGATGTGGACGACCACGTATGACGACTGTTCAGACTGATCGGAGAATACGGATATATTGGTATCTAGACAAAATATGTCCATACGGCAAATTAAAAATAATCTCAGTGTACAGGTGTCCAAAGACACTGTACATAGACGTATTAAAGAGTGTGATTACATCATACTAAAGAAAATGGCTCGCAAACCGTCTCTCAAATTACATCACGAACAGGCAAGAATGAACTGTGCGAAAAATCAAATGTCCTACGGGGACAAATGGCTTACTGTTTCATTCAGCGATGAGAAGTGGAACTTAGATTGCCCTGATTGTTGGAACGCGTATTGGAATGATTTACGAAAGGAACCAAGGGCATTTTTCAGCAGGCAGCAAATCTGTTATGGTTTGGGGGGGGGGGGGGGGGGGGCATTTGGATTCAATGTCCAGACCTCTCTGGCTTTTTTAAAAGTAAGACAAGATTCAAAAAAGTATCAAGAGATGCTAAACCAACATTTGCTTCCATTCGGTTATATTTTTGGGGGTCCTGAATGGACGTTTCAACAAGACAATGATGATTCAATCCACGTATCACATTCTCCAAA
Source organism: Maratus michaelseni (assembly GCA_963931845.1). Classification (NCBI taxonomy): domain Eukaryota; kingdom Metazoa; phylum Arthropoda; class Arachnida; order Araneae; family Salticidae; genus Maratus; species Maratus michaelseni. Next base: position 173,176,448 of record OZ007587.1, on the reverse strand, counting down.
ACTTTGGTTTTCTCAGAAAAATTTTAAAGTTTTTGACTGGCCAGCTTTAAGTCCAGACTTAAACCCGATTGAGAATGCCTGGAGTATTTTAACCCGCCAGGTTTACGGCAATGGAAAGCAGTATGACTCTATTGAAGAGCTCCAAGAGGCTATTGAGAAAGCATGGTACTCTTTGCCACCAGAAACCCTACAAAAACTAATAATTTCGATGGACGCACGTTTATTTGAACTAATCCGAAACCACGGAAAAATAATTTGTAAGTAAAAGTTATGTAAAAATTTTAAATCTGGTTGCTTTTGACATTGTGCATAAACTTTTGAGACAGATTTTTTTTTTTTTTTTTTTTTTTATTATATTTTTTACAATTATGTAATTTATTTTTTTCAACTTTTGATATCATTTATTTAAATAATGTTCCGAAATCTGCAAATAAAAAAATGTTATTCATTCTAACTTTTTATAATTCTTTGAAAATCGACATTTTATGCCTGTGCTTAAACTTTTAAAACTTAAGCTGAAAGATAACATCTAAGTACACAATTTGGAAAACGCATAACATATTTGAAAACGTAATTTCAGGAATTTCCAACATATATTTCCAACATATACAATATTCGGAAAAATATCCGAATACTTTTATTCAGCTCTGTATATGATCTATAGATTTGTATGTATACTACATAGGATGCTAAATTTTAGTTTAGTCAGGAAACGTGTAGCACAGTTTAAAATTCTCCTCCTGGAGTTTGTCAATAAACGGAAAGTGTTCGCGAACTTTTGTGCTGCCCTGTATATGATCTACAGAATTTATACACATCAAGTAATAGACAAAAAGTGAGTTAAATTTAAAATCGCGTTCAGCAACTTAAAACACACTTCTAGGAATTATTGTTAACAGACAGTAGAGAATTCTTTTGTGTGTCTCTGTAAAAGAAAGATGATTGCTATACACACAAAATACGATATAGGATAACGAACTGTAACATGTAAACGAACGACAAATGCTACACACTAAAGTTTCAATAGCGAATTATATGGCAATCCGAGTACATTTACGAGAGTTTAGAGAATGGAATCAATGTAGACATAGACAAACCTAAGTCATAAACACTTAACTATGCTGGAAACTTCCAAAAATGCTGTACCAATTTTATAGTTTCAATAAATTAAATTTGCTTTTCATATGATGATGCATAAAATAATGGTGGGGCCGAGAAACTTTCACAATTTCTTTATTCTTTCTTAATTATTTTTTAAATTATGTTATATATTTAAAATTCACGAGTATTATTGTGATATAAGCATGTACGTAAGTGCACAGAGAGAGACAATCTAGGTATTTAAGGGAACTTTTCACTCACTTGAAAACACCCGCTCACTCATGTTATTATTATTATTTTTTTTTTTTTCTTCACAGAATAGCTGCAGTTGATTTCTAAAATTTTCTACTTTTTCGATTTCGGTTGCAATTTTTTTCTTCTCAAATAAAGGTACTTTATTTTCGAAACCGGTTCCGAAAGTGAAAGTACCTTTATTAAAAAAATCTGCAACCAAAATCCAAAAAGTATAAAATAGCCATATTAGAGATCGACCTCAGCTATTTTATTGAAAAAAAAAAAAAGTTTAAAAATATTCAAATGTAAACGAGAAATTCGAAAACAACCTGTCCATAGGTTTAACATTAGTGAGCGTGTGTTTTCAAGTGAGTGAAGAGAGTTTATTTTCTCAGCCAGACGTAAATAAGTAAACAAAATAGCTATCATTTATAACGCAATATGGATATATCTTTCATAATGCAATCCTTCCGGGTTCAGATAATCTTTTCTGTCACTTACAGTGAAGAATTGGGAGAAAAAAAAGTTCGTTCCTCATGTGTGCACGAAGTGGGATAAATGAAATTTCACACTAGCTGCAAAAGCAAAAGAAATCGACAATTATCTCTTTTGGAGACCGAATCCTTAGCAGTGGAATGGAATCCTTACGACCACCTACGTCATATGTGGCGCGTGGCCGGAAATGTAACACACAAGCCAGTTCATCAAGAAGATGAGATAGATGACTTTATGCAACGACCGAGGGAATCAACAGATGTCGCCGTATGGAGAGCAATATGTTGCGACAGTTCAGGTGGTCTATGAGAAGCTTTTTTAGAAAAGATGTACGATAGAGAATAGTGTCAGGCAGTATTGCTAACAAGGAAAATAATTATCTCTCTCTCTCTCTCTCTCTCTCTCTCTCTATATATATATATATATATTATATAGTATAAGAAACATGACATGTTTATTAACGCGTTTTTTTTTTTTTTTTTCAAATAAGTCAAAAATATTAATTTCCCCGGAAGATATTTTAAAATTAAGAATGCATTCCACTCCCATAGGTTTAATATTAGCGAGGGGAATTTGAGATCTGACTGACCAACACCCTTAACCCAGATACGTCTGTCTATAGTCTTCGAGGAGGGATTTAATATTTCCACATAATTTTACTACAAAATGAGCCATATACTAAATTTTTACAACGGCGTCTGTTAAAAAATTATAAAGATAAATAGACTTTATTTTGGTTGCAGATAACTAGTCTATAACAAAACTTGAAACAACAACAACAACAACAACAAAATCGTTAAAGAAAATATTTAACGTTGTACGAGTTAAAAACTCAATGAAAGCACATACAGATTTTTTTTAATGCACCTCCTACAATATTGAGTATATTGCAGGAGGGGGAATTTAGAAGAAAATGTGACTATAATTCTCGCACTCGCACAAGAATCCCCCTCCTCCCCCCAATAAATAAATAAATAAATAAAATAAAATAAATAAATAAAATAAATATATAAAAATTACACAACCACCGATAAATCGAACCAGCAAACTTTGGCTTCGAGATCCTTGTGTGTATGGCCAGGACAATAACCACTAAAAAGCTGAGTTAGTTCAGCATTTCCAGGACTAACTAAACTAAAAGTATATTATCACATTTTCAATCCTATTTCTACTCTTATAATGGTTTTGAAAATGTGAGAAAGAAGAGAAAATTTCATGCAGAAATTTTGACAAATTTTTCATACTTACAGGATAATCTCAAATTATGTAAATAAAGGAATGTACAGTAAAACCTCTAAAATCGGTATCCTGTCTTAAACGGAAAGTTCCATGGTCACTCGCGAAAAGAATATAATACAATTATACAGGAAAACGCATGCGTTAAGATGGAAACATGTCTAAAATGAAAAATTTCTCCGGTTCTTTTCGAATTCGCCTTAGCAGGTATTTACTGTATTTCAAAAAGAACTTAATCAGAAAGAAGAGCTGTTTTCACACATTAACAATATTTTACTATGAAAACATCAATTTAGAGTTGTGAAGAACATTTTCTTTCTACAATTCGCACTACTTCAATGCAAATTAATAAATACAATAATATAAATACGCAAAAGAGGGTTGAGATATTTTAAAATCTGTTATTAGTAGAGCGCCTTTATACGTAAAAGAATGACGGTATACGGGCAATAAAATTTGATTGGCCGAGAAGATTTTGGCCAAAAACTTAGCGCGCCTGCTATTATTGCCAAGTTAAAGTTTATTGACATGTAATCACCCACCTTAGACGAGTATCACCAAGGTCGGGAATGTGAGTTGTCATTGTACAATAGGAAATGCCTTTTGAAACACCAAAAAGTAAAATAAACTAATAAACAATCTAACCGTTAAATAATTCTTCCCATCTTTTCGAAGATGGGCTTAAATCATCGTCTTTTACAGCAACGCATTTTTCGAAGAACTTTACCTAAATGTCATTATGATGTTCCAAGAACCTTCGTTTTTAACGTCACTATACCGGATCTAAAAAGCAATAATGTGCGGTTTTCAGTTTAGAACAATTCTTACCACAGAAAAAAAGAAAATTAAGAAAAATGAATAGTGAAGTAATTACAATACCTACACTTGCCGCAGAAATGACACAGTTAAATTTCTCTTTCGAACAAGAGAATTATAATATGAATCTGTTACTGTGAAAAGTGAGAAATATTTACTTAAGAGTAGAAAGTAAGACTTTTGAGTAAGTAAACAATTATAATATAAGAACAATATGTTAAAGAATTTCAATGTCCGAATACATTTAAAAGCTTATTTATCATAAAGTGGGCTCATTTTTATGCTGCTAACACTGAAAGAAAAAAAAAAAAGTTGATTTTACGATATAATACTGGTATCTCAGCTGCCAGTATTATACCGTAAAATCAACATTTCCCCCCCCCCCCCCAGTGTACACTAACAAATCTATAACTGCACCCCACTCCGTTGCATTAGTTAAGTATTTCTTTATAAATCTCATTTCTCTGTAATTTTTTCAACGGATGAACTTTATATAACCAACTTTAAATTTCTTTTTCAAAACAGATGGCATTGTACATTCAGCAAAGTATCATTTCAAGTATAGAGAGCTTACCTGAGCAGGATAACCTCGGCAGCGTTATATTTAGATGAACTAAAATACGGTCATTGTCACCAGGATTATCGACAAAAAGTTCGCTCGTCCTGTAAAAAAAGGGAATAGAGATAAATATAACAATGTAATCAATCATATGCCAAACAATCAAATAAAAATAAGCATAAAATTGAATGTATTGTCGATGAAGCTAAAATAATTCAAAACTAGCTTACCCCTGTCCAGCGTTGCCCGGCCGCGTGATAATAAATAAATAAATTAAAAAAAAAAAAAAACATCAAGTTTTTATTATTTCATATCTTTAACTAGATTTTGTATGAAATTATATTTTTAAATGAAAAAATCGCGAAAAAATATTGATATTTAGTGCTAAAAACGCTCTTTTTTTTTTTAACGCAGAATCGTTTTATAGTTTTAAAGTAAAAAGTTCTTTTTGTCAGAACTCTTTTAAATCTTTATTAGTGATAAATAAAACGGTTTACAGCCTGTGTAAAAAATTTGTGAAAAAATATTGTTATCTAGTTGTAAACAAAATGTTTTCTTCTCGCTTTTTAGGTGCGTTCGTAACTAAATAAATACGTAGCACCTATTGTCGTCGCTTGGTCCGTTCGTCTGTCTGTCTGTCCGTCCGTCCGCATATAACAACGCAAAAACTACCCAACCGAATGGTTTGCAATTTAAAATATATTATCTTTGTAGAATTTTGTCGAGACATTTCAAATTTTATTAAAATCAAATCAAAACTTTAGGAGATATTAATAAAAATATTTATTAAGAAATTTGAATTTTTTTTTTTTTTTAAATCGGTGCTTTTTTGTTATAGGAGCTTCCGAAGTTCAATCGTCAAGCGACCGAGATACTTATTTTGTTACAGAAATTAATCTGCAGACGATATAATTCATTTCACAGAATTAAAAATCAGAAAATATCTGAATATTTATGTAACTAGTTATAGTACGAACGCACCTCATTTGTCACGTTTGACATACAATTTCCAATTTGTTTGTTTGTTTATTTGTTTTCGCGTCGGCTCCTTTAACATAGCAATAAAAAAAAAATAGTTCTCATCTTCCGAACTCGCTGACATTTCAATCGGTTATAAGTATAACTGTATCAAAGCTTCCTTTAAAATTTTGCGAAAAAGTATGCATATTTAGTAGTGAAAACATGAGTTCTTTAAAAAAAGGTTTAGCTTTCAACCTCAGAGCAAAAAGAAATTAGAAGGTCTATGCTTTCAATGCAATGGTACAGCTTCATCCGTTTTCAATCCCTCTAGGCTAAACAGATGAGGGTTGGGTTAATTAATCAGGTTCCCCGTTTCTGAGTATAAAAGCCTTTAAAAAAGTCGACGCATGCGCAAAGAGACGATTTTCATGTGGATTTGACAGAATGCGCTTTTCGATTTAAATATGTAGAGAGTATTTGAAAAAAGAAATCTATTTGTAAGTGCGTTGAAAGAACTTTCCTGAACTAAAGATTCTTAAATAAATAAATAAACCAGCTAAATTAAAATTAATATATTTAAAAACAGAAATATTATCGCCCCCCCCCCCGTCTCAACGTGGAATTCAGAATTAAAGGGATGTTATAGAGAAGTAATTACACTTTATTGTTTTAATACCTGATTTTTAGCTCAATGTATTCCATATAATTAACTAATAGGAATTTTTGCTAAGAATATTAGCGATTTTTTAAAAATGTCTAAAATTGTCATATATGCCCCTGAAACCATAAATTTAAAAACGCCTTGATAATGACTACGGTATCACATTTTTAACGTTAAACCTATTTTAGGGCTAAACTATAAAAATTGAAAACTTATGGTATACTTTTTCTGAAGGCAGTCCCAAACCTTTTAACACTTTCCAACATAGTTGAAAACAGGGTTCTCGTTGATTTAAATCAGCTTGATTTAAATCATGATTAAAATCAACTGATTTTGTAAAAAAAAAAAAAAAAATCATTAATTAAAATCAACTTACAAAAAAAAAAAAAAAAAAAAAAAAAAAAAAAAAAAAATTCAAATTTAGGTCAAGATATTTCGTAATAAATATTATGTTTTGACAAAAAACAATTGTAAATTTAAGGAGCGGGAGAAACTCAGAACTCAAAATAAATGCTTTTTGAATTTTAATTAAATCAAATATCACACTTTGAAATGAAAATAGAGAATCTAAACTGAAAAATCTTCTTTATTTCTCTGTTATATTCTCTGAAAAATCTTTTATATTTACCTATTAAAAAAAAAAAAAAAAAAAAAAAATCTAAATCTTATGTAAATTTTTTAATACAAAAACATGGAAACTTTCTGCGATGATTTGGAAAATGTTGGAATAAATAAATATTGGTCATTCTAAAGTATTTTTATTGATATTTATGTAGAGATCTCATTACTTCCTTGTGCACATGTAAATAACAAATTGTTCAATATCCCAGTGTAGTTTATGGAAATATTTGGAAAAAAATAAAAAATGATTTCATGGTTAGTAATACTCTGAAATGTTTATACATATATTTTTAAATATAATTTAAATTTTAATTACTTATCCCCCCCCCCCTTCTTTTAATCAAATAAATCCAACTTTGATTCACTCTAAACTCCATTATCAGTTAGGAGCTCATAAAGCTGGAAAATTGGTGCTTCTTTTCAAGCGTTTTAATAACAAAGAATAATATTTTCAGATCCATTGAAATTTACAACATATAATCATGATCATCTTAAGTATATGTAATACATGCTCCAAATTCATTAAATGATATTGTATATAATCCAGATCTAGAATAGAATGTTTAAAATTTCATTCATAACTGTTTTCTTTTTTCTAAATAAGATACTTACATTATCTTTTATATTTTAAGATTTTTAATAAAGAAATTTGATTAAAACAAAAAGTGTTAGCTTTTAGTAATGAAGGGTGCATATGCTTTTTATTTTATCAAATGGGCAATTTAAAGCGGTATATATGTACATTTTATATGGAACAGGATATTTGTTAAATTGCAATTAGTGTAAGTAAGTGCTCGCATAACACAAGACAATTTGTTTTATTTATTTCGTATTTTCAAAAGTAAAAGATAAATCACATTTTCAAATTAAATCTGTTTGTGTTGCTCCATTTTTTAGGTGCGTTCGTAATTATATAAATACGTAGCACCTATAGTCGTCGCTTGGTCCGTCCGTCTGTCTGTCTGTCTGTCCGTCCGTCTGTCTGTCCGCATATAACAACGCAAAAACTACCCAACCAAATGGTTTGCAATTTAAAATATATTATCTTTGCAGAATTTTGTCGAGACATTTCAAATTTTATTAAAACCGAATCAAAACTTTAGGAGATATTAATAAAAATATTTATTAAGAAATTTGATTTTTTTTTTTTAAATCGGTGCTTTTTTGTTATAGGAGCTTCCGATGGATGTTAAATCGTCAAGCGACCGAGATGCTTATTTTATTACAGAAATTAATCTGCAGACGATATAATTCATTTCACAGAATTAAAAATCATCAAGATCTGAATATTTATATAACTAGCTGATACATATATATCTGAATATTTATATAACTAGTTAAGATATTTGTATGAACAGTGTCATAAAATATATACTTAACTAGCTGTTTAACCCGTTCTACGCACGGGATATCATGAATTTAATTCTAAAACGTGCGTACGAACGCACCTCGTTTGTAACGTTTGACGTACAATTTCCAACTTGTTTTATCTGCATATATTTAATTGTTTATATGATTAAAATATTTCAAAGTTTTGTAAATTAGTTTTTTTCAAATAAATTTAAATGAGCTTTTCAAATTGTTAATTTTAATGATTTAATAAAGATTATTTTACTTTAAAATGTGTAGTTTTAAAATTATATTTTTATTAAAAAAAATAATAATAAAAAAAACCCGATTAAAAAAAATCAAGAACCCTGGTTGAAAAGTGTGTACGACTTTGGTTTGTACGGCCACCTGTTCGTGCTCTAACTCTCGTAAATATATTTAGATTGCCCTGCATTTTTTTATATGATATTGACTTTTACTATGGTACGATCGCTATTGAATATGAAGTGTGTAGCATTTATAGTTCGTATACAGGGTCAGTCAAAAGTATTCCATTACATTACGGTCAATGTAAAAAAAAAAAAATGTTTGCAGGGCATCTTAATGACGTTACACCATTTCAAACTTAATGAAACTGATATGCATTTATAAAGTGCACTAAAACATGCATTTCTGTAGAATATGGGGAACAAAGTATTTATTATTCATTTACAGGGCCACACAAAATAATTTCGTTACATAATGGTCAACAAGGCAAACTGTTTGCAGCGTATTTTAATTATGTTACACTATTTCAAATATAATGAAATTGACATACATTACTGAGGTTTACTACAAAATACTTGCTGTAGAATATGATATGCTTCGTATTTATCATTCATATACAGGTGCACACAAAAGATTTCGGATACAGTATTGTATCCGAACTAATGTAGCGATAATTCCTGAGAGTGTGTTTTCAGTTATGGAATGCGTTTTTAAGTTTAAATAAATTTTTGCATACTACGTGATGTGTATAAATGCTATAGATCATATACAGGACATAAGAATTCGTAAGCATTATTGAGTATGAGCGTGAATTGTTTAAAGATGATTTTAATTGAGTTATGCATTTTCAAGCTGAAATATTTTACTATACCAAGATATGTTTGTAGAATATAAATAAAATCATATACAGGGACACGCAAATAACGAAATATGTGGCCGCCTTAGAATAGTAAGCAATTCCTGGAAGTGTGATTTCAGTAGTTTCAAGCTTTTTTTTTTTTTTTTTTGCTTGAACTAAATCTTGGCGTGTATAAAAATCTGTAGGTAATATTCAGGACTGTATAAAATAATTAATGTGCGTTTCCGTCAATTGCTAAAAATTGCTGAAGGTGAATTTTCAAATGTGTTATAAGTTTTCATAGTCATACAAACTAAATTTTAGCATACTATGTAAGAATATACAAAAATCTATAGATATTTTCAGGGCTATACAAAAGAATTGGGAGTACTTTTCCGGCCATGGGGGATAATTTCTGAGATCAGGTTTTCAAGTGTGTTATGCGTTTTCTAAAACGTTTACTTAGGTATCTTATTTACTTTAATAAAAGGCGAAGTTCTGTTAAAGTATTTTGGAAGTGTTGAAAAGTGTTTCATATTCTATGCTTGACGCATGATTTTTCTTTCTTGTTTATATTTCATTCTGAAAATTTAAATCTTATTAAAAAAGCATTTTATCAATAATAAACTTTGTAGTGACACATAATGAATGCACTGACTGAAATTTTGTAGCAAGTGCTACAAAATTTAGTAGTACCTTACATCGTTAACGAAAAATAGATATTACTACTTCTAACTTGTGGAACTGTACCACTTAAGAACTTTATCATATACTAGCAAAACCCGCGGCTTTGCTCGCGTAATTCTTGAAAAATGCCAAGTGGTATTCGTTGGCCTATTTTCATTAGAGGAAATTTTACTGTCACAGATAATTCAGAAATTACTAATTAAGCCACGGTTCTGTAGTTCCAGAGATTCCATAGAAATTGTAATTTAGAACGTTTTTAGATCGCTTTTCGCTCATCTCACCCTATTAATTTTCGATTTTTTTTTTAGAATTTGTTCATAGAGAGCATTTACATTTTATAAATAACTACCATGCCAAATTTCGATTTTCTAGTTTATAAAGTTTTTCGCTTTTGCACCTCCCTGTGGTAGTGGCACCGACATAAAATATAGCCTATGTTACAGCAGGACTGTCACCATCAATTTGCTACAATAACTTTTGAAAAGAGTTCGGTAGTTTCAGAGATTCCACAGAAATTGGTAATTTAGAATGTTTTTAGAACGCTTTTCGCTCATCTCACAGTTTTAAATTTCGAATTTTTTCAGAATTTGTTCTTAGAGAGCATTTACATCTTATAAGTAACTACCATGCCGAATTTCAAGTTTCTAACACCTTCAGTATTAAAAAAAATCGAAATTTTAGAACATTTTTCGCTCTTGCACCCCTCCCCCATGTGGTAATGGCACCGACATAAAACATAGCCAATGTTACAGCAGGGACTGTTACCATCAATTTGCCCCATCCAGAGATTCCATAGAAATTGTAATTTAGAATGTTTTTAGACCGCTTTTCGTTCATCTCACCCTTTTAAATTTCGATTTTTTTAGAATTTGTTCTTAGAGAGCATTTATATCTTAAATAACTACCATGCCAAATTTAAAGTTTCTAGCTCCTTCAGTATAAAATAAAAATCGAAATTTTAGAACGTTTTTCGCTCTTGCACCCCCCTATGGTAGTGGCAACGACATAAAATATAGCCTATGTTACAGCAGGGACTGTCACGATCAATTTGCCAACATCACTTTTGAAAATGGTTCTGTAGTTCCAGAGATTCCATAGAAATCGTAATTTAGAATGTTTTTAGAACGCTTTTCACTCATCTCACCCTTTTAAATTTCGAATTTTTTTTAGAATTTGTTCTTAGAGAGCATTTACATCTTATAAGTAACTACCATGCCAAATTTCATGTTTCTAGCTCCTTCAGTATACAAAAAATCGAAAATTTAGAACTTTTTTCGCTCCTGCACCCCTCAGGGGGTAGTGGCACCGACGTAAAATATAGCATAGCCTATGGTGGAGCAGGGACTGTCACGATCAATTTGCCACCATCACTTTTAAAAACGGTTCTGTAGTTCCACAGATTCCATAGAAATTGTAATTTAGAATGTTTTTAGAACGCTTTTCGCTCCTCTCACCCTTTTAAATTTCGAATTTTTTTAGAATTTGTTCTTAGAGAGCATTTACATCTTATAAGTAACTACCATGCCAAATTTCATGCTTCTAGCTCCTTCAGTATAAAAAAAAAATCGAAATTTTAGAACGTTTTTCGCTCCGGCACTCCCACCGGGGGGTAGTCAGCTGAATGAAAAATTAATGTGTGCTATGGAAATGATAATTATCTCTAGCGACAAACTTTAAATAAGGATAATTAATAGAAAGGTTTTTGTTTTGTATAAAGTGTCAAATATATACATATGTAGTTTCCGGACCGCACCAGGAAAAAGTAGCTTCCCTATTCTTTGTTTTTAAGAATTCAGCTAATGTTACTCAAACACACGAAGCTAAAATGGAACCCGATTGTAGAAGATTCACAGTTTTCGTCAAAACTGAATTCAAATGGGAATTTCACAAAATTAGTCAGCTAACACCAAGTTGGTTTTCTTTATGGCAAACTATTTTTATCGCCAAACTTAGTGAGAATTTGACGCTGGCGGATAGGACTATGTAGTATGAAGCGTATGCGAGTTGGAACAATGGTTACAATACAACAATGACATAAATTTGTGATAAACCACATTCAATAAAACTCATAAATTAAACGCGTTATTGGTTTTTAATCTGTTGTCTTGTTTCAAAATGTCAGCCACCCTAGACTTTCTATATGTGATATCTCGTCCATTTTTTAAGATAGGGGAAAAACAAAAAATGCTCCGTAATTCTTGCATCGAGGCCAAACACTTAACAAAAGAAATTTAGCATTTTTAAAAAACTTTTATACATCTTTAAGTGGCCGCAATTTTGAAACAAGATGGCGGAAGAAGCTGGCCAACGAATTCGTTCGAGACTTTGGTAAGTCCTGTACACATGCTTAGTTACATCCAAATCGGTTCAAAAATATGGGGGAGGGGGGGGGGGCTATCGCATGGCAAAGGCCCAGTGGAAATATGCTGAATTTTTCCGGAATTTGCAATAGGTAGCTTATTACTTTTTGTAATAGAAGCTACCAACTAAAGAAATGTAATATATACCCAGGTAATCATTGCCTTTGTTTTACAGTTTTCCAATTCTTAAAAATAAAGATAATTAATAAATCTGAGGTTTGGAACTAGGCATGGCAATCCACTTACAACTTTTCATTTTTTTTTTTTTCACACTTACATTATTTTCATGTTTAAACCAGTGAACAATGTCGTATTTTAAAAGTAATGTGGACAAAAAAATAAGCATTCATATGGCTAATTTACTTAACTCATATTTTTTTTTAGCCAAGGACATAAAATTTACCATTATACGTGAAGACAGATTTCGACAATTTTTTTCCCTCCTTTCGTCAAAATATTGAATTATAATGAATATAGTGAAAGTAGTCATATATGAGCTATGACTATAGAAAATCATTTTTATTCCAAATATATCTACCAGAATTTCCAAACAGCAATTTTAGCTTTATTTATTGGCAGATGCTGCGTGATTAAATAAAGCTAAAACTACTTTTCAAAAATTCTGGTAGATGTTTTGAAAAAAAGCGCGCTACAAACAAATTGTTAATCCACACTTTAATGTAATTATTGGAATGACAAGCAACAATCATCTGTAAAATCATTTTTATCTTCTAAAATATGAAGACATGATACTCATTCAAACTCGGATATACACGTGTTTTACCGGTTTAGAGTTCAGATTAATGAACTAACCAAAGCAGTATGCAGTATTCTGGACTTCCTTAATGAAAATCGGGTATTACACAAACCTTACCGGCAAGAAACTCAACTTGAAACCGAACAACAAAAACAAACAGAATTAATACAATTATTATGTGAATTAATCTCCAATGTTTCGCAATTTTTTTCTCCTTGGTTTTGAGTTGAGTTTTTATTTTTGCAGGTAAGACTTGTTTAATACCTGATTTTCTTTAAGGAATTCCAGAATACTGCACACTGCTGTTTTAGTTAGTTCTTTAACCCTTTATAAGGCAAATTATTTATGTTGATAGGATGTTGAAATAATGGAATGCCACCAGAATGTTCAGAACAAATTAATTAAAAAGATTTTAAATATATTTCGTCACGTAAAATATAAACGCACAATTTCATTAAAAAAATCTGGTACAAATTAGGATGTGGCGACTCATCCGTGCAGTGCTCTCTAGCTGTTGCCGCTGTGGACAAACTCTAGAATCTAACTACCCTAGATTCGAGCAACCCATTCATGCAGTCACTCCAGCTGTTTCGACAGTGGACAAATTTCACCAGAGAGACCGACTGGTACTGAGATATGGAAGTACTCTACTTCTCGACACCCACTTCGATGGTTCTGCTTTTCGTAGCGAATTTTCCAGACGACAGAATCGGACGGGTTGATAAGATGCAAGATCTCTCAAAACAAGGCCGGACTCATTATTTCTCTTCTGAATGGCAACAGTCGAATGCGCTAGTATTTAAAACTGGAATTTATTGACAAGAGATGTCATGAAGTCAGGATAGCATGACAAGCCATGCAAGCTGGCTATTACAGCCTTATATGGTCTTTAGCAGTGCAAAGAAAGCACGTTAAATTTTATTTTATAAATATCTTAAATTAAACTTCTGTTTTGTTAGGTTAATAAAAGAATTGGTTAACCTCCATTCGTCTAGTCTATTCGTCTACATCTTCTCACACGCAACAATATTAAGCTGTAGGGCTTAGGTTATATTACAGGTATACTTACCCATGCATGCCTCTCGCCTCTACAGATTTGGTGACCCTGGACGTCCACAGATCTGGGGACCTTGGTGAAAAGTTTCTTGACGGCTGACCGCTCTAGACTAACCGGAAACATATCTGTTTTCAAGTGAGTATGTTCCAATTCTTATTACTTTAAGTATTTATTATACCATATGCTGTCGCTATGCCTGACGACGAAGTTTCTCGTATCGCGTTTCGTGCACCCCCCGTTTGGAAATCTGATATAGACTTGTGGTTTCTTCAAGTAGAATCAGGATTTGTGACGGCAGGCATTACTAACGACGATACAAAATTTCATTGTGTGGTGGCTGCTTTAGACACAGAGATTTTGTCTTATATACGTGATCTAATCCGTACACCCCCTGCCACAAATGCTTATGAAACCTTAAAATCTCTCATTACGGAGCAATTTTCTCAATCTGAGAGTGTTCGTTTGAGAACGCTTTTACAAGATTTGCAATTAGGCGATAAACGCCCCTCTCAGCTGTTACATGAACTGAAAACTCTCGCTACTGATAAAATATCAGAAGATGTTCTGCGTACACTTTGGCTTCAGTGTTTGCCAGTATCCGTTCAGCAAATTTTGTCGATAAGTAAAGATAATCTAACTGATTTGGCTAAAATAGCCGATAAAATTTGTGACATTCCTGGTTTGGCACCAGTATTATCTGAAGTGAAAACATCTGGCATTTCCTCAGAACTTGCTGAATTACAACGTCAAATCGACATACTCCATAAACGTTTGGATGACTTAACTCGGTCTACTACACGGACGCGTAGTTTGAGTAAGAACAAACCTCTTACACGTACTCGTTCCAGAAGTAGTTCTCGTGAATCCAGGAACCAGAAATTATGTTGGTACCATTTTCGATTCGGAAAAAAAGCTAAAAAATGTACAGGATTGTGTAACTTCGCTGAGGAATTGGATACCACTTCGTGTATGGAAAATAATAGCAACTGTGCAACTCGTCTGTTTTTGTCAGATAGGAAATCCGGTTTCCGCTACTTGGTGGATACCGGCGCAGCTTGTAGTACTTTTCCCCGAGACCCTTTACTGCATAAAACACCTGATACCCACTTATCCTTATACGCTGCTAATGGATCAAAAATCTTAACTTATGGTACATGTCAGTTAACGCTTGATCTTGGGCTACACAAACCACTAAAATGGACTTTTGTAATAGCAGAAGTGGACCGCCCTATCTTAGGTGCAGATTTTTTACAACATTTTGGGTTAATAGTTGATATGAAAAACCGGAGAATAATTGATAGTATATCTAAAAAATCCTCGAAAGGCGTTTTTACATCTGGAAATGCCCTGGGATTACAAACAGTTTCCGGCATTACGGTTTATCATAAGCTGTTGCAGAAATACCCCAGCATTACTAACCCGGCTATGCTTCATGTCACTCGCAAACCTCATTCTGTTATGCACACAATTTTGACAAAAGGTCCTCCTATTTTTTCGAGACCCAGAAGATTATCTTATGAAAAACTGCAAATCGCTAAAAAAGAGTTTAAATCCTTAATGGATCAAGGTTTAATTAGACCATCAAAAAGTCCATGGGCGAGTCCAATCCATATGATACAAAAAAAGAATGGGGAATGGAGAATTTGTCGCGATTTTCGCCGCTTAAACTCTGTCACTGTTCCTGACCGCTATTCCCTCCCCCACATTCCTGATTTCTCTTACGGCTTAACTGGAAAAAGTATTTTTTCTAAATTGGACCTTATGAAAGCCTATCACCAGATTCCTTTGGACGAAGCGTCCATCCAAAAGAGTGCCGTTACTACACCTTTTGGTTTCTTTGAATATTTATTCATGTGTTTCGGTTTATCGAATGCAGCGCAAAGTTTCCAGCGCTTTATGGACAAAGTTTTAAGAGGTCTTGATTGTTTCGTTTATCTCGATGATGTATTAGTAGCCTCGGAAAACGAGGAAACACATTTAAAAGATCTTGAAAACACATTTCAACGGTTGCATTCTTATGGTTTAGTGCTTAACGTCGAAAAATGCATCTTTGGCGTAAAGGAGTTCCCATACTTGGGATTTTTAGTCAACAGTACAGGAATAGCTCCCTTGCCAAAAAAAGTCTATAAATTACTTAATTTTCCACTACCAACAACTGTTAATGAATTACGTAGATTTTTAGCTATGATGAATTTTTATCATAAACATTTAAAAGGAACGGCATCTATTCAGGCTCCATTACACGACTTGTGTAAAGGAAAGAAAAAAAATGACAATTCTCCCATTCTTTGGACTGATGCAACTACGCAGTCTTTTGAACAATGTAAGAAAAGCATTGCAGACTCAACTTTACTATTTCACTATGTGCCTGGGGCACAAATTTCGTTACATGTTGATGCTTCGGATATCGGTATCGGTTCCGTATTACAACAAATTATTAATGGCGATATTCAACCTCCCGCATTTTTTTCCCGTAAATTGACACCTACTGAACAAAAGTATAGTACCTATGATCGCGAATTGCTTGCAATTTATTGTTCTATTAAGCATTTTAGTCATATAATTGAAGGGCGTCAATTTACTGTATTTACTGATCATAAGCCACTAACGTTCGCATTTGTAAACCAGAGTGACAATAGCTCACCTCGACAACAGCGACATTTAGAATACATTTCCCAATTTACTACAGACATTCGCTTCATCCCTGGAAAGGATAATATAGTGGCTGACTCCTTTTCCCGTATTTCGGAAATTAAAGTGCCTGAGAGTATTGATTATCTCGATCTTGCAAAAGATCAGTGTGACGATGTTGAATTGCGTTTACTTCGGGATTCTGCCACCATCAAAATGATCCCCCTTGAACTTTCTCCTTCCAAACTGCAACTTTGGTGTGATATATCGACAGGAACTGCGAGACCTTACGTACCGCCAAATTTTCGTTTACCCATTTTTTTGATGCTGCATAATATTTCGCATCCAGGTGTTAAAGGATCAGTCGACCTCATTCGAAAATGTTTTGTCTAGAAAAATTTACGTAAGGATGTAACAGAGTATGCTCAAAAGTGCATCGCCTGTCAGAAAAGTAAAATACATCGTCATGTAAAATCTGAAATAGGACATTACCCACTCCCTAAATGTAGATTTAGACATATTCATCTAGATATCGTAGGGCCACTCCCACCATCGAATGGATTTCGATACTGCTTAACTTGCATTGATCGATATACCAGATGGCCTGAAGTTTTTCCCATGACAGATATAACTGCAGATACAATAGCTCGAACGTTCTATAATGGCTGGATTGTCCGATTTGGCGTCCCAGAATTCATAACTACAGACCAGGGTCGACAGTTCGAAAGCGACCTTTTCAAAGCACTTGCGAAATTTCTTGGCGCACATAACTCGCACAACAGCCTATAACCCTTCCTCCAATGGCGTGATTGAAATTTTTCATCGTCTCCTTAAAAGTGCCATTAAATGCCACGCGACAGACAAATGGACAGAAATTTTGCCAACGATACTTTTGGGACTGCGAAGTGCATTCAAACCTGATTTGCATTCCTCCCCGGCAGAGCTGGTTTACGGTTCCCCTCTTTGCCTTCCCGGTGAATTTTTTCGTTCCCAAACAACGACACAGCCGGAATATCACGAATTCTTAATTTTACTCCGGGAAATGATGCACCGCCTCCGACCAGTTCCAACTTCGCATCATACCAAACTTAATGTTTTTGTCCATCCTGAGTTGATGACGTCATCCCATGTCTTTGTCCGAAAAGACTATGTTCGTAAACCTCTGGAACAACCCTACGATGGTCCTTATCCAGTTACGAAACGTAACGACAAGTATTTTTCTGTCAATATTAATGGACGTGACACTCATATTTCCATTAATCGACTCAAGCCTGCTTTTTTATTCAATACCGCCGACCTGGACAAAGATCCTACGTCATATGTTACCCGCAGTGGGCGACATGTAAAATTTATGCTTCCTCCCAAACATCTTGTTTAATCTTTTTCTTTTCGTCTTTCAGACTGGAGGGGGAGTACCTGTGGCGACTCATCCGTGCAGTGCTCTCTAGCTGTTGCCGCTGTGGACAAACTCTAGAATCTAACTACCCTAGATTCGAGCAACCCATTCATGCAGTCACTCCAGCTGTTTCGACAGCGGACAAATTTCACCAGAGAGACCGACTGGTACTGAGATATGGAAGTACTCTACTTCTCGACACCCACTTCGATGGTTCTGCTTTCCGTAGCGAATTTTCCAGACGACAGAATCGGACGGGTTGATAAGATGCAAGATCTCTCAAAACAAGGCCGGACTCATCATTTCTCTTCTGAATGGCAACAGTCGAATGCGCTAGTATTTAAAACTGGAATTTATTGACAAGAGATGTCATGAAGTCAGGATAGCATGACAAGCCATGCAAGCTGGCTATTACAGCCTTATATGGTCTTTAGCAGTGCAAAGAAAGCACGTTAAATTTTATTTTATAAATATCTTAAATTAAACTTCTGTTTTGTTAGGTTAATAAAAGAATTGGTTAACCTCCATTCGTCTAGTCTATTCGTCTACATCTTCTCACACGCAACAATATTAAGCTGTAGGTCTTAGGTTATATTACAGGTATACTTACCCATGCATGCCTCTCGCCTCTACAAGGAATTTTGGGATTAAAATTAAATGGTAAAATACTTACCACTAGCTTATAAAGGGTTAATCCGATCTCTAAACCGAAAACCTATATATTCGAATGCGCAGTAAAAAAATGAGAGTCAATTTGATCTTGAAAAAAATCCCTGACGGCTCGGCCTACAGGCACAGGTAGATTTCGAAGACGCAGACCGTGGGGCGCCTGTTTGTCGGGAATTGCGGAAGAAATGATCTTTTTGCGATGATGCTGCAGTTGGAACCGCCTACTTCGAAACCAAACTTGTTTGCAGGCAGAGCCAGCAAGGATTTTTTTTTTTTTTTTTTTTTTTTTTTTTGCTATAAGAGTTGGTCCTATAAAAAACATGTCAATATAAAAGTTTTAGATAATATTAAGAGGATTTATAATAAATTTAAGCGAATTTGAAATCTTAGGAATTGACGAAGTTATGAATTTTTTTCTTCTAAAACCCCCCCTCCCTTAAGGCAATTTTTAATTATATCAAAAATCTATCATACATAAGTTTTTGGCCCTGTTCCTAGAAGTAATAATAACTTTAAACGGATTCGATACGTATCATAATTAAGAAATTATGGGTTTTTTTTCTGTTTTCACAAAAAGCCCCCCCCCCACGCCCTTGGTTCGATTTTGCCCATTAACGAACTTGACCGAGATTTTATGCCCCTTGATTTTATGTATCAGTTTCGAAAAGATGCGGGAGTTGGAACCGCCTAATTCGAAAAAATAACTTGTTTGCAGGCGGAGCCGGCAGGGATTTTTTTTGTTTTTAATTTTTTTTGCTATAACGGTTGGTCCTATAAAAAACTTGTCAATATAAAAGTTTTAGATAATACTAAGAGGAATAATAATAAATTTATGCGGATTTGATATCTTGTGAATTGACGAAGCTATGATTTTTTTTCTTCTAAATCCCCCCCCCTTTTTCCCCTCCTTGGGGCCATTTTTAATTATATCAAAAATCTGTCATACATAAATTTTCGGCCCTTTTCCTAGAAGTAATAATAACTTTAAACGGATTCGATACGTATAATAATAAAGAAATTATGAGGGTTTTTCACAAAAAGCCCACCCCCGCGGTAGCGTATTACTGCTTGCGCAGCAGCGTATTACTGCTTATTTTACTGTTTAATACTGTTAATTTTACGGTATAATACTGGCAGCTGGGGTGCTAGTTTTATACTGTAAAATCAACAATTATTTTTTGCAGTGTGGGAATCCCAATGAGAAAAATTTCCACTACTGTTAGCACCCACTGCACAATTCACGCACGGCTTCGCATACCTATAACGAGCATTCAAATGAGTTTCGCGGTTCATTCATCAAGCTCATCCCGGATGTCTTTGTTTTCCTGTCTCAACGAATTTTGAGCTAACGGTAAACAGCCCATAAATAACAATAAAAAGGTATGGGAAAATAGTATTAGTACATGTGGCGATTACAATATTAACAGTGCACAAAAACAAAGATAAGGAAATCGGATAATTCCCACGAGAAATAAAATACGTTATTCTCACTTAGAATGAAATTAATCCTTTGGAATAATAAATCCATATTCAACTGCATTGACTATGTATGGTGAATTAAGACAAGCACTTTTTTAAATACATATATGGCAAAGTTAAAAAAAAAAAAAAACTTTTTTTTTCTTTCTTTTTAATAACCCAGCTAGAGATGTAAAATTTCCAGAAATTTTAAAGTGGCGGAAAAAACCCAGTTTTTTCCGGGTTTTTCTGGAAAAATTGATTTCTTACGAATGTTTCTCAAAAATAAGTCACATTTTCTTAAAATATACAAAATAATAAACTTTTTAAAATTTTTGCATACTAGAAAATTTTTTTTTTTTCACTTTACATGAATATATTACAAAAAAGAAAAAAAGAAGTCAACTTTTAAAAGTTTAGCCTTTCAATCTCAGAATTTCATAGTAGCTTTTCTTGCTTAATTTAGCATCATTGTTTGTTTCGTAATATATCATGTCTTTGCTGAATTGATTTTTCAGTTGCATTTCTTTAATTACCATTAAAGAAAATTTTAAAAATAACAACAAAAAAAATCTTATGAGTTTCAACTAATATCACTGCAGTTTGAAAGCAAATTTAAATTGCATTAAATATCACCTCAAGTCAACATAGTATTGTATATGACGCCATAGTATATAAATGATGCCATTTTAAAGAAACAAATTATTGTAGTTGTGACATTATAAATATTATCCTTTTTAAATCTTCCATTCCTTAAAAATTCATATTAATTTTACAATACTGCAGAAAAAGAAAAAGAAAAAAAAAAATCTTACTATTAAAATTTTCATTTTACTTATATTTAGTTTTGGTTTTAATTTAAGTTTAGATTAGTATAAACATAATATATATACGTATGTATATTTATTTAATGAAAGTTATAAAACAGGTGGATTTTTGAATATTTATAAAAATTGTTTTCAACTAAATTTTTCACAGAAAATTTTCATTTTCTTTCCAAAGTTTATTTGTATGCATTTATATTTGGGGAAAAAAAAAACAAAAAACAAAAAAAAAAACAGACAAGTCTTGGAATCTATATTTTAAATAAAAGGAAGAGAAGAGAAAAAAACTTGAAAAGACTAAATAATTTCAATTGCGTGTTATTAAAAAAGAAATGTTTTTTCTAATAATAGTTAAATATTTCTGGAGATTATCATCTGATTACACGAAAAATCACAGCTATGTCAATAAAAATAATGTTTAGTGTTTCAATTTTTATATTCAATTTTCAACCTATTGATATTATTAAAATAATTTTTCGCACGGATTTTCATTTTTAACCAGAGAAGTTGCATGTGTCTCTTACATTTTTTTTTCATGCAATCCTGTTTTTGTAAACCTTTGTATAAAAAATATTGCTTTATAAAAAAAACTTTCGAAATTGTCATAAAAAATATAATCAAAATTTTGTGAATTAGAAATTATCGTTATATTTAGGTTCTTATTTAGATATTTTTAATAAGATTCTTCATATATACAGCTAGATAATAGATTCATCGATGATTTCAGCTGTTATATGACAGTTTTTGTTATTCTAAAATTGCCACATTTCTAGAGGATTCAAAATGAAGATTGAAAAATTTTCCAAATTTTGTGAAGGGTTCTAATGTTTTAGGTGAAAAAAACTGTGAAGGGTCCTTTAACGGACTGAAGTTCTTCCTAAATTGCTTACAGATAATATTTTTCATGGTTAACATTTTCATGCGAGACACTGAACATGAAAAAATATCAGTCTGCAGCCATAAAAACATTTTGAATGTATTATTTTATAAATTAAATTTCAATTTTTCCAATTCGAAAAAATTGAAAAATATACCTTCGGAAAAAAACAGAAAAAAACGTTTTTTTTCCCCAAAGTTTCCGGTTTTTTTTTTTTTTTTTTTTTTTTTTTTTTTTGGGGATTTTTTAATAAAACCCTCCAAAAACCCGGGATTTTTTTTTTTTTTGGCGGTTTTGTTAAAAAACTGGGTATTTTAACACATTTTTTTTTTTCTAGAATTTAAACAAAATGTTCTAATAACAAAAATACACTTTTTAGAGTGAAAAAAAAATCTTTATTATGAAAAAAAATTAATTTACCGAATTCTTATTAATTAAAATAATAGTGAATGCACTGGAATTTCATATTGTACTCATATTCTTGTAAGGAAGTAAGAAAGGAAAAACTTGTTTTAACAAGTTCCAGTAGCAATAAACCTGTTTTAACCAGTTCCATTAGCAATAAACCTGTTTTAACCCGTTCCAGTAGCAATAAACCTGTTTTAACCAGTTAGTAAGGAGGAACGAATAAGACTTCATTGGCTAACTACCTTAAGTAAGATACTGATCATTGGTTGAAGGTTGACTAATACATTCAGTTTTTAAAAGCTGAACATGTTTTCTGTGTTATAATTGTAAGCCATTTTGCTCTTTAGGTGGAAAACTACTATTCTGTTAAATCTGATTTTCACACTATATACTTATTTGAAATATCTTTTTTAAACATAGTAATTATTTTTTGTGTGTTAGAGATACATTAGTTTGAATAATGCCATTAAGTAGTGGTAGAAAAAGTGCACTAGGATGTAAGTGCACTATGTCAGTTATGTAAATTAGTTTTGCTTTTATTTTAAAATTAACAAATCTCATATTTTAAAAATAAACAACAGTCCTACCTTAGAAAAAAAAAAATCTTACTCGTTATTTTTGTTACCTTTAATTGAATTTCTAGCTTCTTCTCCAGTTCAATAAACCTACTTTATTTTTTCTGCGGTATATATGTTTGAAGTAAATGCTTATAAATGCATATTGCATATGTGTTGTGTATTTGCTAAAAAAGTTTTAAAAATATGCCAATAGTAATCAAGTTAAGATTTATATTCAGACTGAAAAGCAATTTGTCTGTTTTTTTTCTACACTGTTTCCTTATACTGCTTCATATTATTTTTTATTCTAAATTTTATATATTCGCCAATAGTCTTCACATATAATTTTAGAAAAGAGCAAGTAAAATAAATTTAAAATCCAAGAAATAGCATTATAAAAACGCCTATAAAATTCCAATCACATTCACATATTCGAAACCTATTTTAATCCCAGATAAATGTATATATTTTTAATAGGATAATTCAGCTCTTATAAACATTATAAAATGAATATTGAAAAGAATTTTACCGTACATTAGCCAAAACATATTAAGTGAGTAAAATGGTCGTATTGGCATTAGTCATATTGTACTATTTCAACAACTGAGTACCGAACTTCAATTTGGATACAGCCCCTAAAATATGCTCATTTTAAAATAATTAATTTATCTGAAATTAATCGTAGGAATTTCATGAAATTTGCTATCTAGTCACAGTTTCAACTGAAGATTTCTTGGAAATATCCAAATAGATCAACTTGAAAATATCTCGTCAAAATTAGGTCTTGCCATTGAAAAATACAAAGTTTGGGTTTATTTTGATGTGTAGATGGTCCCCTAAGAAAATTTTATATACATCATTTAAAAATAGACTTTATTTAAAGTCGTTTGGTACCTGTAACTTTCTTCTACGATAATTTGTTGCAGAGTTTGTGGGGGGGGGGGGGGGGGGGGGTTAGTTTTTTTTTCTACAACTGTACCAGTATGTCTGAAGTTATATAGGGTGGTCAAAAAGTATTTTCCTGATTACAATAATTTATTACAGAAAAACTAATATAATTAGGCATATGCTTGTTGCAATATATTGTAAAGACAATTATGAAGTTTTTAATACAAGTAATTACGTCAGTGAATTTCGATGGGAGCACCCTTGGTAGCTCGAAGAATGTCCAGGCGATGTTCCATTTTTCGCCACGTATTGCCCAACATTTGGGCTGTCACACTAGACACAACATCTGTGATCCTGACCTTGAGTCTTTCAATTTCTTTTACTGGTGTTGCAAACATTCTGTCCTTTATGTACCCCCAAAAAGAAAAAATCTAGGAGTAATATCGGGTGAGCTAGGAGGCCATGGTGTTTGTCCATCCCGCCCTATCCATCTTCCATGAAAATTGTCATCAAATTAAAAAGTTTAAGGACATACTTTTTCATAATAAAAAATTATAGTGGGATATACTGATAACAATTATACAAATTTTAGCTGATTTTTGTTGTTGTTTGTTTCGTGTTGATTCCCCCCCCCCCCCGTTTTACAGAATTTTTTCGACATTCGTAAAAGGAATCTTGTTTCAATCTTTTAGATTTAGACAAATGCGGTAAATTTGGCTCTCTGCGATATTGTAATTTTTCACTGATTTTTTTTACGCGATTCTTAGCGTTTTTTCACATTTCGCGGCAGTTTTTGGACATTCATTAAAGGAATCCACTTTTAATCTTTTAGCACAATATAGTAAATTTTGTTCACTGCAATTTTTTAATTTTTGATGCGATTTTTTGAAATTTTTTTTGAAACGAAAATAATTCTCTGGTAATTTTTGTTACTGCCGTTATTAAATACAAATTAGAAGGATGCCAAATCGATTCCTATAGCAACGTGAACGCTGATGCTAAAAATTTGAATTTAATATGCGTCGAAATAAAAAATCGTAATATTTCAAGGTTAGTTTGATTCGAGACCGTAGGTGAGCCTAGCTCGTACAGCTATCCGCTGCCGAAGGCAACGGTTCCCAAACCCCAGATTCGTTTAATCTTTAATTAGAGGTGTGAAAGTGCGTTTAATTCGAGGTGTCTTTTGTGAAGGGGATTTTTAATGGAATGAAATTTTGTAAAGAGACCGTTTTCATGGAATTTAATTTAGTGAAAAGTCTATGTTTAACTCAATATTTGCCTGGATCGACCTCAGCCGTTATGAACGTAACAGTTGTTAATTATTATGTGAAACGTGATTGAAATATTATACGTATCATTAGAATATAATTGATAACAGGTAATTTTATTAAATTATCGTGTACACAGCCATAACGGGTTTAATAAAAATGTAATTTAATCTACAAAAAACAAAAGTTAAAAAAATAGCTAGTCGCTCAGATATACGGAAATCCTTTTTCAGCTACCTATGCTGTTACAAAAATAGTACCACTTTTTCTGACAAAGCTTTTTTTCTTGCATTACTTAATTGTTGAAATTTTGAGATTAGATAAGGAGAAATTTTCTGTTAAAAAATTCTGTTGTCCAAATTCAAGGATTTTGCCTCCAGTATTTAGACTAGTACTTAGAAAAGTATTTAGTATTTGGACACCAGTACATAATCTCTAAAATTCAGCAATTAAAGTTTAGTAAATAAAAGTTTGTCAAAGAAGAGTAATTGATGCTCGTTCTGAAAGCGTGACGTCCCCGTAGCGGGACCTTTCGTTCGTTAAGGGATAAAACATACCATTTAAGAGTTAGATGAAAAGTTGCAAAACTCGTTAAATATTTTAGCTTATTATACCATTGGAAAAATGACGTCTTTTATTTATTTTTAGGGGGGCATCAGTTAATAAAATATGAAACGTCAGCATGTTGAGCATTGATCTGTATAGCTCGACGAAAATAAAATATATTGAATACTTATTGCTTCAAAAAATACACCCAATGTTCTAAAAATAACCGTATGTTAATAAACAAAATACAAAGTAAACCATTTATTTTGAAAAGAGAAACCCCCGCAATTTACTGAAGGCGCATGTACACACAACTGAGAACTGAACTTTCGATGTGACCTGATAGTATAAAAGTCTACATTTCTGGGATCGGATAACTTACGTCATTTCACTTCTTCAACGGCTGATCGATTTCTTTATCTAAATTTCCAACCGATTTTTAGATTTAGAGATTAATCCCAATTATTTATACGATAAATTTATATGATAAAATACGGTTGATTTTTAGCACGTTAAGCCAAAATATATCACGAAAAGAAAGAAAGAAAAAACGAATTACGTTAAGATATATTATTATTATTATTTTTTTTTTTTTTAATAGACAAAAGACATTGATATACCGTGGAAAATGGGATATCCCTTATTCGAACGACAAATTTTTCCTACAAAAGGTTCTAAGATTCACAGACTGATTTCCGATTTCAGAATTTACTTGTGCTATTATTTGATACTTTCTCTATCAATTTAGAATAATAGATGTTTTATGTTCCTAAAAGACATTTATTTCTGCCTTCTGTCTAGCTTTGATGGTGTTAAAAATGTATGCTGAGCTGAGCTATTAAAAATATTTATGGCTCCACAAAAAGATAATTTAAGAGTTAAAAGGATTCATAAGGGTTCTTTACTTTGGTGCAAAATGAAAATTTTGTAAAATGCGAACAAAAAACCATATTTATAATATTCGTAAATTAGTACATATTTTTTTGTAATTAGTATCAGATTTACACAGAAGCTTCCAGCACTGCATGGAAACGAGAGTAGAATAGTAGATACTTTCTTTTTATATATTCACTCTTTCTTTCTTTCTTTTCTTATTTATTTTTTTTTAAACTCCATTCTTTTGAATGTAACCTTAAAATTTATCCGTTGTATGGCTACATACTTTGTATAAACCTCCGAATACATACTTGATTTCTAACGGATTTTCAACAACCGGAACGGACAATTTTAATCAAATGAGAATAAATTACCAAAGGAAGGATAAAAAGAATACTGGGGTTAGGTTGGGGATCATCTACCATGTCAACTAATTGTTCAGTGTCTCAATTCTGTTCCGGACCTGAGAAGGGGGTTAGGTATTAACAAAAGGGGAGAGCTCTTCTCTTCCCGACGGAAGCCGGGAATTCGCGCGCGAGACCTCAGTCATCTCTTCCGGGACGTTTGCTTTCCTGTCGGAACTTTAGTTTCAGTAGATTTTGTGGTTGAACTGGATGCAGCTGCATTAACACTAGCAAGCATTACTTGACAATCAACACATACATTTTTTTTTCTTTTGTTCTCCACAAAACAAAAAATTGCCAGGAAATCTGAAACATGGAAATCGATGTAATTCTTGCTTTGTTTGTCGCAATACAAATTACAAACACAAAATTTCGATAGATGAATTCATAGAACACTTCAATAACAGATATAATTAGATTGAGAAATAATAAATTAAAAAAAAAGGTTTTAAAATTTAATCAAAGGTTCAAGAATAGGCAGAAATTCTCATTATGTTCATTCGTTTAATTATTCAGGATGTATGGGAATAATACCAAATACTATTATTATCATAATAATTTTTAAAATAACTTAAATCCTTTTCAAAAATACTATAGTAAGGTTGGCGAACCTCTTTACGTGCCAAAAATATCACAAATAATATCCATTCGTGCCAAACATTTATATAAAAAGATGTTGCAATATATGCTGCTTATAATGAAATATTAATTAATAGAATAGCTCGCTTTAATGCATTAATAATTAAAAACAAAACTCAAAATATCGTTTTCCTGTATATTGTAATAAATGTAAGAATGCCATTAATTTAAAGAAATTCGGAAAATTAATTCCTTTAAGTGGCACGTACTGCAATACGAAAAACAATTGCGATTTTTCATCTTAGTAATTTTTAATTTAATTAACACGACATCTAACTTATAATAATTCAAGTTGCATGAAAGATATATTAATAATTTATTAATGAGATTATTTTTAATAATATACCTAGAAAAAATCGATTTATTTATCATTTTATTGCGGTGATGATTTATGAAATTCACTTGAATCCCATAAAGCTTTTTTAATGCATATAGAAAGACAAAATAGTTACATGTCGATGCATAGCATCAGAGAAAAAGAACTTTCTAATGTGTTATACTTCACGCAAAAATAATTGCGGTTTTTTTTTGTGATAGTCTGTCTGTACATGTTAAATAAAACTTTATTTAACAAATAAATTTTATCTATATAATGTTCAATCAAATTTAAGTTTTAAGTCGAAAATTACGTCATGGTTAACAGTTTTTTTAAATCTAATTTTGATCTTAAAAATTATTTGAAATATTTATTTACTTAGCTATCAAATATTTTTTTCTTCTTCTTCTTGCCGTATTTTTAAAAGAAACTGAACAAGTGTAAATATATTTTGATATCAACACATTATTTTTTAACATTAATTATATGGTTTTCATATGTGAAAATCGTACCGTATTCAGCAGATTGCATGCATTTGCATGTAAATCATGAACTATAATAAAGCCTCTGCTTGTGAAAATATCGTCCTATTTAAAATGAAAGCCCAAAAATTCCTTTATTTTTTTAAAATAAATATTTTATTACGATTACACTAAATGGCGAACATTCTACAATTTTTTCCGTTCATAGTTTCTTTCCCCCAAATTTTCCCCTTTATTTTTCGGGGGGTGGGGGGTGACAATGATATTTTATTAAATAAAAGCGCGTATTTCTTTCACTGAGAGTCCATTTCTTAAAAAAATATTTATCTTCAAATAGCTGTTGATTTTCTACATTTGGAACCATTTTAAACATTTTTCAACATAATTGAAAATTGTTTATGACTTCGGTTTGTCTGTCTGCAGTAATGTCCGTACTCTAATTCTCGTAAATGCACTCAGATTGCCATGTAATTGATATATGTTATTGAGGTTTACTGTAGCATATTCGCTATTGAAAATGGAGCGTGTGGCACTGATAGTTCGTTTACAGGGACACACAAAAGAATCCCTTAAATTACAGGGTCTATGGGGGAAAAATCGTTTGTGGTGTGTTTTAATGATGTTAATGTTACACTATTTCAAGCATAATGAAATTTATATGCATTTCTGAGGTGCATTAACACATGCTTTCTGTAGAATATGGAGTACAAATCATTTATCATTCATTTATAGGATCACACAAAATAATTCGGTTATATATTCGTATACGGGGGAAAGTTGTTTGCTGCTTATTTTAATGATGTTACACTATTTCAAACATAATGAAATTTATATACATTATTGAGGTGCACTACAAAATGCTTACTGGAGTCTATGACGGGTTATCGTTCATTTACAGTGACACACGAAAATTGTCGGTTACAGAATCTATGAGCGATAATTGTCGGAAGTGCGCGTTTTCAGGTGTGTTATGCGTTTTTAAGTTTAACTAAATTTTTGCATAGTCCGGATACGGGGCGTGTATAAATTCTATAGATGATATACAGGGCTACACAGAATAATTAGTAAGCATTACTGTGTATGAGCGTGAATTGCTTAAGGGTGTTTTTTTAGTTGAGTTATGCATTTTACAACTGAACTATGTTTACTATTCTAAGAAGAGGCTTTTGTAGAATATAAATAAATTCATATACAAATACTACGCAAGGAGCTATTACATTGCCGTCTATGGATGATAATTTGTAAAAGTACGTTTTTAGTTGTGTTACATTTTTTTTTTTCCAGAATTAAATTTTAGTTTAATATGAGGTGTATTATAAAAATCTGTAGAAAACGTGCAGGGATGTATAAAATTACTCGAGTGCATCTCCGTTTATTGACGGAAAGGTTTGAAAATTACTTTTTGACTGTGTTATGCGTTTTGTAACTAAGCTAATTTTTAGCACACTATGTAATGTATATACTGATCTATAGATTGTGTACAGAAATGTACAAAATAATTCGAACACCTTTTCGGCTATGGATAATGAAAATCTAATTTTCAATTGTGTTATGAATTTTCTAAATTGTTTACTTAGATATCTTCTTTCACCTTTTTAAATGGCGAAAAGTTCCTCTACAGTATTCGAAAGCGTCGGAAAGTGTTTCAAACTCTATATGCTTCACGCATGATTTTTCTTTCTTGTTCTTTTTAAAACGAAGCAAATTAGCATGATTTTAGAGACCGCGGTGTCTGGAAGGGGATTGGTGAGCGTAGCTCGTAGTTAAACCCCCTAATTGTGTGATAAAGCGGAAAAATTTAGTAAAATACGCAAGCAAATTCGGTATTCGAACAATATCTTGCGAAACGCGGTGGTGGAATATTAAATAATAACATTCGGGGCATGTGAATTAGAAACCCAAGACCGTAAGTTGTTTATCCAGTACGACAAGAAGGAACATCCGGATCTCCTTATCCATCTATATTTCCGTCACCTTTGCGTACGGCTGTTGTGCAGCTGCAATTCTGTGCAACTATTTATTGCTACAGATGCTGTGACAAAAGGATTGTAGGCGGATTTGCAAAAGCTACGGGGAAAAAATAGGTGAAAAAAAAAGAAAGAGGGGGTGTGAAGGTAAAAATACGAATCAAACGGAGCAGTGTATGGCCGAAAATAGGTGATTCTCAAACTCACTCATCTCATTTCATACTATCTCTTAAAAATAGCGCAACATACTGCAGAAATAAAGACAGTAAAATTACCAATTTTTATCTTATATATATATATATATATATATATATATTTCATAACAAATAATGCCATTTTAACACGTAAATTTGCTGATGAAAAATGAAAATATTGTATTTTAAAATTTATAAGTATCCACCGTTTCTTTTGTTGAATAATAATAATAAACAAAACTTGACATAATTTTTAAGAAAATGAATAATAAATAGCAGCAAATATTTTTAGAAATAATTACTTGACTTGTTTAATTACTTGTTTTCGCTGTATGATTGACATTCGTAAAATAAATTCTTGGCAAATTTTGGATTTTTTGATCAGATTTTTAAAATTTAATACTGTATGCGATTTTTAACGGTTTTTCGTGCTTCGCGGCGAATTTTTACAGTTTTGACGCATTCTGTGGCGATTTTTCAACATTCGTAAAAGGAATCCGGTTTTAATGTATTTGCCCAATACAGTAAATTTTGTCCTCTGCTTTTTTTTTTTTTTCCGATTATTACATTCTTTTTATTCCGGGTTCTGACAACGTCGGGAGGTAGTAGATTATAATTTCAAAGGGGTCATTTCATCAATTGCAACGCAAATAATTACAAAAAGATAACTTCTTTATCTAACGGATATCTCCTTACAAGAAGAAAATGGGTTTTTTAAAGACTAAGTTAATGTATAATTCCATTATACCTATCATTTTGTTAAGGAGGGGAGTTTAAAGTGGGTCTTTTCGTCTCTTTGAACATTTAAAAAAATGTTTTTTCGCAATCTAATGTAAAATATTTTACACTACATTGTACTTAATACACAGACATATTCAAAATTTTGCATATTAGAAACTCTTAAACGTTTCTTTTGCACGAAAAAACGTCAAAAATCGCATACAATATAAAATTTAAAATAATTTAAAATAAATTATTTAAAATAAAATTTAAAATAAAAAAAATCAAAACTGCCACGAATTTATTTTACGAATGTCAATCATACAGCGAAAACAACTGCGTTATTGATGCAAATAACTAGTATTATATTGAATATTTAAGCTTATTCATCATTCTTTTAATAAATAATCAAAATATTTTTAAAGGTCTTTATTTAATTTAGTTTCACTGTAAGTGTATGGTTAGTAATATTATATATATATATATATATATATATATATATATATATATATATATATATATATATATATATGTGTGTGTGTGTGTGTGTATGTGTGTGTGTATAACCAAATATGTTATGAATTGTTTATACCAAATTAAATTCTGTACACTGACTCGAACAATGAATAATTTAATCAATGTTATAGAAACAGTTTGTAATCTATGTCTCTTCTTTATCAGTTTGTTCAACCTTCACTGTTCGGATTGAGAAATATGATGATAAAAATTATGGAAATGGGTTTTTATGCAGGATATATTAAAAAAGAAATTGGTATGTAATGATGCAACAAAAATCTTGGATTTTGTGTAGCTTTTGATATTGTTACTTTTATTTCGATCGATTTTTTTTATTTTTTTATTTTCAATATGTATTAGTCTTACATCTCTATTTAATAATGGTAAAATGTTTTAACGACCGAAATTAAGATTTTGCGATTTGGAATTTTGATGTTTCGTATTTGTAAATAGAATAAGCGTTAGCTCTGGGGGAACCAATCCAGGTGCAGGTCTCTCACATGGAATTGGTTCAAAATTAGGAGACCAGCTTTAGAAGTCCAACCTCTCTTGAGGCTCTCTTCTTTCAGAGAAGTGCCATGGCACTTTCTCTGTCACGCCAACAACAACAAATATTTGTTCGATACCCAGTAAATATACTTTGGTTGGCAAAATCTATCGTTAAAAGCTTTAGTAGTAAAAAGTAATAAAATCATTTAAAAATAAAAGTGTAATAAATATTTTAAATCACAAATATTTGCTTTTCTATAACTTAAAAATTTGCGAAAAATAGAAATATTCCAACTAACAATTCTTAGTTTATTGATTTTAAAATATTTATTTATGCAAAAATAAAAGTTGAAAGTCAGGTATAACCGGGGTAATACGTGTATGTTATTGTAAAACTTACAACAATTTTCTCTCTATAGATATTAGAAATGAATTTTTTTCTAGTGTTAAACAAATAATTCAGATAATTTTAAAACTTTCAAATAAATACGAACAATATTGGTAATCTGTAAACAAATAAGGTTTGAACAATAAATAGGATTACTAAAATTAATTTTATCAATACCAAAATAATTATTGTATTTGATGCTTAATTTTTTTTTCCACATGTAGTTCGAAGATTATTGACTCGTAATGCGACATTTTTCTTTCGTTAACTTTTTTTGTCTTAAAACATGAGCCGAAAATAAAACGTGTTGTCAAATACTGAGAAAATATTGGTGGAAGAGGTAAAACAACGACAGTAAAGCATTTTAAAAATAAAGAAAAAAGTAAACTAGTAATTTATCCAATAATTAAAAGGTACGAAAAGAAGTTAAACAGTGGAATTCCAAAATGCCTAAAAGTTGTATATCATCCAAATTTATCGAAGAAATCATTTGCAATGTAGAAAAGATATTCAAGCAGAATTCCCGGATTTCCATGAGTGCAGTTGCTAAAAATTGGACTTAATCCAATCAACATTAATGAATACAAGAAAGAAAAAGCTAGATATTACAGGTTTTGTAACTAAATAAGGACAAAATAAAACTGCTTCAAAATAACTGAAGGATCAGAATAAGGGAGAAAAATCAGAATGTCGAAGCATACGTTGAAAAATGCTATGGAAAAAAATCTCATTTTGATTGATGAAATTTATGCACTTCAAGATTTAGTAAATATACCAATACGTAATTATTATCATGCTTCTAAATCAAAAGAAGTTAACTATAGTCATAAAGTCAATTAAAAGAAGATTTTTTTTTTTAGTTTAGCAAGCTTTAGTTTAGACTAGGCAGGACGTGTTTCAAAACCATTTATTTGTAAAAATTCTTTGAATGCCAAAATTTTTCATGAGCAAGCAGTATATGAAAACACATTTGATTCCATTTATTAAAAAGAATTATTATTATTATTATTTTTTTTTGTTCAGGTGTAACCTATTTACATTATACAAAAAAGAAGAAAACACTGACTATTATTCTACTAATATATTTACTAATTACTCTACTGATATATTTACTAATCTTGAAATACAACATCCAAACAAAAATCTAAGAACGCTACTGTTCCTCAGGGTTGAGATGCAAAAATTTTGAGCAGTTGCATACAGAAAGAAATATAATAAAGAAAAAGTCCTCAAAACCTTTCATGGATTTCTTCGTATAAGAAAAAATACCTAACTTTAAAAGTAGCCCATGAACACAGGTAAAAAAAAAGTAATCGATCATTCTCGATTTTTTTTCCTGCTCAATAGCTTTTAAACGAATAGAAGCCCCATTTAAATATAATTTTGAAATATACATTAATAAATATACATTGGGTTTTACTTTATAAAACGAGTCATTTTTATTTGTAAAAGCAATTTACTTAGTAACTACTTATTATTCAAACCATATATTAATACATTTTATTTTCCAGCAATGCAAAATCTTTTTTGTAAATATTTAACGCTATTATACTCAGCCCGGTAGCTGAAATTGATAATATTTTCCGAATAAAACTTGTCACTTCTACCTATTTCCGAATATCGCAATGTTATATTATCATCCAAGTCTATTTTTGCATGTATTCTACTACAAATGGATTACCAAATTTCTTTATTTAGCCACGCACTCATCCTAACTGGACATCAACCTTTTACGTTGACAACAGTGAAATTTTCCTGCCAAAACGATGGGGGTATGATGGAACAGTTTATCCGATACACCTTCCATTCACCCCCCTCCCCCACAGAATACCCTAAATATAGGCATTCAATTAAACGATACACTTTCCCTACAACGGATATCCCATAATAAATGCACTATACGTGAGCATACATTCCTCCCCCATTCAAAACACACGGGGAGGCTATTAGAATGGGCGGATTCTCTCCAGCAATGATTCATCCCCGCACGCGTTTAGTCTTTCTCCATCGATTCATCCCCCGCATCCGTTCATCGTGCATCCCGGATGCAGCATCCGCATAAAATCAATGGAGTTTCTCCTTCACCCACCCCTCTCTCCCAGACTTCCAGGCCGTTCGGATGGTGGCGGCGGCAGAGTTAGTAGAATGAGAGTGCGTTCATTCATGGACGGAGATTCATTCAAAAAAAGCTGAGCTTCCATTCATAAAAGAACAGGTGGACTGGACTCTACTATAACAAAGATGTTTATTGTACTCGATGGTTTTAAAACTGATATTGATATAAAAAAAAGAAATATATATATATATGTTTGAATTCAGAGTCCTTTTTATGTGGACATAGTACAGGATTTGGGGATCATGTAACTGCTGTGTTATATAGGCAACAGAGTTATACAGTATGCTTTGTAGAGTAGAATTCTGGATTGAAAGGATTTATGGATTCTGTATTTTGGGAACAAAAAGTCAATTATTTTGGTAACAAAGGCTAATTTATTTCAATAATTAACTAAAATGTTAAACATATAACGGAAAATCGCAATGGATTATAAGCACAATTGCTGATGAATGCAATAACAAAAAATAGATAATAGATAAATTGATAAAAAATCACAAATGTAACTCCACAGATACAATTTTTCGAAAATATACACAGATGTAATAATTTACACAATACATTTAGACTATGCAGACATTCTAATATTAGGAAGTAATTGAATTTAAAGTTAAGATGATTCAATATTTTTAAATAGTAAACATTTAGAGAATTTTTCCTCCTCAATAAATTATCTCATATCATTCAATGTGAACGAAAATTTCAGATTATTTTACTGATTTTTTAATTTAAGTTTTTAACTTCGAATATTAAATTACAATTCGTAAGTCTCACAATTCTATAACTAGTTTTTTAATATTCTTACAGACAAAAATGATAAGTTAAGTATCTTGAAACTCATTATGAACATTCAAATAAAATAAATGTAGAAAACTAAAAATAAAAGATATATATATATATATATATAATATATATATTATATATATATATATATATATATCGATATCACATGTATACACCCGAATTTAATAAGATACAGTAAAATATAATCTAACTTACTAATGACACTTTCAAAAAAGTGAAAAATGATTGCATGTCACAATAAACATTACACAGTTATATTTTGTTTCGTATATTTCATTTATAGATAGATTAACATGAAGAGAATGACATCCTCATTACGTACTTCAAAAATGTAAATACATAGGAATGAAAGCTTTTCTGTTATTGCGTGTGCTAATAAAGAGAAATCCCTTAAAAGTCATTATTACATTAGAATATAAATATATATTATACTTTTCTTACTCTTTGTGGTAAGTCTAATTTAGATATTGTAACATGATTTTTTGTGAATAATTTAGAATTCTTTAAATAATAAGTATGTAAATCAATTTTTAATTGTTTCGAAACAGTGATTCCTCTTAGTACATTAACTGTTATGCGGCACGTCGTACGCGATTCAGTTGTGGAAAGAATCGTACAACGCATGGTGTGGGATTTTGCCAATCTAAGCAAAAAATAAAATAAAATTTAATTTAATTTAATTAAAAAAAAAAGAAAAAGAAAGAAAAACATATCTACATTTATTTACAGCCTTTTATAACTGTAGTTTAAAAAGTAAATTAGAGAATAATTAAAAAAACATTTTTTTTTTTGTCCAAATAATACATTTATTAGACAATTATCGGAAGAAATACGAGGTTTTTATCTTGCAGGTTGATGAAAATGCTACAGTAAGTTTAAAATTAAATGCTAAGGAATTACACATGCTGAGGAAATACGGGTATTTTTAAATATTATGTGTAAATTTTTATATCAAGATATGTATTTTGTGTTTTATAAGAAAAAATAGCTATATCCGTATTTTATAAAAAGAAAAATAAGTAGTAGAATACAAATGGATTCAACTGAAAATTACATTTTTAATAGTGATGGGTATAAAGATTATTTTGATTATTTGAATGAACGCAGGAGTATATCTGTCAAACTTCCATTTTTTTTTTTTTTTATTATTATTCAATTACTACCAGAAATTTTGTAAAAAAAAAAAAAAAAAGGAATACCCCCTTTTTTTTTTGAAAATTTCTGGTAGTAATTGAATAATAATATTTAAAAAAATGAAGTTTGACATATATGCTTCTGAGCATGCCCGAATGATTCATTCGAATAATCAAAATAATCGTTATGCCCATCACTAATTTTGAATACATTACTGCCAATCATTTTGCACACAAATTATACTATGATTTTTATTTCATTTTTTTATTTCTTAAAGTTATATTGTCGATAATGTAAAGAAAATTTGGTTGAAACTTTTGGAATCCTGCAACATACATATATATTTTGCAAATGCTGTCATAACAATTTATAAATGAGAATTTTTCAAAGTACGGAAAAAAAATATGTCGATGCTGAATAGTAATCATATATAGTTTAAAAATTACAAAGACATTTACAAAGTATTTTTAAACTAAGTACATATTTAATATGAAACTGATACCGCGTATATTGCAAATATATTAAATTTTCTATTAATTTTACAGTAACTGCGACATTAAATTGGATATAGATATGCGATGCAACCTTACTTAATATTACGTAAATATTAGCATTTTATTACAGGAATACGAAAAAAATTCATTAATATCTTGCTGATGTTATCTCCATTCTTATATTAACATTAATAAATATTAGGTAGTATTAGTTAAATATTTTCAACACATATGCACCAAATACTGAAACAAAATTAGAAAAAGTTGGCGCATTGCTATGCCAAAATTTAATAAGTAATGTGCTAATATTGGTGAACAGACAAGCTGATGTTGAACAACTTTCAACTATGCTGAAAATAAATGAAAATTATAGAAATGCATTATACTTTGTTCATGTTTAAAATATTTTTTTTTTAATATAAAATTTTAAATCGAAAATTAAAAAAATACAAGTGCATATTTTTATTAGAATTTTTCTTTATCTTTTCATGTAATATGATTTTAAAAATTAAAGAGGAATAACAGAGGAACTTGAGATTATTACCTATGAATAAATGCAAAGTATGTGGCATTATGGTTCTTTCTAAGAAAATTTAAAATCATCATTTCATATTTTTAGTACATTAAATTAATTCGAAAAATATTAATTTAATAATTATACCATACATAGTGCATATTTTTATTATTGCTTTTTCTTTTCATGTAATGATTCTAAAAATTAAGAAGGAATAACAGAGGAACTTGAGATTATTACCTATGAATAAATGCAAAGTATGTGCATTATGGTTCTTTAAAATCATCATTTTATATTTTTAGTACATTAAATTAATTCGAAAAATATTAATTTAATAATTATACCACACATAGTGCATATTTTTATTATAATTTTTCTTTTTCTTTTCATGTAATGATTCTAAAAATTAAGAAGGAATAACAGAAGAACTTGAGATTATTACCTATGAATAAATGCAAAGTATGTGCATTATGGTTCTTTTTAAGAAAATTTAAAATCATCATTTCATATTTTTAGTACATTAAATTAATTCGAAAAATATTAATTTAATAATTATACCATACATAGTGCATATTTTTATTATTGCTTTTTCTTTTCATGTAATGATTCTAAAAATTAAGAAGGAATAACAGAGGAACTTGAGATTATTACCTATGAATAAATGCAAAGTATGTGCATTATGGTTCTTTAAAATCATCATTTTATATTTTTAGTACATTAAATTAATTCGAAAAATATTAATTTAATAATTATACCACACATAGTGCATATTTTTATTATAATTTTTCTTTTTCTTTTCATGTAATGATTCTAAAAATTAAGAAGGAATAACAGAAGAACTTGAGATTATTACCTATGAATAAATGCAAAGTATGTGCATTATGGTTCTTTTTAAGAAAATTTACAATCATCATTTTATGTTTTTAGTACATTAAATTAATTCGAAAAATATTAATTTAATAATTATACCATAGGTAATATTGGGTTTTTAATTAAATAACAATAAACATTTTTGGTAATAGGACGTAACGAATATAATTTCCTCTTTCCTGTTTTAATTCATCTCCTCGAAATGGCGCGAAAGCCAGTTTGTCCGTCCGCTTCGCAAATGTATAATACAATACGTATCCCGGATGCTGCCGGCTCAGTGAACGGAGCTTCCCCGCAAAACATCCGGACCGTTGGAATTCCGGTAGATGAGATCACATAATTCAGACGTAATTAGGCTTCAGTTTGTAAAATTAAGATGCCCAAACTATGACGGATGCGGGGGTTTTAGAAAGGGAGGGGTCTGAGGGCTCAAACCTTCCCCATTCAAACAAAGAATTTTTTTTAAAAGCTCACCAAAGCCTACTATTTTCTCCAAAGTTCGATAATTCTCAAAAAAAAAAAAAAAAAAAACTCTACCATAAAGAAACATTAGAAATATTGATTACATTTCTTACACTGAAAAGAAAAAAAAAAAAAAAATATTGATTTTACAGTATAATACTGGCACACCAGCTGCCAGTATTATACCGTAAAATTAACAATTTTTTTTTTTTTTTTTTTTTTGCAGTGTAGTAAATCTGAAAATCAAAGGGTTTTTTTATACTGCAAGCTCTGTAAGTCGCATTTTTCTTTTGAATTCCTTTTGTCTAATATTTAGAAATTTTCAACTCTCGCTCAGTATCTTTTAATAGACTCGGTTTACTATGGCATGTTTGGTATTGAAAATGAATTGTATAGAATTTATGTTTTTTTACAGGGACGCTCAAAAGAATTCCGTTACATTACGGCCTATAAGGAAAAATCGTTTGCAACGTATTTTACTGATGTTACACTATTTTAAACACATTCAAATTGATACATATTACTGAGATGCACTACAAGGCGTTTACTGTACAATATGGTGCCTATAGAATGTGTTGGAGAGATTTAAAATTTAAATTATAAAACTTGCCGGGTGTTACTCGAACCCATAATAATTAGCTCCTCCTGTCAGAAACACACCAATTATTTTAGCGGCAATTTGAAGGCAAACTGTGATCGGGCAACCTAGGATAGATTTTGTATTAAATTAAGAAGTCGTACCGCGTTGTGTCATTTCGAAGAATCTTATCCTTATGGTTGACCCTCAAGCCCGCTGTAAAATCTTATTTAAAGTAGTAATTTAAACCAACATATATATTAATTTAAATAAACATCACACTGGAAACCATAATAAATGTTAGAGTCTTAATTAAGAGGAAATAAAAGGGTTTTATTTACAAAATACACAGATTGATAAAACATAAAATAGAGAGTAAAATAATTGTAAAAAGTATATGCCTTGTACATTATATTTCCTGGTTTTGGTTAAGTTATTACGTTATTATTTTAATTATTTAAGTTCAAGCATGATACCACATTTGATAATATTCTAATTTAATAAATTATGATAACAATTAAATTTTTAAGCATCCATGATCCTGGGATGGCAGGAGAAATATTATCTCCTCAATATTCATTAATTAATTAAAAAAGTTTTTGCAGTAGCTGGGTAAACAATATGCACCTGGATTTCTCAAGAGAACAGCAGTCATTGGTAGAGTTCACAAGTGGGTTCTTGCATCCTGGGCACATATTTAAAAAAAAGTGTGATTAATTTAGTTATAACTATAGGCTGTTGACATAATGCAAATGCAGCCTATGGAGAAAAGGTCAACGTTCATTTTTAGCAGCAAGTTGCTGAAAGAGGATGTCTTCCTCTTAAGGTTGTTGATAGAAGTGATTTTTTTCAGTTCTAACGAAATTTTCGTTCTTCCCCCCCCCCCCCCAGAGGGGTGTAAAAACTTTACCTCCTCCTTTTTGGCTCTATATCCAATGCTGATGTTAGGGGCCAACTTCCATGCCCTCTCGAAGTACTTTCACTGGTCGCCGTGTCCATCTGATTACAGCAACGCTTCTCATTTGCTCCTGCCATATTTCGCATGTCCGACACTCATACGTGACTGCCCCTCTCCTTGTTAACAGGGATCGTCAGTTCGATGTTTATCGTTGTAAATTTTATGACCCTCGAGACTGCCCGTCATAAATCCCTGTTTGTCCACAGCATTGCTGAACTGTCAAGTTCGGCGCCTGTCTGCGTTCTGCCATCGTAAACACGGCCACCCATATAGTTGCCGTTGTTTTGATTACTATGTTATGCGTGATATACCACTAATTTAGGTTCTATCCAGCAGAATGTATCGTTTATTTACAGGCACACTCAAAAGAATTTGGTTACAGTACAGTCTATGAACAATAATTGACGGAAGCTCGTTTTCAGTTGAGGTACGCGCTTTTAAATGTAACTATTTTTTTGCATATCTATTTCTCTATATAAAAATAAACATGTGTGTCCGTATATTTCACTTTGCAGCCAAAACTACCTAGCGTAGATCCCTGGCGTTTATGTGTGGTAGTAGCCTCGAGTCTCCCATCGTGCACTATGGGGGTTACATGTCGGTAGTTGTGGGGGTGTGGGAGATGTGGTGGTTGAAAGTGGTCGACTTAGGACATTTTCATATTTCGACCAAAGTGTTATAAAAAAATTTTTGGAATTTTCTAGAATGTAACGCAGACCACTGGTGTTTATGTGTCGTGTGGTAGTAGCCTCGAGTCTCCCATCGTGCACTATGGTGGCTGCATTGCATGACGGTAGCTGTGGGAGATATGTTGGTAGAAAGTGGTCGACCTAGAGCATTTTCATATTTCGACCAAAGTGTTCTAAACATGTTTGGAATCTTCTAGAATGTACTAAAATGTTCTTTATATTTTATATATACACTAGGGAGCTCTGCCCCCTACGAGCTACGCTCGCCAACCCCCGTTCTGACACCGCATTATTTAAAAAGACTCTGATTTGATCAACTCTAAAACGATTACGGAAGATTGTATTATGATTAAACGACCAGTGGCGATCTGCTGTAACCGGGTTTCCATCCATTTTCCTTTGACTGAGGGATTTTAAGTTCGAATCATCTGCTCTCGAAACAGCTAACAACTGTTTTCCTGATTTATTAAATAAGATCAAATAAACATTTAAAAATCAACTTGTGGGAAATGGTTAAGTAAACTATGTCGCTGCATTGGAGAATTTTATAACGATGATATAGAAAATTGGTTACTTCTCCATTATCCCGTCGACTACTTTCTATAAAAAGAAAAGAACTGTTGCCAGAATATATCATTTAACACCAAACGTGCATGGTCGTGGCGTCGCGTTGCATTCAGTTGGCATCAGATGCGTTACACGCATTAGTTATTTCATTGAGGGATTTTTAATTCAAGGTTTATTTGTCTTTTTGATACTTCTCCATTATCCTGTCGATCAATTTTCATTAAAAAAAAAACTATCACCAAACTGTAACGCCAAACAAACAAATAGAAGAATTTTGGGCACAGGTGTCATATACGCACCACGTTGGCGCGATTTTTTTCAATCGCCAATTTGGCGATAACTTTGTTTTTGAATAAATTGTTGTCTATTTACTTTTATTTTTTATTTTAATTCTATAAATTATTTTAATTATTTATATCAATATTTATTTATATCAAACTATCATTTATTTATTTCATTTTTTAAAATAATAGAAGCTATTTCATTTATTACGTTATTCTGTTTTTATATTCAAATATAAAATTGCTATTTGAAACTAATATTGAAAAACAAAGATTTCGCCAAATTGGCGGTTGAAAAAAATCGTGCCAACATGGTGCGTATATGACATTTGTGCCGAATTTTGCTATAGGAATCTCAAAAAAAAAAAAAAAAATAAAAAATAAAAAATAAATAAATAAACAAACAAATAAATAAAATACAAGGAATTCGGAAAACCCCACTCACCAAAGTGTCAACTATCAGTAAGTTTAAACAATAAAATTTACAATATATTAATGAAAACAGAAAAAAAATAGTCTTGGATCTTTATTTACATTATTTTTCTTAATTATCTCTCTCGGCTAGTGAATAAATGTTTGTGACGTCAGTTGAAACTGATCTATTGTATGTAACTGTTCATCGCAACATTTTCAATGCCTTTTCTTTTTAATATCAGGTCACTGCCGTTTAAGAATGCAATTGTTATTTTAATTAATGAAATAATTAATAAATCAGTGCAACATAATGACAAATATATGTATATGTCGAATTAAAAACCACTTGATGCTATAACAAACACATGTATTGCCTCTGACGTCAAGTGAATGGTGACGCCACATTCATGCATTTTTGGTGTTAAATCCTATAGTTTGGCAATAGTTTTTTTGTTATGAAAAGTGGTCGTCGGGATAAAGGAGAGGTAGCATACTGTTAATGATATTTTAACAATTTATGAGTTATTTCGGCATTTTAAAGGTAATTATTAAACTTAAAAATATAGTTTTTAATTGAGAGGAAATATTATTTACGCTGTTTTAAAATTTGCAATAACAGGTAAAATATTTATCGAAACAAATTAATCTCTCGTGTAAATATAATTTTTAATTGAAATTGTTTGGAAATATTGCTATTTGAGCATTTTAAATATGACGTAAGTTTCCCTACTTGATGCTTTGAAAACGCTTAATAATTTAATTATTTCTCGTTTTAACATTCACGCGCAAGTATATTTTTTACTACGCAATTTTCTACATTTACTGCTTTTATCACGTGATCATTTAATTATTATTTGAAAGTTTTATTTCTGTTTTTAATAGTCACGTGTAAATAAATACATTTCTTAATTGAAAGGGAATATTATTATATGCGCTATTTTACAAATTGGCAACAATTCAAATAATGGATTTTATAAAATATGAAATAAATCTTCATAAAAATAATGAAAATGTTGAATAAAAAATTGAAATATAACCTCAAAAAATGAGTCAAATTGCAAAAATAATTGCAGTCTGCATACCGCAACTTTGTCAACTATATCCTTACAAATTATGGTTAAATTCCTGTGCATAGTTTTCATTTCTATAAAACTTTTATAAGAAAATTATTTTGACCAACTTTAATATTAAATATCTCTTAAAATAATTCTTCGATTTAAAAACTGTCTACTTCAGCGTATTTATCGAACATTTCTTTATAAAACCACCAATTTTTAATTTTTTATTTGCAATAGTTTTCTGGCTATTAGTCCAGAAATACTTCAAGGCACAAAATCTTTATTGACAGCGGCTGCTGCGGCGGTGGTTACTTTTTTTTAATATAGAGAGATATAATTTTTTTACATACATATATATACAAACATATACATATTTTTTATTAGGTTTACGTATGGGCCGGAAGGATCGAGAACGTTCTGGAATGCTCGAGGACCATTTTGTGGGGATGTGGTAGATATGGCGTGGTTGAAAATGATCGACATAGGGCTTACATATCCACATAGGG
The DNA here is from genome assembly GCA_963931845.1 of Maratus michaelseni. Taxonomy (NCBI): domain Eukaryota; kingdom Metazoa; phylum Arthropoda; class Arachnida; order Araneae; family Salticidae; genus Maratus; species Maratus michaelseni. The sequence continues at coordinate 173,132,516 of OZ007587.1, read as the reverse complement.
CGCATCATTTTCATATTTCGACCAAAGTGTTCTAAAAATATTTGGAATCTTCTAGAATGTACTAGATTTTTTTTTATTTTTTTTTAGGGCTTCTTTTCAATTTTTTATTAATTTTTCATTATTTCAATAGAGATTTATTTCCTATTTAGAAAAAGGTCATATTTTAAATTGTAGCCAAATTGTAAAACAGCACAAAGAAAATATTTCCTTTCAATTTAAAATTGTATTTATACGTGAAATCAAAAAAAGAAAACTCGAAAATAATAATTAAATGATCACATATAAAATTACGTTATAAATAATGTATTTACACGTGAATATTAAAAAAGAAGGAAAACCTTAAAATAATTAAATTATTATACCAGAAACATATTTAATGGTGAAAATTACGTCATATATTAAAACGGTACATTTAAAACCATTTTCTTATGGGCAATATTCAAGTGACGTCACGTTGGGAATCACATGACATAAAAGTAGCGCGACTAATAAGTTTGTTTATATATTTCATTACTTGATGCAGCATAAATGCAGAACAGGTAAAAGCATGCGTAAAATGCCTTAGATTTACTTTGTACGAATTACTATTCCATAAATACATATATACTCATGTAAATTGTTTATTTTAATTATAACATGAAAAGTATGCATGAAGGTGCATTAAAATAGAGAAAAGAATTCATGCATAAGCTCTATACCTGTTCCTGAAAAATCTAAAACTCGATATAAACATAAAGCATAAGCGTACATTTTCTATACACAGTGCTTTTCAATGCCAAGGTTCTGCATGTTATTCCCAAGCAGACATATTTTTGTAGCCTCAAACCCAAAGGACGCATGCGTAAAATGCTTTAGATTTACTTTGTACGAATTACCACACACACACAGAGAGATAAAATTAAAACTGCTAAAGTTGCAATTATGTTGTCATCCAAAAAATAAGCAAAGGTTGTTGTAATTCATTTTTTTTTATGAAATAAGTATTGAGCAATACATTGTTTTCGGAACAATCAATAAAGAGATATAAACAAAACAGACTGTGTCTCAATTTCAATAGATTCGAGGAAACATGAGTAATATCGTACATACTTCACGAGATAAACATAAAAACGGGGTGGGGGGGGGTGGGGGGGAGATGAATGAAAAACATCAATGACGTTATCAAGTCAAAATACAAAGATAAATGTAGAAGTCGTTTCCTGTCACTATATCTGAGGGCATTTATTTTCGTATGCATATTCATTCATAAAATTACCTATCAAGGTAAGTAAATAAAACGTAAACAACAAAAAAGCGACGAGAATACGATTATAACAACCTCTCTCATTTTTAATATTACCACTGTAATTTTTCTTAAAATGTGCTGAATTGTAATACCAGATGATTTACTTTTTTATGTTGAAGATTTATTTTTAACAAAAAACATAAATCAAATAAAGAAAGTGACTGAGGCACTGTACTGATTATACATTTATCTTTTATGCGTTTTTTTATTCATACGCTTTTGAAGTTAGTTTCCATTTGATACCCAAGCATTCTAATGATAAAACGTCATATGTCACAGTAAATTCTTAGTTTAATTTATGCGGTTTTTCATTCTAAAATATTAAATCGAAATCTGCACATACCTTTGTACTTCCTTGCTATTGTTACAAGCAAGACGCATGTTTGATGAAGAGACATAATAACATTTTTAATTAAGAACCATTTAATAAAGATTATTTAATACATAACATATTTAATCAAAATTTGCAACGGAAATACAGAATTTTAATTTAGCTTGCGTGTTTAATATATACAGTACCTGGGCAGAGCCTTACTCGGTAATTTTTTCTACACATAATGTAGTTGAGTAAAGATTGAGCTCCGCTGTAAACTATCCTTGCTGATAAACTTATAAATAATCTTACAGATGAATACGATTTTTCGCAGAATTTTACACATCCCTCAGGATGTCTAGGCATTAAATTTCACATACTTTGAAGGTTTTGTATTTCTCAAAAGTAGTTTTCTGATGAAAACAATTCGTACCAACCCACGTGGGTCAATTAGCAAGGTCATCTGCTAACCATTCTTCCTCCACTTCTTGCTGTTCCACTCTGTGGCATTACCATGACCGCGCACAACGCCCTTTCTCCACTTTCAGCAAGTAGCCCGTATTTAGACTTTAGCCCGTTTTCGGACCCTTTCCCCTACGTATTCTTGGTGTTGGGATCAATGACTGTAATGGTATTGAAGAAAACTCCGATTACGGAAGATGAACGTAAAAATAAACAATTAAATAACTAACATATGCCTACAAAAACGATTTTTTTTCGTTGCCATGACTTAGTTAATGGTTTTCTCGTGGATAGTAGATAAAGTTTATTTCACGAACACATTTTCGATTTATAGCAGCATTTTTCAGTGCTGAGTTTATTTAAACGTGTCAAAACAAATTTTCCAGAACTTGGGACCTACCTACTCTTTTTTGTACATCATTTACTCCTGCTTTAATTAGTATAGGAGGCAAGTTTTTTTAAAACTGTTATCGCCGTCTTCGAGATCGTCCGTAGCGTAATTTAGTTGCTGATCAATGACCAATAGTACTGGCAAGAATTCCGATTACGGAGCATTAACGACAAAAAGAAAAAGGTTAAATTTATCAAAGAAGTTTAAAAATAGATCAAATCTTTGTTTATTAAAATCATTCAAAAAGGTACTAAAAATACACTGAAACCTTGTTTATATTTCGTAGAATAAAAATCATATATATATACAGTGTGTCCACATGTAACCTGACCGACCTTTATTTTTGCAACCGTTGGTCCTAGATGTATACTTCCAGTTACAAAAATGGTTTAAATAAGGTAAAGAATTATTTTTAAAGCGATTTGGATCAAGAAAAACATTTATTAAAAAATTACGAAATTTAAATTTTTATACGGTTCCCCGGTCCTATAAGTGATATTTAGTAAAAATTTACTATGACACTAACAAGTAAGACAAAAAAAGTCCCATTCATCTAACATTAAAATTGACCGAGTTATGAAACTTTGAAATGCATGACTTATATCACTTTTTTGCATCTCAAAACAGATGATTTCGGCCATGCTTTAAGGGGTTGTATATAAAGTACTTAAACTTATTTTAAGGTATCTGCGCTTTGAAAGAAATCGTACAACTATTACGATTGAGTTAACTTTTATTAGTTAAGTTTCAGATTAGTTAAAATAATTGTATTTTAACATATGTTTTATTTTGAAATGATTTGAGGCTTTGATTTCTTTTAACAAAAATTTTGTTATTTCCATAAGGTTTTATTTAACTTACAACGATCGTGTTCCCAGTTTAAATTTTGTACTCTAACTTTAACTCACTTTCGAATGTTCGAAAGAAGTTAAATTTTACATACTGACTTAAATCCAATGACAATGTAATATTATTATGATTTTCTACGCTTACCATCTTATACATACTTATATTAGAGGATAACACAAAAAAATTCGGATAGATTACCGTCAACAAGTTTAAGAAAGAGTTTTAGATTAGATTAGATAACATAAACCTGCGATGGTTGTCTTTTTTAACTTTTATAATTACGTTTCATGTATTTTTTAACGCTGAATAAAAAAAATTACCTTCACTTTTAACCCTCATGTCAGGATTTTTCGCAAATCGTAAATTTTAAGGTTAAAAATAGCGAAAAATCTGATACGATAAAATAGATGTAAGACTTTTTTATTCAGTTTAATTTTATTTAATTCAATAATTTGTTCAAATTTTTGGCTTATACTGGGTTTTTTACAGCTAAACAGCTCGCGAGATTCTAAAAGATAGTCACGTTTTAGCATTATTGGTTTGAACTCTGCTCTCATTTGCTGTTATCAGTCACGTGCCATAGACGCTGTTGGTGCTTGGCGTTTTAGATTTGGCGCACTCCAATATGTCTTGGAAATTTTCGAAAATTGAACAGTTTACAAATATAGTTTCAGTTTCGTTTTAATGACGGCCCTTGAAGTAGATGAAGTCAAAAAAATTTAAATGTTTGAATGCTATATCCAAACTGATTCCGATTTTTCTCTCTTAAATGTAAGTATTTAAAAAAAAAAACATGACTAATAATAAATGTTAATTAGTATGGTCACTATATTCATACTGTTGATTATTATTACCCCACAGCAAACAACTGTATATTATTTAAAAAGCTTTTTTTTTTGTGCATTTTGTTTAAATATAGACTTTTAAAATAGGAAATTCTATAAAATGACTTTATATAAAAAAATTAATAAAAGTTTATAAAAGTTTTAATACATTATTTTATTTTAATAAATTTAATGTTAAATCATGCTTCTGCTTTTTCATAGAAATTAACCTAATTTAAGGCAAATAGAAGTTAACCTAATTAACCTAGATAAAGTTAATATCATCAGAAAGGACTTTTTCTAGACTTTAGGATAGTATAAAAATATATTAAATATTATAAATTCTCGTTAAATATCAGTGTAAATAGTAAAAAATAAATATTACTTGATGAAAATGAATTTTCAATTTTATTATTATTATAGAAATTATTTATAAAATATATATTATTAAAATTATTTAAAAAAAATTGCTATTTGGGGGGGGGGGGGGGGGGGGGGAGAAAGAATGAAAATTATCTACCTTCAATACCAGAAAAATGGTAAAAGAAAAATTCTGTAAGAAAAAAATAACAATTATGTTTTAAAAATGATTACCTAAATTTTATCAAGTTTGGATAAAAATGGGGAAGGGACGAGCGTCCCTCCCCCAAATTATTTGGGAAATGAATTAATTGTCATGTACTTTTATGTTAAATAAAGGCATTGTAGCTAAAAACATATAAGGTTCTCTCCCCATAAAATAAGCATGAAAGTAAAAAAAGTTTTTTCTTAAACACTTTTTTATAAGCATTGAATGTTTATTGTAAAAATCCCACCTAATTTCATGACTGCAAATCATGTTGTTCCAAAACATTTCTATTACAATGTGTTAATTTGATGTGGGCCCCGATTATGGAAAATTCACCGCTTGTATTTATGTTTTGTAGAGAGCGCGAACTAGTGAATTTATTAAGAATTATAATTTTTGCTCTGTTTCTTGTTTTAACATATGGCAACAGGAGAGAGAAAAAGGATTATTTAAATAATCTATTCAGGATTTCTAAATTGTTTTCACAACGTATAATCATAATTTAATTAATTTTTAAAGTATTAATTGATAAAAGCAGATATATTTTTTTAATTACACTCTTTATTTATTATATATATTTTACTTTTTAGTGCTTAAATATTTCATTGGTGAATTTCCACAGCCAGTTGGCATATTTTAGAGAACATGGTTTGGCACATACCCTTAACATCCATTGTTGTTGTAACTTGTTTACACTTGTAACTATAAATAATATCTGGCAATTTACCAGCTTTGCCCTGCTCAGGTTAAAATGCCTTAAGATTATTTTATAATTACGTTCTAAAAATATTAAAACGTTGTATTGTCACCGGAAACACACGTGTGTACATCAGTTTTATAATTCTAGCCTATCAGGAAATGTAATGAAAAAATCGATTTCAAAATTCCATCTTTAGATACATGAACCAAGTTAAATTAAATAAAAGAATGTAAAACCTATTGTAATCATGCAATAACCAGGAAAAAATGTTCAATCACAATTACATGCACCTTTTGCTTTCGTTATTCTACGTACTTTTTCTTTAAATTCTTACCTTATTGAAAGATGTATAGAGGGGACACAGCGCGTAGCTTTCCTCTGCACAGTGTTGCCAGTTGGCTACTTTTTTAAAATTAAGATTGCTTGATTGGCACCACTTTTTAAAAATGGTATAATTCGCCTTGTTTTTGCCTTTTTTAAACTGTTATTAAATAAGACGAATTGTGCATTCTCAAAAAACTGGTGGCAATCAAGAAAACTGAATTTAAAAAAAGTAGCCCACTGGCAACCCTGCCTCTGCCCACTCCTCCTGCGTACGCCTATGCATATTAAGGTTATTCGGAAAATACAGCCTTTATAGAAATATGGGTTCGTGGGGCTCTATTATAGCCCCACCAATAACTGCTGAAATGGACTCCTTTATTTTTTCTTTTCTTTTTTTTTTCTTTTTAATGTAAAAAAAGTTTAGTTTTTTTGTTTTCTTTTTTACTTTTCTAGAATTTGTAACTGTTCCATTTTTTCCTATTTTTCTTTTGCTATAAGGATAAACGGCATTAGGAAAACTTTTTTACTTTATGATCTTTTTTTTTAAATTAAAATAAAATGCTTAACGTTTGAATTTTTATATAAAAAATGAAAATAGAAAAAAAAATCCCTATACCGAAAAAAAGACGTTATTTACAGTTAATTTTTATTGTCATTTTATTATGAACGATTCGCCAATATCAGCAAGTATCATTTTATAAACGGGCTGTACATTCGAATTTTAGGTAGATATCGTAAGAAATACTACCTATTGCATTCTCCCCTAAGTTGGAATTTCTGAAAAATTTTTGCAGATCTACACCGATTATGAGTCCTCCTAGAACCCAAAACCATCCCCAGTTCAAAACTTTATCAATCTATCTATCTATATCACTTTTTTATGGACACGATAACTTCCATAATTCTGCACAAATCTCTTCCGAACTGATGCATAAAATCAAGCGGCATAAAATCTCGGTAAAGTTCGTTAATGGGTAAAATCGAACCTGGTGCGGGGAAAGGGGGGGGGGGGCAAATGCAAGATCTTTCTGTGAAAACAGAAAAAAACCCATAACTTCTTAATTATGATACATATCGAATCCGTTTAAAGTTATTATTACTTCTAGAAAAAGAGCCAAAAATTTATGTATGACAGATTTTTTATTTCATTAAAAATGCCCTCTGGGGGATGGGAGGGGGTGAAATAGGTGTTTAAGAAGAAAAAAAAATCATAACTTCGTCAATTCATAAGATATCAAATCCGTTTAAAGTTATTATTACTTCTAGGAAAAGGGCCAAAAATTTATGTATGACAGATTTTTTTATTTCATTAAAAATGCCCTCAAGGGGGGGGGGGGAATAGGTGTTTAAGAAGAAAAAAACCCATAACTTCTTAATTATGATACATATCGAATCCGTTTAAAGTTATTATTACTTCTAGGAAAAGAGCCAAAAATTTATGTATGACAGATTTTTTATTTCATTAAAAATGCCCTCTGGGGGATGGGAGGGGGTGAAATAGGTGTTTAAGAAGAAAAAAAAATCATAACTTCGTCAATTCACAAGATATCAAATCCGTTTAAAGTTGTTATTACTTCTAGGAAAAGGGCCAAAAATTTATGTATGACAGATTTTTTATTTCATTAAAAATGCCCTCAAGGGGGGGGGGGAATAGGTGTTTAAGAAGAAAAAAAATCATAACCTCGTCAATTCATAAGATATCAAATCCGCTTAAATTTATTATAAATCTCCCTAATATTATCTACATCTTTTATATTCATACTTTTTTTAGAGGACCAACTCTTATAGCAAAAATAAATAAATAAATAAATAAAAAATCCCTGCTGGCTCCGCCCACAGGCACACGTATAGTTCGAAGTGGGCGGTCCGAACTGCCGCATCATTTCAAAAACGTCTTTCTTCTGCAATTCCCAATGAACAGGCGCCCCACGGTCTGCGTCTTCGAAATCTTCCTGTGCCTATAGGCCGAGCTGTTAGGGATTTTTTTATATTGTCTTAGTGTTTTGTTTAACTTGTGATCATTTATCAATATACGATTATGTTTAATTTCTTTAAAAAGGAGTTAAAAAAGGCAACATTAAATTAGCAATCGATTTTTTTTATACTCAAATACACGTATTTGCGTAAAAAAGAGTAAGCCCCACCAACAATTTTTAAAACTGTACGCGTATGTGAAATACCATCAGATTCATAATAAGAAAATCTGCGCTTTTATGAGATGGCTTAGAGCATTATTTATTTGAAGTAGATTAATAAAAATTAGTATAAGGCTTTAATGGATTACACCTGTATAAATACTATTTTTTAAATCCCATTATATATATATATATATATATTACATAATACTATATTATACATATACTATATTACATAATATTAAACTTTTATTATAAAACGACAGCGTAGCATAAATAAGAAAAAAATCAACTTAAATATACAAAAGTTTTTATATATTATTTTTTGTAATGTTTATTCTTTATGTTTAAAATTTATTAAAAAACTTACAGCGTTTTTTTAGTTAATTTCTTTTAGACAGAATTTTTTGAAAATGTTTAATATTGACGCTTATATTTATTTAACAAGAGCTTATATATATTTTTAAAATGTTTTTTATAAGTGTAAAAAAGGGTTTTTCTAACGATAGTTATTAAATTTTCTAGAGCAATGTGAGAATTTTCATATTCTTTTGGATTTAAAAAGCAAAATTTCATTTTTAATTTCTATTTTCTGAAAAAGTACTTGTCATATCTCTTTAAAATATTTATGCAGCTTAAAATCTAAACCGTTTCACTCTCGTTCTATAAAATGTCATCAAACTATCTTAAGTAATTTTCAATGGTTTATTTTAAATGAAAGCTGGAGATAACATTTGCTTCAAAATTACCAACTTATTTTTTCCTCTGCGTTCTTCTAATCATAGTGTTGTGAGCTCGGGGTTCGAAAGGACTGATGCCAATATATAAGAATAATCAAAAGGCTTTATTCACTATAAACAGTGCAATACGAACACCAATATCTTCTGAAAATTACAAGATATTCAGTAATCTTCAAATCCAATAAAAGCACAGCAAAATTTCACACAGAAACAATGCGTTCAATACGACGTATCAACGACAAAATCGATCCGAGAAACACAGTCGTAATGAACGACTCTAGGCTTCGAATTTGGTGACTTTCGGATCCGAATTACGACATCGTTCAGTCTGTTTAGGACTGTATAAGGACCGTCCCAGTGCGATTGCAGTTTGGGAGAAAGTCCTTTACGTCGAGTCGGATTATAAAACCAAACCTTGTCACCTTCTTTGAATTGATGTCCCGTGGCTTTCGTGTCGTACCTGGTCTTCATCTTCTCCGTCTGTATATTGATCCGCTCTCGAGCCAAGTTGTGGACGTCTTCAAATCGTGCCTGGAGATTCTGCACGTATCCCTCTGGCGATGAAGGCACATCTGAAGGACGACCAAAAATCAGATCACAAGGTAGACGAAGATCACGACCGAAAAGCATCTGAGACGGGGAATAGCCGGTTGTTTCATGGACGGCGCTGCGATAGGCGAGAAGAAACAAGGGAAGTTTTTGGTCCCAGTCTTGTTGGTTTCTTGAGACTAGCAGTGAGAGATTGTTGAGGATGGTACGATTAAATCTCTCAACCATGCCATCCGACTGTGGATGTAAAGGCGTCGTCCTAGTTTTGTCCATTCCGAGAAGTTGACAGAGACCCTCAATCACAGCAGAGATAAAATTTCTCCCCTGGTCCGAATGCATTTGGAGAGGGACTCCACAGACTTGTATAAAACCAAAAACTTTCTGCGCACATAAATATTGAGTCAAAAACTTTCTGCAAATTAATTTAATGTTTAATAAAATTACGTGTTATATTATTTGGACGTATTGGATATAAATTAAAAACAGTAGTTTAAAATAATTACCATTTAAAATTAATTAATATTAATTAAAGAATATTTTGGTTAAAAATAATAATAAAACTAAAAATCCATGATAGGAAGAGCTGAATTCTTATCAATTAAATTTTTTCAATGCATTTAGAAACAACCCAATCCTTAATATTTTGACCTCTTCACAAGCGTCTGTAATGTCACAACAATGTTTTGCATCTTTAAAATTTTGAATTGTGCGCAGCGCAAACAGTAAATAAATCGTACATAAATTGGGGAATATTTTTAATTTTTTGGCCCAGTGACAGAACTATCTTCAAGTGTATGCAACGCTAATAATGTTTTCAAAAATAGTCTGCAATACGCAATATATCATACAAAATTCGCGTTTTTTCCGCGATCCTCCGACGAAATTTGCCGTTTTTTCGAGATACTTCGACGAAATTTGCCGTTTTTTCGAGATACTTCGACGAAATTTGCCGTTTTTTCGAGTTCCTTCGACGAAATTTACCGTTTTTTCGAGTTCCTTCGACGAAATTTACCGTTTTTTCGAGTTCCTTCGACGAAATTTACCGTTTTTTCGAGATCGTTCGACGAAATTTACCGATTTTTGGCAATCCTTCGACGAAATTTGCCGTTTTTTCACGATCTGTCAGCAGAATTCTCCGTGTTTTCGCGATCCGACGACGAAATTTGCAGTTTCTTCGACGAAATTGACCGTTTTTTCGTGATCCTTCGACGAAATTAACAGTCTTTCCGCGATCCTTCGACGAAGTTTGCCGTTTTTTCGCGTAATTTACGCAATATAGCGCTGAATGTTTTCTGTCTGCAGGTGCCTTAAAAAGTCTGCGACGCCCGTCGCGTACATTCTGCCACGGGTTTTTTGGTATTAAATAAATAAAAAAAAAATTTTTTCCTAAAAATATTTTCTGCAAAGTTCCGAATTTTACAAAAAATTTTCCGCGCACGGCGTGCATCTATATTATACAACTCTGGGACTCCATACCTTGATATCCACTGGTGTACCAAGGCATCCGCAACCGTAGAAGCTTCTTGATCAGGGATGGCATAAACTTCAGGCCATTTTGTGAAATAGTCCATGACAACAAGGAGGTATTTGTTGCCATCAGCACTTCTTGGCAGAGGACCTAGGATGTCAAGGGCGATGCGTTCAAAAGGTGCTCCTACATTGTAGAGATGTAGTCTTCCTCGGCTACGTTTCTTTGGTCCTTTCCGAGCTGCACATGCATCGCAAGATTTGCACCATTGTTCGACGTCAGCTCTCGCTTTTCCCCAGAAGAAGCGCTCTCGGACTCTGTGTAATGTTTTCATGACTCCAAAATGGCCACCAGTGGGACTGCCATGTAATTCTTCGAGGACATCTGGGATTCGAGATCGAGGAAGTACCAACTGCCACCGAGATGTCTTCCCATCTTCCGATTCGAATTTTCGGTACAGGACACCATTCCTGACGTGGAGGGAGTTCCAAAGAGCCGAATATTGCTTCGTCGTAGGACTGTAAGTCGAGATGTCTTTCCAACTGGGCTTCGTGCTAGAAGACTCTATTAACTCCAAGATTGGTTTGATCTCAGAGTCTGCCATTTGATCTTCTCGAATCTTCTCATCACTCCAGGGATCTGGTGGTGTCAATAGTGAAGTCTTCGTCTGGCGTATGACATATTCGGGGTTATACTTGCTCTCCGCTCTGGAACAATAGCGACAGCTCTCGGGACACGGTCTTCTTGATAGGGCATCGGCGTTTCCATGCGATGAGCCTTTGCGATGCCTGATGTCAAAGTCGTATTCCTGGAGTCGTTGTATCCATCTGGCAACTTGGCCCTCTGGGTTCTTAAAATTCATCAGCCATGTTAGGGATGTGTGGTCAGTACGAAGGAGAAATTTCCTGCCATAGAGATAGTGATGGAAGTGTTCTATGGCTTTCACTATAGCTAATAACTCCTTACGAGTGACGCAATAATTCCGCTCTGGTTTCGATAAACATTTGCTCCAGTATGCTACGACTCGTTCTTGGCCATCTATTTCTTGGGAAAGTACAGCACCGACACTTTCATGACTAGCATCCGTGTCCACAATGAATCGTTTGTCGGGGTGTGGATAGGTTAGGACTGGAGAGGATGTGAGAGCTTCTTTCAGCTGCTGGAAGCAACTCTCGCATTCTTGTGTCCATAGAAACTTCTGCTTGCTTTCAGTGAGCCTATGCAAGGGTCTTGCGATGTTGGAGGACCCCTGTACAAACTTTCTGTAATAAGTGCATAGTCCCAGAAAGCTTCGCAACTGATGGACGTTTTCCGGACGCTTCCAGTTCCTTACTGCAGACACTTTTTCAGGATCTGTTCGAACACCTTCAGCTGAGATGATGTGTCCTAAATAATTTACTTCGCGTTGGAAGAACTTGCATTTCAGAGGGTTCAGCTTTAAATTCGCCGCTCTTAGCTTCGTTAACACTTTTCGAATATTTCCAAGATGTTCTTCAAACGTGCGGCCACCAATGATGACGTCATCTAGGTAGATGAGACAAGCTTCAAAAGTCAGGCCTTTTAACACTGTCTCCATGAGGCGCTCGAACGTTGCTGGAGCATTGCAGAGCCCGAACGGCATAACTTTGAATTGCCAAAGTCCTTGTCCAGTAGTAAATGCGGTCTTCTCTTTGTCATCAGCATGGATCTCTACTTGCCAATATCCACTCTTCAAATCCAGCGTGGAAAACCATTTATGTCCTGAAAGAGTATCTAGCGTGTCGTCTATTCTTGGTAGAGGATAGCTGTCCTTCTTCGTGATATCGTTAAGTTTACGATAATCCACACAAAATCTTGTAGAGCCATCTTTCTTTCGGACCAACACGATGGGAGAGGCCCACGGACTTGATGACGGTTCGATGATGTCACTATCCTGCATCTCTCGTAAGAGTTTAGAAACCTCTTCTTGTTTTGCGAACGGCAAGCGTCTTGGATGCTGTTTAATCGGTGGATGGTTGGCAGTATCAATTCTATGACGTGTCAGTGAAGTGCGCCCTATATCACTCTCTTTTTGTGAAAACACATCCTTAAATTCCTGGAACAGTCTTTCTGCGGCATGTCTCTGTTCAGGAGATAAATTTTCATTTCGTCCAATTACAGGTGTTAAACTTGAAGGCGGCTCCGATAACGTCAAGCTCGGGTCTTTGCAAACACAGGTGACTGGAGCACAGGTTACAAGCACTTCACCTTTCTGGATAATTCTAGACTTTTCACTTACGTTCGCAATCCTCACAGGTATCACATCTCTCGACAGATCTACCAGCGCTGATGCTATTAGCACTCCCTTTGGGCTCTTCTCAGGATATCCAGTCAAGCCATACTGGAAAATTCTTTCGTTTCCAGTTAATCCAGGTATCATCATTTCGGTCCGAGGAGGGATGATAACATCTGCCTTGGCTGTGATCCGTTGAATAGACCCGGACTCATTTCCAAGTTTGAAAATAGTGACATCTTCTTGAGCAGAGCGTAACTCATTATTCTTAAAATCCAGTGTAAATCCTTGCTCTTTTAAAAAGTCCAGTCCGAGTATGAAAGGGTCTGAAATATCGGCCACATAGACTGTATGATGGTAAGCGGCGTTCCCAAACTTTATTTTCAATTTCATTCTTCCATGTATGTCGATCTTATCCCCGGTCACGGTTTGAAGGATAACACGGGGCGGGGTCCAGAGGAGTTTTTCCTTTAGCCGGTGAGCTAGATCTTTCCGAATGATGGTCACATTGGCACCTGTATCGATGATCATATTACAGGGCAAATCATTCACACGCCCGACTATAAAAACTCCGTTCTCGCCGCAACTTCTTGCAGAAATTTGACACACTTGGTAATGGGGCTTCTCGAAATCTGGCAACCTCCGCCCCGCGAGATGGCCATTAATTAGTTTTCCTGCTCCGCCGTTCGTGGGGAGCTATTACCTTCTGTGCTGGGTCGTTTTAGGCAGTTTCTTTGAATATGGCCTTCTCCACTGCATTTCCAGCACTTGATCTTTCTGCCAGTTTTGTTGTCCATCAAGGAGTTCATCTGCCTCATCATGTCCTTCACCTGCTGCTGTAAATGCTCCACAGCTCTATCCGACGTCTCAGGCATGTTGGCTACTCGCACAAAGTGTCGATCTTTCCTTGTAGCTTGCTGGGCTGCCTCGAATTTCAGGGCATAAACTAAAGCCCCTTTTAAGTCACTGAGATCTGCAATCCGGAGTTGTTTCTGGATCTCAGAGTCACGCACACCATCAATAAAATGCTGCAGAGCCAAGCTTTCTCTAATTTCAGTCGGACAGTCAGGATAAGCAAGATGTGAAAGCCTCTCGACATCCGTAGCAAGCTCTTGCAGGGATTCAGTGGATTTCTGCTGTCGAGACTTGAGCTGGAGTCTGCTATATTCCTTCATGCATTTCTCGCCAAAGCGTAATTCTAAGGCATTGACGAGCGTTTCAAAATCCAGCGGTTCATTTGCAGGCAAAGTCTGTAGGACATCGGCAGCATCAGCTCGTAGAGAAGCAGCTAACTGGCAAGCCTTTGTCTGGGAATCCCATCCATTGGCGTCCGCTACGATCCCAAATTGTGTCTTAAAAACTGGCCATGAGGATTTTCCGTCATAGGTCGAGAGTTTAATAGAGGCCCGGGGAAGCATAGCTTGATACCTGACATCTTCGGGATAGTTTTCGGCAGTTATCTTTTGTTTCTTCACATTTTCCAACTCCTTTTCTATACTCTCTATCCTTTCTTCTACGGTATTGGCTGTCTTTTGAACTTTTTCCTCTATTTCCAGAAATCTTCCTTCAAATTTGTTTTCCACGCTGTCAATTCTTTCATTTAAAGATGTTATTTTATTATCTATTAATTCTTTCAACTCACCAAGGTTAGTTGACATATCCTTCTTCATTTCTTCCGACATCTCTTTCATTTCAGCCTGGTTTGCGGTCATTTTCTCATCTATCGCTGACATTTCCTTCTTCATTTCTTCCGACATCTCTTTCATTTCAGCCTGGTTTGCGGTCATTTTCTCATCTATCGCTGACATTTCCTTCTTCATTTCTTCCGACATCTCTTTCATTTCAGCCTGGTTTGCGGTCATTTTCTCATCTATCGCTGACATTTCCTTCTTCATTTCTTCCGACATTTCCTTCATCATTTCTTCCGACATTTCCTTCATTTCAGCCTGGTTTGCAGTCATTTTCTCATCCATCGCTGACATTTCCTTCTTCATTTCAGCCTGGTTCGCAGTCATTTTCTCATCCATCTCTCCTAATTTCTCCAATAATTTAGTCAGTTGCGCCTCCATTGCTCTGGTAATCGGCATTCAATCCCACTTCTGACACCAAATGTTGTGAGCTCGGGGTTCGAAAGGACTGATGCCAATATATAAGAATAATCAAAAGGCTTTATTCACTATAAACAGTGCAATATGAACACCAATATCTTCTGAAAATTACAAGATATTCAGTAATCTTCAAATCCAATAAAAGCACAGCAAAATTTCACACAGAAACAATGCGTTCAATACGACGTATCAACGACAAAATCGATCCGAGAAACACAGTTCTCAATGCAAAGACTCTCGTATGAATTCAATCGCAGTTGACAGACAACTAACTAACTGAGCTGATGGAGGTCCTTATATAGGTTTCAGAGATCTTTCCAGATTATTCCAGAGCTTTCAGATGCTAGAAATTACCAGAAAGTGCTTTAACTTTCGATAGAGAACCTAAGCGAGAAAGGATCCCAATGTATAGGTATAAGGGGGGTGTGGTTGCACAAAAAGTCGCCAAATCCGTCGCCAACTTGGCGACATTTGGCGATATATCGCCAAATTTGGCGACAAAAATAAGTCGCCAAAACCATCGCCAACTTGGCGATAAACCCATTCCTTGGCGATATTTCAATAGACTTCCATTATAAAGATGAGGGTGTAAGGTTGTTTTCCTTGCAAACCATCTGAGGCCTTTAGCATTGAGTTACATGATGCTCAATAGGAAATACATTGATAATACTGCAATTTTCACAATAATCAAATAAAATAAATTTAAACAAATGGAATATTTACAGATATATACAAAATTCATAAATATAGAAATGGACAAACGAGTTGGCGATGTTTTGCCTACCGCCAAGGGATTACTCTCTAAAAAGGACACATCTAAAGGACCAATGAGGTGGCTGGATTTGTCAATAATGCTAAAACGTGACTATCTTTTAGAATTTCGCAAACAGCTCAGGGGTCCGATGAGGTTGGGAGGGGAGGGGGCGATCAATTTCAACTTTGAACTTTTTAACTTTGAAATTTGCGATTTGAAAAAAATTCTGACGTGATGGTTTAAAATGTAGGTCATTTTCGGATTCAGCGCTAAAAAATACTTAAGAATCAATTTTGAAAAGTTAAAAAACATGGCACAACCCAAAATTTGACAGGCAGTGTAATCTAATAGCATTTTAAAATCTGTATCATTTTGTAAAGAATTGAGGCTGTTGTTTTTCATCCTTTTATTTAACAAAAATTCTGTTATTTTTATCCTCTTAAATGTTCAGTACAAATTGTATATTTTGCATTAATATGTCAGAATGATAATAGATTTCACATTTGTATTAGATTGCAATGTTAATTTTGCTCTGAACTTTTTTTTTTTGATATATCTGACGATTATTTATATTTCTACTACATTTGTGAATGACCCCTATTTCGCATCAAAAAATATACTCCAATTTTAAACAGCTATTACTCGGTCAATTTTAATGTTAGATGAATGGGATTAATTTATATCGGGGCCTCGAATCGTGTAAAACCTTGAATAAGATAAACCTCGAACCAAACGAACCTCCGACCTGGTTCCCCGCTGCCTTCGGCACCGGATAATCCCTTAATTTGCACATCGAATAGTATAAACCTCTAACCAAACTAACTTCCGACACGGGTCCCCGCTGCCTTCGACACCGTATAGCAGTCGTGCTGTGCACGCTCAAGTTCCATCTTCCACCACCAGGTAGCGCAATCTGTTCTGTATGGACCTCGGGCACTGAAATCGTTAAGGCTATAGATGTCGAGTTGAATGAGCTATACCCCGTCGTGATCTAGCCCATATAACCAGAGATAAGAAAGTGCCCCCTGGTGGTGAAAAAACGAACTAAAATCGGAAAGCTCTATTGATGTCGAGTCGAATGAGCCATACACCGTCGTGATCCGACTCGTAGGAACAGATATAGGAAAGCGTGCCCTGGTGGTGAAAGCTAATCGCGCTTGGGGGCAAAAGGGGGGATGAACACAGGAGATGCATAATAGGATTAAGCGGTCACAGACCTTTCCAACGATGTATCACATGAGGGTATGTGCAAAATTTAGAAAATACCCCCCCCCCTTGCATATTATGATTAAGCGTTCACAGACTTTTCCAACGATATATCACATGAGAGGTGTCGGCAAAATTTAGAAAAGTGCCCCCTTTGGGTGGGAGGGTTGAAAGTGGGAGGATGGACCCCGAAGATACATAATATGAATAGCGGAACAATTTTTAGAATTTCTGAAAGCTGATTTTTATTTATTTATTTATCTATTTATTTATTTTTTCTTTATTATTATTATTATTTTTTTTTTTTTTTTGCGTTGCCCTGTGCATGTTTGGAATTTCTTAGCAATTTCTTAGATTTACCTTATTTTATTCAATTAAACATTGTACTGTTACAATAAATTTAAATGGAAACTTCACTTCTAAAACAAAAATAATTTAACAACTTGATTTCATTAATTTATAGGAAAATGACGTGAAAGGTATTCCTGCGAACGGATTGCCTGTTCTTTACCGTGTTTTTTTTTATTTTTAGAAATAAATGAATCACATTTAATTCATTTCAAAAATTTTGTTTACGTTTGGAAAGAAATTTTAAATGGCGATAACTCTTAATGTATACATTTTAGAAGGTACATCTTCCCTCAAAAACTAATTTATTTTTAAAGATCTTTCGAAAAACGTAAATTATTTTTGTTTAAAATATCTTTTTAAGTATAAACACTACGTCTGATTACTTTATTTTACAATATTTATAAGAACACGCATTTTATCAGACAATTAAATACACTAAACAAACATGAGTGAAAAATTGACCTGGGCCTGGATTCGAACCTGGGACCTTATGCGTACCACGCCGACGCTCTGCGACTGAGCTACCCAGATCCATATCCACGACCGGCAATTTCTCATACTTATTCATGTTAGAAACAATCATCTGCCACAGTTTGCAGTCATATTTAATTATTTGATAAAATATGTGTTCTTATAATTGTGAAGTTTTATTTAAAAAAAATATCTTCAGAGGAAAATGGCTGACTTGCAGATGAAATTTGATGTGGTTATAACCTGTAACTGATTTGTGCTATTATAATAGAGATGGTACATGGTCGTTGGCGGGTTTTATCTCTGTTTTGGCATAATTTTTTAATCGCCAAGTTAATTAACAGTTTTTTGCTAATTATGGATAGAAAATAATATTTTTTTACACTGGATTTTATAAAAGCACATAGATTACGTAATTACTTGTCTAAAAATGCAATCCTTTTTTTATTCTGCCGAATATTAAGGTATGTAGGTTGTTTGAAAAAAAAAAAAGTTTGACGAAGAAAAAAGTGATCATTTTAAGTAACTCGACGTTTTTTTTAAAAATCTATATCTCTGTTTATAAATCACTTATGAAGATGAGTTTGGTCTTAAATTGAAGTAATTCTTCATTAGATTCTTCTAGTTTTCGTTTTTTTTTTTTCTGCTACGCTTGGTTTATTTAATATCTGATATTTTAATCTGGCATGTTTTGTCGATTTAACATTGCGAAGTTGATTTCTGTAAATAAGCAGTAGCGGTCTTGTCCAGTTCTTGGCGTTATTTGTGTGGCGTTTTTTTTTTTAAATATTTTCTTGGCAGAGCGACCGCCCTGCTTGATAATGGTTGCTAAATGCGTATAAACTTGTTGCTAACAACATTGTCAATAACAACATTAAAATGATACCATTTCTCAAACCGTTACAATGCTCATTATCAGGATAAACGAAGTTGCCACTGATATCAAACAAATAAAATAAACAGATAATCCAAGTGTATCTTATTCTTAAATTACTTATTTCTGACGTAAAATTTCCGTTGTAATAATTCAAAAATGCTAAGTACAACCGAATAACTATCGCATATGATTTTCTTTAAATTTATTTATTTCTGAATTCTAGGAGAAAAGATAGAAATTGCTAAGATATCTATGAGATTAAATGTTTAGTATGGTAATAGTTATTATTTCCGTCGACCTTTTATCTTTCTTTTCGCTAACACGCTAACCTTTACAGACACAGAGATTTGAATCCAATAATTGAAAGCGGAAAAGGAAGAGGACAGATATTTCAAGACTTTTAAGATATAGTGTTATTAAGATTTTCATTCCAAAAATCTATTTTATAATTCATTTTACTTATAAATTACTAATATATTTATTCATTTAATATTTTATTACCATTATTTTTCAAACATTTCTGTAAAAGAAAAAATATCGAATTATTCAGTGAATCAGGAAAATTGTGGTCTCGATTCAAGTCTAGTGTATTAATAATACACATAACACACTTAAAAATGAAATACTCAAAAATGAGTAAGTCCGTATACTCATTTCGAAATAAGTATTTTTGGATCAAAAATGAACATGTGCATTCTCAAAAATTAGTAAGTTCATATACTCATATCGAAATGAGTATTTTTGGATCAAAAATGAACATGTGCACATTCTCAAAAATGAGCAAGTTCATGTACTCATTTCGAAATAAGTATTTTTGGATAAAAAATGAACATTCATTGATCAAACCCAACATACTTGTATATTTCAGAATGTGTAATGACGAAATTTCGGAGCCTAAAAAGCTATTATTTGAAGGAAAAACGAAGAATAAGAGAAATGAAAAGTGGATCTGGTTGTTCGGGATTTTCAAAGTGGATCCACTCCAACACATTTACTACTCTTTTTTTCCCCCCTCACATTTTACACATCTACTTTTTTTTTTCTTTCTTTATAGTACTTCAAAATTATGATTTTTTTCCCCACTAATGTTTTTAAAATTTATTTTAACTTTAACGTGAGGCAATATTGTGTTATTTAAAAGTTTCATAACATAATATCTTTGCAAATTATAGCTATGCAAAATGGTATTAAACTAAACTGATTTGGCTTACATATTTATGAATTACGCTAAAATTTATTATTTTATAAATTATAATTTTACAAAGCTTATAATTTTTTCCTTAAATTTATAAAATTAGTTAATATTTTTTCTTTACTTTTATAAAGTTTTTAACTTTATAACGTTTTTAATTTATTTCTTTAGCTTATATTTTTATAAATTAAACTAATTTAATTTAAATTAAATCAATAAGTCCAGATTTAAACCTACCTATCCCAAGGTCATTAATTACAAATTTGTCTCTAAAACGCATTTTTTTAAAAAAACTATTTAGTTTAACAGAACCGTACGCAAAAACTTTCAGCATAGCTGTAATATAATAATTTAATTATAAAAAATTTTATTTGCATAATTTTTTTAAAATAAGACATTAAAAAAATATTTTAATAGCATGTAATAAACACGTCTGATTATGATAATTGTTGTTTTTATTAGAATTGATAAATAGATAATCAGGCAAATAATTAAAAAAAAGTATATGTTCGAATAAAGAAAATGTTGGTACTGTTGCAAAAAGAAGCAATCAGTATTCTTAATGCAATGTTTTACGCATATAATACATAATAAATTGAAATTTATCTGTTATAAGGCACCAAATCATACAGCAAAATATTGAAAATTATGAAAAGAAAATATTAAAAACATTGGAACTGAAAAAATCCATCTGCAGATGAAACCTCAAGTTTTTGCGTCATAAAATAACTAACAATATTTGAGAAGGAGGCGTGACCACTCATTGCGCGTTGGTCTGAATCGTCAGGTTAGTACACAGGACATCACGGGTTCGATTCCTCTCATGGCAAGGGTTGGTTAATTACTATAAACTCACGCAGGAATTGAAAAAAAATGAGCAGAAATGTATGTATCCCTTATAAGGTTGTCCTCGCGAAGTAATTTTTTTTTTAATCCTATAAATTTTATTTTAACGACATAAAAATTTCTAAATTTGAATACATCCATGGGATCAAAAATGAGTACATAGCAGTTCATATTTGAATACATCCATGGGATCAAAAATGAGTACATGTGTTTCTCAATTTCGAGTACATTTGGATCGGAGCTATTTTGAGTATGTGATGTATTCAAAATTGAGTACGTTTTACTCAATTTTGTGTACCCATTTTTTTCAGTGAGTCTGCAAGTAATTTTCTTTCAATAACATTCAATTTATTCGTAAGATTTCGATATTAATTTTTGATTTAGAATATTTTTTGACAGTTACTTTTTACCATTGCACAGTGTGGTATTTAGTCCCAAAACCTGGCCAAAATTAGTTTATGCCTCTAAAAGCTACACGTCTACGTTTTTATTAGCTCACAGGCTATCAAAGCCTGAGAGCTAATGTGCCCGCCGGTTCTGTATGTACGTACGTATGTACGTACGTATGTATGTATGTACGTACGTACGTATGTATGTATGTACGTCTGTATGTACGTAACACGATAACTCTTGATAGAAATAACCGTTTTGCTTCAAATTTTGTTTATAGGTCCATTGTGATAAGGCGCCTCTCTGATTAGTTTTGGGGGCTCGTTGGTTAAGTATAAAGGGGGGGGGGACGGGGGGGCTAACTCCACCTTAATTTAGATAAATGAGTTTTTTATGCAGAATTATCCGATTTTCTTCAAATTTTGTATATATATTCATTGTAATAAAGCATTTCGCTGGTTAGTTTTGCGGGTTCATTGGTTAAATATAAAGGGGGGAATGGGGGAATAATCCCCCTTAAAATATAGTCGATTTCTTTATTTTTCGAGAGGCAAGAGTATAATATACAATTAGTGTGAAAAGCCTGTGCTCTCAAGGTCCTCAGTTTAACTGAGCAGTTTTCTTTTTTATTTGAATTGTAGAGTGAAAACGGTAAAATAAAGTCTTATTTATAAATGAAAGTATTTATTCATCAGTTTCATCACTATTACTGCCTTTAAGAATATTAACATCTGTAATATCACTTTCTGATAACAGATGTAAAACTTCAGAAGATAAGGGCTTTCTTTTCTTGTTTGTGTTGCATTTCAGGCCAGTTATTAGGGGGTCAGAAGTTAAAAGAAGCCTATTCAGGACATCAATGTACAGGCCACTCGCGAAAACTTTCTTCTGTAGTTTAATTTAAATGACCTAATATGTTTATTGCGAGCTTCTGCAGCCTCTTCAGATAGTTGGCCTATTGGCAGAATAGCTTCTTTCATAACGTCTGCTCCATGAGCCATGACGAAGAACATTGTGCATTGTAGGGGACATGGGATAAAAACCATATAGCGACACATACAGTTCAGCCGTCTTTTAGCAATATTTTTCAAATTCTTCTGTATTAATTTTGTATCAGTATTGTTTTCTCCATATATTGTTCTTGTTTTTATGAGTAGCTATCTATCCATTTTTGTTTGAACTGATTTTTAATAACGCAGAGTTAAGATGAGGAAAACTTGCTTCATCTCAGCTATCCTTGGATCACCTTCAGAATAATTTCTCAATAATTCTTACTCCATAAATTGATGATTTCCATGAAACGTTGACTCATTTGAGCATTGCATGATGGTATACAACTCATTTCGAGTCATAGATCTCAATTCAGAAGGCCCTGTTACCAAAATAAATAAAAAAATAAATAGCAGTAATTTATATAAAAAATTGTAGGATCCAACAAAAAAATTCGTCAAAAATAGGGGGGGGGGGGAGGTTTCGAGCGGCTGATTTTTTTAGAATTGCCTTCAATACTAAGTACTGCATATTACACAATAGTTTCATCGCTTAAATATGTTTAAAAATATAACAAAATCCTTTCTAAATATTATAAATAATTATTTATGCCACTATTAAATATACCTAAGTTGTCGACCCTATAAACAAAAAATCCGCAGGATATTCATTAGGTAAATGTAGTGTGTATAAAGTACGTACCCGGTTCAGAATAATCCATCACAACAACAACCACTAAATTGTTTAGACACAAAACTACAAGAGATTTTAAAACACTAAAATCAGAGCGCATCGTAAAATCACAGGACCACTGGAAGCGAACGGCAACTTCGGACTGATCGCGTGGCGCGCTGTGTCGTGCTAGCGCATTACACGTTTCGTCTTTGGATGCAGTAACTATTAAACTTTTTGAGGAATAATGTATAGGGTAGGAAACATATTTTTAAAAAAATCATTTTTGGCCATGTTTTGGGACTAAATACCACACTGTGCATTGAGATTAAAAAGAAATTTTCACAAAAGGGGGACTCGAAAGGTTAAAACACACCAGACAAGCCCTTATTTGCTTCAAATATTAATTGTAAATAATTGGAGAGTAGAATAAATCAAATAAACTCATGCTTTGGTAAAAAATATATATACTGTTTCAATTGTCCAGAAAAGCCGGTAGAGACTTTGGTAGTTTTAATTATTTCTTATTAGGTACATTTCCGCATTGTTCTTTACATTGATATGTTTAAAAATTGTCTTGCACGAAGGTTTGATTAAAAAAAAAGTCTCGGTTTAGATTATTTTAAGTTTATAGTCGTTATTTTCGTAAAAGCGGCCTAGGTTACGGACTTCAGACAAAATTCTTAAATCTTGCACCTCCTTGAATTTCCTTTTGCCGGCGCCCATGGTCTTACCCAAGCAATTTTTGTATGGCATAAGACCAATTGTAGTCCTTGTTTTTCACTTAATACTTTTTTTTTTTTTTTTTTTTTTTTTTTTTTTTTTTTTTTTTTTTTAGGGAGAGATTTTTTTTTTTTTTAAACCAATTCTTATTACAAGATCTTGGAATTATCACGAATAAAAACGAATCTGCAATTGCCATCTTGACCTGTTCCTCCATCCATTTCATTCCTAGAAATCAATCGAACGTCTAGGTTGGGAGTTGGGAGGGGGGGGGGGGGGGCAGAGCTTTAATGAGGGCTGTGCTTATTTTACTTAAGGAAAAGCGTGAACGTAATTATTTTGCCGTCCGTTTCCACATCCACTTCCTCGGACTCATCAGCTGTTAAAACTAATGGATCGCCAGCAGAGCATCTTCCGAATATCCTTGCTGAGAATTCCGGTCGTAAATCCCCCTCCCCCTCCTTCGGTGGATCACGAAGATGCTTTAATAAACACAGGTATTGGGATGTAAAATTCATTTCGATACGAACAGGATGTTCTCGCGGGAGAAATGTTATAATTGCACCAGCGGCCATACAAAAAAGCAGTAAAAAGTTTAAAAATAAATAAAAAAAATAAATCAGCAAACAGGTGGAATTAAATCTAGAATAATCAAATTAATTTCACCCACATCCATCTATTTAGTTATAATACTTATTAGGGATGTAACGAATATTCGGCCACTATTCGGTACTCGACTTATTCGGCCCTTTTGCCGAATATTCGGCATGGCCGGATAGTGAACAGATATTCGGCCGAACACCTGTAGCCGAATATAATTAGATATTTCGCCGAATATTTGCATATTTGGCCGAATATTCTAAGATATTTGGTTAAATAAGTTCCAGAAAATCAAAACAAAATGTGATTTTAAATATTTTTAACAAACAATATTAAATAATTATATCTAAATACAGTAGAACTCCAATTATCCGAACTCCGACTATCCGAATCGCTGATTATCCGAATCGCTTTCAGAATTTCAGAAAAAAAAATTAAGACGAAAACTTACTGTGATTCGCAAAACAATGATTCTGTCTACGCGCGCTATTGTCCATCCCTCCACGATGCTAGGGTAGGCGAATCATGAAACCTCATTACCGAAGGCAATTTTTAAAGAAACTTTTGGTAGAGGGCGAAGACAAAGAAGGTGTGTTGGCCAAGCACAAAAAAATAAATTTGAAAGATTGCGCTTACATGGTGGCGGAAGCTTGGAGCTTGGTTAAGGCAGTCACATTAAAACGTGCGTGGAACAAGTTGAAAGGCATATCAACTGACGAAGAAAAGGAAAAAGAAGATCAAGAAAAGGAAAGTGAAGAGACAGGAGAAGATGACGATGACCGGCCACTTGAGGAATTCAGAAACATTCTTTTGAAAATTCCTGGATGTTCAGAAATTAGTGCTGAAGATATAGGAGAGTGGATGGTGTGTGATTCGTCAGACCCTGAATTTCAAATTCTAAATTAGGATAAACTTATTGAATGTGTGAGCGAAGAAAGTGTCAAGAAAGAAAATGACCTTAATGTCGAAGTTGAAGCAGACACTGGACCATCAGCTGGTGAAGCATTTGCTGGCCTTGAAACTGCGTTGAAGTGGATGGAGCGTCAGCCCGAGTGTGACCACATGCAACTTCTCACTGTCTTAGCGGATGCGCGACTTGGCTGCCCGAAAACGGATGAAATCTATCAAACAGTTTACTTTGGCCGAGATGTACGCATAACATGTAAAAGTGTTTCCTTTTCATTTAATTAATTAAAAGCTCTTTTTATTTAAAAATAGTTTTTTCTCCCATTTTCAACATACATACAGTAATTAATTAAAATAGACACTTTTTTCGGAAAAAATCCAATTATCCGAATTTTTGGTTATCCGAATGGGGTCCGGTCCCAATTGATTCGGATAATTGGAGTTCAACTGTACATTAATTATTATAAGAAAAATAAATCCTAATACTTACTAAATTTTAAAGCTTCATGACAACTTATAAATAACTATATATAATGATATTACATAAATAAAAATATTTTTCTTGCTGCATATTTAGACATCATGTGATTTTAAGTAAGTATTGCAACAATAATTTCTTTTACATTAAAATGCAAAATATATACTGCATTTAAAGTTTAAATCATCAGTGAATTTAAAAATATTAACTTTATATCTATTTTTTAATCTGATTTATAATGATGAAAAGTTTAACAACGAAGTTTAACAACAAGAAAAAACAAATATTTTACTGTCTTGTAAAAATGCTTAATCTTTCACAAATGAAATCAATTTTCTAGTTTTTAGTTTTACTTTTAAATAAAAAAATTAGAATAAATATATGGCTATATAATTAAACTTTACTAATTAAAAATTAAACATTAGATGTTGATTAAACGAACGAATGAGTTTGATACATTGAAAAGAAAAAAACTATTACCTATACTGAAATTACATTTAATGAGCTACTTCAAAATAACATTCAGGGGTAACAAAATTATTTATCATTGTAAAGCCTGAAATTGTGATGCAAAAATAACTTTTCAGCATTTTCAGGAAGAAGTTTGTTTCGTTTGGTTTCATATATATTACCAGCTTCAGAAAACAAACGTTCACTATATACTGTGCTTGCATACATTCAGCTGTTATGATTTTTGAACAGTCAAACAAAAAATTAATTTCAATTAGTCCTTAATTTAATTTTTTATTTTAAAATGGAAAAATAAAATAAAAAAATAAAACAATTAAAATAATTTTTTTTTAAAGTCAATATTCGGCCTAAAACTTGGCCGAATATTCGGTATTCGGCCAAATCACTATTACATCCCTAATACTTATCACAAAAAAATATCAAGAATGAGGCATGAAAGCAGGAAATAATTTTTTTTAAAAAAGGTGAAATTTTCTTTATCAATACATTGGCGACAAACTCTCGTTATTTAGACACATTTTAACAGATATTTATACAATAAAATGAAATATAATTGTACGTTATGAGTGTCAAAAATGAAATATAATTGTACGTTATGAGTGTCAATTTCTTTTTATAAGTTAAAAGATATTAAAAACATAAAGCAAATATAAACTAATAATGGTATAGATGCATTAAATCAAAAAAGAGAATGGAAGACAGTCTGTTAAAGGTGTAAATCTAAATATACCTGATAAATTTATGTGAAGTACAGTGATTAATTTTTCAAAACAAATATTATTCTATGTGGTTTAGTTGTTTAAGATTTCTCCCAACCTATACAGGGGGGAAAAATCTCCATGCTAAATATATGCATGTCGAAGTAATATTTGCAACTCTGAAAATTCACTGAAATTACCCCAAAAATGTTGTGGGTTAAAGGAAGGAGATCCCATATCGAAATGGGACAATATATTCTATTCCTTTAAAAACAAAGTAGAAAGACTAGACAAAATGTATGAGGATTAAATTTCAAAGACATTCCCGCCCATCCCCTGTCCTTATATGCTTTCAGTATTTTCTTTGCATTTTTAGTGGATCTGGACATGTGAAGGCCTAAGTTCCTCCCCACAATTTGAAATTTAACTAACTAAAATGTTGATCTTGAAAATAAGAAAGGAACAAATCATGCGTCCAGCATAGGTTATGAAACACTTTCCAACACTTTCAGAATACTTTAACAAAATTTCGCTGTTTAATAAGGTAAATACGATACCTAAATAAACCTTTTAGGAAACGCATAATACATTTGAAAACCAAATTTCAGCAATTACCGCCCATACCCGGAAAAGTACTCCAATTCTTTTTTGCAGCCCTCTATTTGATTTACAGATTTGTATTTATTCTATATAGTATGCTAAAATTTAGTTCAGTAAGAAAACTCATAAGCTGAAATTTTACCTTCAGCAATTTCTACCAATAGACGGAAACATACTTCTTTTGTACAGCCTTGTATATTACCTATCGATTTTTATATACATCACATATTAATTCAAGCTAAAATACGCTTAAAAAACTGAAATCAAACTTCCAGAAATTGTCATCCATAGGCGGTCATATATTTAGTTCTTTATGTGGCCCTGTATCTGATTTTATTTATATTCTACAACTGAAATCAAACTTCCAGAAATTGCCATTCATAGGAATTATGTCTTAGTATACTAAAACTATATTTTTGTATACTAAATATAGTTCTTCTTGTAAATGCAAAACTCAATTAAAAACCACCCTTAAGCAATTCACACTCATACTCAGTAATAGAGGTCTGCACGGGCCGAAATTTCCAGGCCCGAGTCCGGCCCGACCCATACAAAAAAAAATTCGGCCCGGTCCGGCCCGATACAAAACTTAAAAGTTCGGCCTGAGCAAAAAAAATATTGGCCCAGCCCGGTCCGAAAAAATGTTAAAATCTCGGCCCGAGCCCGGCCCGGCCCGAGTGAATTTCTACAAAGCATTGATTTTTACGTCGATTTGGTTAAAAATTTGCCTCGTAGGAGATCTAACCAAAAATTCCTATCTTAGCCTTTTTTTTTTCATGTTTATAATCTTCATTTTTATAGAGGTGCCGCAACCTGGAATATTTATTTTTTTAATAAATCTCTATTTGTTGTATGTATGTGTTTAAGTTATCATTAATATTATTAATCCATATTCCATGTATTGAAGTGCTAAAAAATCAGAAAAATGTTATACAGTAAAATCTTCTAAGATGCAATTGCATAAGTAAGAAAAAAAATGAGTTATAGACAACTTGCCTTCTTAGTAGGTGTAAATGTATTATATATTCTTTTCTTACGTATTAGTATATTAATTTTGCATGGATAAACACATTTTTCAATTTAAGACAGGATTCCGTCATAAGCAGGTTCTTTTTCACACGTTTTACTATATTTTAATTTAGCCATATTTTAATGTGTATAAATCTACTATTTTTAAAAAATAATAAATTTTAATGTTTAATTGTATAATAATGTCGATTAAAAAATGTATGCATGTTTTGCAAAGATTTTTGTGCCAGGTCTTATTTTACTGACCTTCGAACGGACCAGGCCACGCCGAGACAATGATTTTCATACGGGTCAAAACCAGGACTGAAAATTTTGGGGCGTGAAGATTAGGAAGAATGAAACCAGTCCCGGCCCGGCCCAAGCCTTCAGAAAAAAGTATGGCCCGGGCCCGGCCCGGTCCGAGTGCCGTGAAATAAAATAGGCCCGAGCCCGGCCCGTGCAGATCTCTACTCAGTAATGCTTACCAATTTTTTTGTATAGTCCTGTATATGATCTATAGCATTTATACACACCACGTAGTAATACAAAAGTTTAAACTTAAAAAAGCATACCATAACTGAAAACATACTTCCAACAATTGTCAGAGAGAGAGAGAAGTGCGATGTTCTACTCTATCTGATAAAGGGAACTACAAATTACCCGCTAGTGTTGCGTTGACGCAACGGTCAAAATAAAAGTGTATGGAGAAAAAAAACTGTCAAGCTACCACTATTTTAATATGTAAAAAATACTTTATTTAATGACAAAAAATTTGCTATTAAAGATACAGAATATTATCTTTCAGAATTTTTGATGGCAAACGAATTTCAGCAAAAAAGTTGAAGACTCCGCTCATATAGTTTTGGCGGTTAATGAGTTTTAAGCTATACTTAAAAATTTGCTACAAAAGTGCATAGCACGTTTTGTTCTACTTGATGAATTAAACTATATATTAATCGCACTTGATATTGTAATCGTGGTTTCTCTTTCTCTGACGATGAAATTTTTATTTATTTCTGGAATTTTAAAAACTTTTATGAAAATCATATGGTTTATCTCCAACAGCACTTTTTTCGTATAAACATTGTTATGCTTATTTTTCATAAAATTTTATTACGTGATTATATTTGGAAAAAAAAAAAATGTTAGAAAATCTGTCAGTAATAACGAGACTAATTTTTTCCTATGCCTTTCTCAAGTGTCACTTTTTTTCAAGACGAGAAAAATAAATGATTTTACTCATTTAGAAGGAATTGATAAACGCAACATTTCTTTTACTTTTTTTTTGGGAGGGGGGGGGAGGGGGGGGGGAGAGACATAACAATTTTCTGTTTTGCGCTTGCAAGCAAGGACGCAGAATAGGAAGAGCTCATTGGATTCCAGCTTTCTCCATTCATACAAAGTTTTTTTAAAGTCGCATGAACTGCTCAAAGGACAACTATGTTTTATTTTGTTTTCAATGGTTGTTTCAAGAATTTATCTCAAAAACTCCGTACACAAAGCAATGCTATGAATATTGATCACATTTCTAACAGGTAAATCTGCAGATCAGAAGCTTCTATGTGAGCTATAAAACCATATTTATATTTCCAATTCATTTTATTTAATATTTCAAACTTTCAACCCAAAATTTAATTTTTTTTATTAGTATTGTTGCAAGCAATAATTCAAGTAAGTTCAGAAATTTATCTCCTATGAATTCCTAATTGTAAGGCGAAATACGTTTAAATGGACTGGTATTCCAAAACTATTTTAACTTTTAGGTAGACTTCGTAAGAAATACTACCTATTACAGATAGCATTTGTTGCATAGGGGGTAGTATCCCCCCCCCATGTTGAAATTTCTGAAAATCTTTTACCAATCATGACCCCTAGAACTCAAAACCACTCCCAGTTCAAAATTTTATATGTCTGTCTATTTATCTATCACTTTTCTTATGGACACGATAACTTCCATAATTCTGCACAAATCTCTTCCAAACTGATACACATAAAATCAAGGGGCAGAAAATCTCGGTCAAGTTCGTTAATTTAATGGACAAAATCGGACCAAAAGGTTGGAAACGGGGAAAGGTTTTGTGAAAACAGAAAAAAAAACTCCCATAACGTCTTAATTATGATACATATCGAATCCGTTTAAAGTTATTATTACTTCTAGTTAAAGGGCCAAAAAAATATGTATGATAGATTTTTGATATAATTAAAAATGGCCTCAGGGGGCGAAAAAAATAGAGGTTTAAGAAAAAAAAAATTCATAACTTCGTCAATTAACAAGATATCAAATCCTTAAATTTATTATAAATCTTCTTAATATTATCTATAGCTTTTATATTGAAAAGTTTTTGATTAGACCAACTCTTACAAGGGAAAAAAAAAAAAAAAATCCTGCTGGCTCCGCCTACAGGCACGTGTCGATTTCGAAGTGAGCAGTTCTAACTGCAAAAAGTTCCTTCTTCAATTCCCAATAAGCCGGCGCCCCACGGTCTGCTGCGAAGACGCGGAATCCACTGTCATGAATTTCCAGGTCCTTAACTGTGCCTTCCTTGATGGTGGAATTGATACTTAGAAACTATCCGACCACGAACTTCACCGTAGATTAAAGATAAATTTAGTTTATGGTCCATTTTTTTTATTTCGTACCTTTACCGTAACAAGAAAGACTAAATAATTGAATAAACACGGGGGAATGTGTATAATTATTTACAAAATAATTGGAGTATAATGGGGAAAAAAACTCGCCAAAAGTGGCCATATAAAATTGTTAAACTGGTATTACGTCTAATCTTGATTTAGTTTTTGTTGGTGAAATTAGTACTTAACTTCGAAATCTACTTGTGCCTTTAGCAGGGTTGTAAAAAGCCCGGATTATAAAAAAAAGAAAAAAATAGCCCGGGCAGCTACCCACTATAAACCTGGCCTTTAGGCCGAGTCGGCAGGGATTTTTAAACATATGAGGGGCGTTTTGCCCTTATCAATCCCCCGTTGTCCGATTTCATAATCGTAACTCTCCACAATTTTTAGTATATTAATTCTTCTAACTTAAATAATTAAAACGTTGCTTCGCGAAAAGGGTATTAATAATTATTTCGAATGATTAATTATTGTCAGAAATATTTTATTTAAATAATTAAAATGTTGCTTTCGCGATAAGGGTATTAATAGTCATTTTGAATGATTAATTAATGTCAGAAATATTTTAGATAATTCTAACTGTTAAATTTATTTGAAAATGACTCTCACTCCCATAATTTTTGAATTGCTATGACCAGGGTTGTTCGATTTAAATCAGCTTGATTTAATAAATCAAATGATTTTTTTTTAAATCTTTTATTTAAATCAATATTTTTAACATTGATCAAATTCCAATTGATCATTGGATCAAATTAATCATTCGTGTTAAAGTAAATGTCATCATTCATGACAGATTAAAAATTATCTTTTAATAGTGTTAAATAAAACTTTTATAAATTGAAAATACTGCTTTTTTATGAAAGTAAATGAAACACTGCATTCAAAATATTATTTATCCATAGTGCATCCCAAAATAAATACTGATAAATAATCTCTCATTTTTAAACTTGTTTCTTTCCTAGATGATCACTTCATTTATGCACGTTAAATAAATGTTGATGATGCTAAATTTAAATCTATTTAATAAAAAAGTATTTAATATAATAGTATTTTCATTGAGGAGTTACTACCTCTAAAAATGATTATACATATGATTCACAAGTTTGCTTTATGTTTAGTTGCTTAGACATGCAATTACAATATCCCATATATTGATCATATATTAATTCATAATATATGATCATATGGACTAATTGTAATATAGTGAATATTTGGACTGTTTGTCTAACATATAGTTCTAGAATTCCAATTTCATGTTCTTCATAACTGGAAATAATTTAATCCATGTGACTGATTCCTTTTCTTTCCTTGAATCCATTGCTTACTGCAATGGAAAATATAAAATATGTACCTTGATTTCTAAACTAAGCAGTCATTTCTACTGTACAGTAAACAGGATTGATTGTTGAAATCGTCAATGGCTGAGCACTGGATATCACTGACAATTGATAGTTTCGTATTTTTAGTTATGTGATTACCTTGCAAATCTTGTAACTGTTTTGTAATCATTAATCTAGTTTAGTGTGAAACACAAGTTGGGACAACATCATCATTTGCTAATACTAGGTGGTACAGTACAGAGAGCTTTTGGATACATTGATACATAAGAAAAATGGCTGGGAGAAAGAAAGATTCAATGTGGCTTTATTTTACATTAAAAAAACAACAACTCTTTTTGGAAAAGTGTGAAAGCAATATGTAAACCATGTAGTATAGAAATGGCTGAGATTGTGGCAAGAAGAATTAAGAAAAAAAAAAAAACACATACACAAAGAAACTTGCAATCTATGTGATAAAGATGGGCGACTAAGTTATTTAATCTTGCAGTTTTTTTATTTTTGTATAAAAATTGACCTAAGAAATGAGCACAAACAGCATTTTTTCTCTCCCCACACTTACTAGTGCGCCACAAGCAGTAATCTTCCTCTTCTCACGTACTTTTATTGGAAGAACCCAGTTTAAAAGGCATTTTCAAACTCATGCACAGAAAACTGCATGCCTTTCCACTCGAGCCAGCTAGCATGTCACGTGATTAGAATGGGGGGGGGGGGGGTAGAAGGTATGTTTCAATACAACAATAAGAAATATTATCAATTCAGACTCTGTGGCATCTACAGCTGGATACAATGCCAAAAAATGATCACGTTTCAAATCAGATTTTTGTGCCCAGAATTAAAACTGATTACTCTATCACATCTTGGCGTTCCCCTCCAGTTCATAACTGGTACTGTGGCAAAAAGCCTGGAGGAGCTATTGCTCTTGGGGGTAGCCGTGACCAGCAGTCTGCTATTTCAAGATTTTTGAGTGGACACTTGAGATGCCTGAAATTTGACAACGGTACCAAGATTTTTCCCATTTGTGGAAAGTGCAAGACTGCGCCATTCACCCCTGACCATCTCCTATCCTGTTTGGACTTGACTAGAAGTGACCTTTTGGAGTGTCCTTTCATCGTTTTGGACTTCCTCCAAATTTTTGGGCTCATGGACTTGGTCTAGCCTATTGGCTAGATCATTTAGGATTAGAAACAACAACAACAACTCTATCACATTCTCTCTCTCTCACAGCTCTATCACATTAAAGATTAATAAGTGATTATAAGTAATTCATTTGAAGTAGGTCTATAAAACTTAATTAAAATTTAAAGAATAATTAATTTTAGTTATATTAAAGAATAATATGTATTTTTTAAATATTTCTGCCTCTCTTAAAATGCTTGGCAACTTTATTATCATGGTACTGCACATAGTGCAAAATAGATCGGTGCCAACCTGGTTTGAAGAAATGTTTCTGGGTACGGCATTGTAAATATATTTTACTGGCGACTAGAATTTTTTGCTGGTTACCAGATTTTATCAAATTTGTAAAGTCCTGATTTATATATATTATTGGAGTAATACATTAATGAAAAATGTAATAACTTAAATTAACTAGAAATTTATGCACACACATAGGTATATCTATAACAGTTTAATATAGTAAAATAGTATGATTTTAAGTTTTAAGTCTGAATTTGTTTGCAACAATTTTTTTTAAATTAAAATTATATTGAATTTTTATCTAGGAAGTGTAATGAAATTAATAGAAATGTGCAAATCTATACAAAAAAAATAAATAAATACAATGCACACTACACAAATAATATTAATAAAAAAAATCTGATTTTAAAAAAAAATCGGATTTAAATAAAAAAAATCCGATTTAAATCAAATAAATCCGATTTCTTTATTTTATTTTTTTTTTTTTAAATCGCGATTTTTATCAACCCTGGCTATGCCACTGTTCTGAGGTGCCAACTTCTTTCTGAACGAGAAAAATAAATGGCTTCTCCTCGTTTAAAAGGAAATTACAAACTCTCTATTTATTTATTTATTAATTGTCTGAGGGGGAAGATACAAGATTTGCTGTTTTGCACTTGCAAGGGTGCGCCTCATACTAGAATCACGGGGCAGCTTTTACACTCTGCAGTTTCGTGTTTGCGTGGGATGACGTGACAGTTACTTAGCAGTTTACGGACTTTCCTCGCCCACACAGACCTATAGGTAATCAATAAGCAAAAGGTGTGATCACCAAAAGGGTGAAAGAACCTGCCTACCCAAGGTGAAACTAGTGACGATTGGGAAAGCGGCAGCTGAAAGGATAATTATATTTTAGTATACAGAAAAAATGGCGATTAAAACGCCAGAAATTTAGCAGAGAAGCAAATATTTAGACTAAAACACTTTTAATAAGCTACAAAACCAGGCCATTTATGTGTTCTGAATGATTTATAAACACATATTTTTCATTACATTCAACATTTAACTACTAATGTCAACTATTAATATTGAAAAATAAACAAAGAATGATTAATTTAAACGATAATATAAAAAATTATTAACTCATAAACACACATACATGCAGAAATATTGTGTGTGTGTGTGTGTGTTTCCAAAAATCAGTTATTAACCGTGTAATAATGATAATCTTATTACATCTCCAAGAATTCGATTCAAAATCACATATCTTCTCCTCTCTAATTAATAATAGGTTTTGATAAGACTTTGATTATCTGTAAATGAGTAAGTGTTAAATGGAACAATTTTTAAAAGTCGATTTTTCAGAACCTATAAACATTGAGCTCTATATATAACAGGAGTTCAGAATAAGCGGTAAGAAGCATGAAAGGCAAATGAAGCGTGGAAGGCAAAAGTAAAAAAAAAAAATCCTTGTTGTCAATGTCAGATATTAGTATTCTCATTTACTATTATCCTAATTTATGCTTTTATAATTAAGCTATGCTTATCTAATTCATAAACAATTCACTAATCATGTAAGGGAATGCCATAGACAGCTAGCATGTTTTGCCATGAATGCGAGCTAAAATTATCGTCACTGTATCCTTCCGCGCTGACCGCTGGAGTTTCTGACTGAGTTACACATTTTTTAAATGTTTCTTTTGTTTAATGTGATTTAGTTTCCTGCACTTTTTATATAAAATAAAATATGTAATCAAATGATTCAAAATATTTCAGTACTTACGATAGCTGCTTTAGAAACTGTTATGTTATTAAATTTTACAGTAATGAAAATTAAAGTACAGTATTGAGTAAAATATTTGCAAACATTTCCAGTGTTGCATTAAATATTGTTAAATATTTTGACAAATTATTCCAAAATGTTGTAATAAATTTATCATTTACATAATACATTTTAATTTTTTTTCACAGTCAAAATGAACATATTTTGACCTGGACGGTTAACCCCTTCGCGACGAACGTCCTTTACAGAATTTTTAATCTTTTGCCACCGGTTTTTCAAAACAGAAATTTTCGCCTAATTGAATCTCAGAAATGCTGTCATTAAATAAGGCAAAGTTTACAATAAAAAATAACTGGTGGGAATAATCGAGGATTCTGAGCACCTTATGCGTCACGTCGCTTGTCCCCAAGGGGTTAAAATCGGTTTTATCCATGTTTTTTTAAAAACGCAACCCTGATCAAAAGAGGTTCTAATCAATTTGTGCAAATATAGTGCATATGTGACTGATATGTAAGAACTTGGCTTATGCACTGTCGGGCACTCTTGATACCAGAACTTTTAAAAAGCTAAATGTATGAAATTCGACATACTATACTATAATGATAATCTTAATACGAAGATGAACTCTTAGCCTAATTTCAATTATCTTCTGAGTTATAGGGAATTAAAAGTGGTCCGAATCGATTCGTATAAATATAATACATGACAGATTTATGCGGCAATTATGAAAAAACTCGACCAGAGCAGTGATGTACACGATCTTCCTTATTTCAAAGTTCAAAGAAGCAATATTATGAAGCTAATGTACCTTTACTATTATAATTGCTTCTGTATATGTATCTAATACAAAATGCTTTTGATTAAGACTCTCTCTTAAATGAAAGCGTTTTTATTGGAGGAGGGTCGGTGGAGGTACATCATAGTTACAAGAAAATAAGAGTGAGTGTTGAACATGAACATGATGAATCAAATTAAAACTTATCAGTACAAAAAGGTAAAAAGCCCCTTTCAGATTTTTAATGATGCAAATTAATCAAAGATATTATTAGTTATTCGCTACTTAATAAAACTCGCATATATTTTACCCATATTTGCAACTATAGAGTTTATAAACTAATTAACCTCTATGCTTGCAACTCATTTATACACCAACCCGAGAATGTTCCATATCCATGTGTTGTTTCGCTCAATTTTTAAGTAGGATTCAACTGAACAACATTTAGATTTTCAGATATGAATGTCTTTCGACAGTATTATTCCTAGCTCCTCCCAACTGCTACGATTTTTGTTCATTAGTAATTTCTAAATGAAATTTTCGTCTTATTTAATCGCAGATATCTGCGATTAAATGAGGCGAAGATTTCCATTAAGAATTACTGGTAGCCAAAAATCGCAGCTGTCGGCAGCTATGGTGTTATTATTAAGGCATAATTACAATTCTATGATTGCAACTTTTCAATGACATTATAAACGACTTAGAAAACACACATTTAAAAAATCCTGAAACAGTGTGACGAAATTAATAAAAGGAAAAGTGCCCAGTTAAACTGATGGCATTGAGCTCACAGGCTATTCACACTAATTATATAATACTTTTATTTCAAAGAATAATGCACCTCGAACCTGCGGGCACTGAGGCTTTGATAGATTGTGAGCTAAAAATATATTCTTACCCGTTTTAAAATGCAAATTATTGTAATAGGAAATTTTAACACAGAAGCCAATCAGAAAAATATGAGACATTGGGAATGCATCATGTTAGGCAGAAAACTTTTTTAACCGACTTTTAGCGGATTCGACTGCAAAAATTTCCAATTGCATACTTTAGAAATTTTGAAAAAATTTAATATGTACATTTAAGAAAATAAATTACCGGTTTTCTTTTCCATTTTAGATTAAAAATGCATCCCTTATTCATTAAAGAAGTAATTCAATTAAATATATTTCAAAATGTTTAATGGCTCCAGTGTTCCGCAGTTGGGTGCTTTAATCCAAATTGCTTAATCGCTACCATTTTTCTGAAATAGTAATATTCGCCTTTTTTATGTCATTAAATAAGGTGAATATTAATATTTTAAAAAAGTGGTAGCAATCAAACAACCTGAATAAAAAAACACTCGCCCAATTGACAACACTGAACGGCTTTTTCCACCTTTCTTCCTTTCTTTTTCTTAATGCATGGAATCAATATTTATCAATTCTCCAGAGAGACATAGTACAGAAATACATCGTGTACTATCGGAAATCAAGAATAATTGAACGTAGCTCTTCTTTTCAAATGGAGGCGACCAATAAATCGCAGCTAAGCAAGTTGCCAGCTTGCGAAAAATTTAAATTGGAGTGAAAATAAAAATAGTGATCTCAGTAAAGAGCGTAGGAAGAGATCAATTTGAGAGAGAGTATAGCTGGATCAAATGAAATTGGATTTTAAAAAGATGGAGATACAAGGAG
This sequence comes from Maratus michaelseni, assembly GCA_963931845.1. Classification (NCBI taxonomy): domain Eukaryota; kingdom Metazoa; phylum Arthropoda; class Arachnida; order Araneae; family Salticidae; genus Maratus; species Maratus michaelseni. Next base: position 173,094,716 of record OZ007587.1, on the reverse strand, counting down.
AAAGAGGTAGCGAATAGTATCCACCTACGCTTCCAAATACTACGTGTCATAGACAAGAGCGAAACTATACTTTATCAGTGTTAAGCTACAACATAATGAAAGGGGTGTAATTCAGTTGAGTAATCAACAATAAATGAACAATAAAATTTGTCGAAGAACAGTTATTTCATTTGCTTTTTTTTTTCATTATTTTTGCAATGAATATTTAAAGCAGAGCTTTAAATTTATTACAACAGTAAGTCAATTAAGCACATCGAAATCTAGGAAAGATTTCGGAACAGATGCGTAGATGCCTGTAATCCGCTGCATAGGCCACATATTTTTTTTTTTTTTTTTAATTAAAAACAGCTTCCTCATTTAAATTAAGAGAACATATGTAAGTCATATGAGCTATCTCAAATACAGCTCTTAGATAATCTCTAATCGCATAAAAACAGACATTTTCTGTCTTCAGTGCTTGATAATTCATCTCTGCACATAAATATTGATTATATCTGCAACATGTAAATCTGCATCCTGAATCTCAATTCTGCAAGTCGAATTTTTATTTTGAACTCATTTTATTTGAAAATTGAAGTTTCATTTCTTTCACATTATTATTACTAAATACTTTCTAGAAATTTAACTCTTGCGGATTGTAGCTCGGTTTTTCATTTTATCAAAGGCGGCTCGTTACCTCTGAACTGAACCCCCCATTATCTCATTAACTTGATAATTTATTATTTCTATAAAATGCAGCATTTTAAACTTTCTATTTAAAATTGTTAAAATATTGAGTTTGTGATAAGGACATCAATAATGAGTTTAAAGACTAATTATTCGCATAATATTTTACTAATCGTTGATAATCGTGACTGTTCAATTTATTTAAAAATGACTACTCAAGACCCTCCCAAGATTTTTTTTTTTTTTTTTTTTTTTTTTTTTTTGCTACGCCACTGGACAACGCGTATATACAAATAAAGTAAAACGGTGAAGGGAAAAAATAGGGGGGGAAATCTAGGCTAAACCTCAATGATACTAGTTTTACTGCATTTTTCGCATAATTCGGCATCACAGTTAGAAGCGAAAAAAATTACGATACATTATGAGAAGTGAAATAGAATAAGGGGGGAGGGGGGGGGGGTCATTTGCTGATTGAGAGATTTGCATATTTCACTTCGGTTAGAATAAAAATTAGCTCTTGAAATAAAACAAAAGAAAAAAATAATTAAAAAAATCCCTCAAAATAACGGATCCTATAGACGCACCTGGACTTCCTACAAAGCAGCACCACTTTAATGAACAAGCCTATGTTTGATTCATTCATTCGATTTCTGATTCATACGTCGTACGCACCTCACGTTCCATTCAGGGGAAAAGCCCCTCATTCATTGATAAAACACAGGAACCGTCATGAATGGGAGAAAAATTGTGTGTTTTTTTTTCTCACGGGTCATTACTATGGTTGTAGAAGTGGCGTGTGAGTTCGTAAGCAGCTGCCGTGTGAAATGATAATTTCGGGAAAGGGAGGGGTGATTGTTAGAATGTCATCAACGAGGGTAGCGGAAGCGGCAACGGAACTCAATTATTTTTTCGGTTAATCAGGAAAAAGAAACTAGGAAAACACAGCTGAGCAACAAATGCAAAAGGAGATTAAATCCACATACTAACAACTGTAATTTGTGATTGAGTGAATTTCAGGCAACTCGACATCCGAGACAGGCGTGGCGTTATATACATGAACGCCAGCAATGAAATTTAAACTGAATTTTCTTTTTATCCAATGATTAATAAAAAAAAATAGTAAAATTCATTCTTCCCCAGTGACTTAAAATAATTAAACACTAAAAAAATGAACTAAGAATTCTTCATCAAGGGATCTCCGCCCCGGGTGGGATGAAGGATCGGACTAAAAAAGCCTTCTAAAATTGCGATTTTCGTGATATTATTGGAGCTCGAAACTGGAAATTTGGCATGGCGATTACTTATAAAATGTAAATGCTCACTAAGAATGGTTTCTAAAAACGTTTTGAATTACGATTTATACAGAAGGGATAGCGATAGAAACTTGAAATCTGACATGGCTGTTACTTTTAATACGTAAATGCTTGCTTGCACAGAATAGTTAAAAAAAAAAAAAAAAAATCCCTGACGGCTCGGCCTACAGGCACAGGTGGATTTCGAAGATGCAGACCGTGGGGAGCCTGTTTATCGGGAATTGCGGAAGAAATGGCCTTTTTACGATGATGCGGCAGTTGGAACCGCCTACTTCGAAACCTAACTTGTTTGCAGGCGGAATCGGCAGGGATTTTTATGTTTTTAATTTTTTTTTTTTTTTTTTTTTTTTTTTTGCTATAACGGTTGGTCCTATAAAAAACTTGTCAATATAAAAGTTTTAATAATATTAAGAAGATTAATAATAAATTTAGGCGGATTTGAAATCTTGAGAATTGGCGAAGTTATGAATTTTTTTCTTCTAAACCCCCCTTCCCCCCGCCCTTAAGGCAATTTTTAATTATATCAAAAATCAGTCATACATAAATTTTCGGCCCTTTTCCTAGAAGTAATAATAACTTCAAACGGATTCGATACGTATCATAAGTAAGAAATTATGAGTTTTTTTCTGTTTTCACAAAAAGCCCCCCCCCCCCCCCCCCCCTTGGTTCGATTTTGTCCATTAACGAACTTGACCGAGACTGTATGCCCCTTGATTTTATGTATCAGTTTCGAAAATATGCGGGAGTTGGAACCGCCTACTTCGAAAAATAACTTGTTTGCAGGCGGAGCCGGCAGGGATTTTTTTTGTTTTTAATTTTTTTTTTTTGCTATAACGGTTGGTCCTATAAAAAACTTGTCAATATAAAAGTTTTAGATAATATTAAGAGGATTAATAATAAATTTACGCGAATTTGATATCTTGTGAATTGACGAAGCTATGATTTTTTTTCTTCTAACCCCCCCCCCCCCCCTGTTCCCCCCCCCCCCTTGGGGCCATTTTTAATTATATCAAAAATCTGTCATACATACATTTTCGGCCCTTCTCCTAGAAGTAATAATAACTTTAAACGGATTCGATATGTATCATAATTAAGAAATTATGGGATTTTTTCTGTTTTCACAAAAAGCCCCCCCACCCTCCCCCCCCCCCCTTGGTTCGATTTTGCCCATTAACGAACTTGACCGAGATTTTATGCCCCTTGATTTTATGTATCAGTTTGTAAAAGATTAATGCAGAATTTTTCCAGTTATCGTGGTCAGAAAAAAGTGACATACATTATATATATATATATATATATATATATATATATATATATATATATATATATATATATATATATATATATATAAAGTTTTGAACTGGGGGTGGTTTTGGGTTCTGGGAGTCATGATCGGCGTAGATCTGCAAAATTTTTTCAAAATTTCCAACTTAGGTGAGAATGTAATAGGTAGTATTTCTTACGAAATCTACCTAAAAATCGAAATTTAAAGTAGTGCAGCAGCAAAAAAGTTCTAAATCTGTGATTTCTGTGATACTATTGGAGCTAGAAATTCGAAATTTGGCATGGTGGGTTACTTATAACAAGTAAATGCTCGCTAAGAACTGTTTCTGAGAAATTAGAAATTAAATGGTGAAATGAGCAGAAAACATTCTAAAAGCATTTAAATTACTATTTATTTGGAATTGTAAGATATAGAATTTTGATATTTTGACATGGCTGTTAATTTAAGGGCGTAAATGCTGGTACAACACAGTAAACAACGAAATTTAAAGGGGTGCGGGAGAAAAAAAACTTTCTAAAATTGCGATTTCTATGATACTGTTAGGACTAAAAATTAAAATTTGGCACGGTAGTTACTTATGAGATGCTCGCTATGAACAGTTTCTAAAAAAATTGAAAATTAAACATGTGAAGTGAACACGGAAAACGTTCTAAAATCGTTCTAAATTACGATGTACTCGGAATTGTTAGGGATAGGAACAGAAAAGTTACTTTTACGATGTAATAGCTCGCACATTTTTTTTTTTTTTTTTTTTACAAAATTTTAAATTTAAAAAGCTGCACAGGAATAAAAAAGTTCTGAAATTATGATTTCTGCGATACTGTTGGGGCTGTAAACTTTAAATTTAGCATGGTGGTTACTTTTAAAATGTAAATGCTCGCTAAGAATGGTTTCAAATAAAATCGCAATTAAAAAAGATAAAATGAGTGGAAAACATTCTAATATGGCCATTTTTTAAACTACTTAGCCGATTAAAAAAAATCCTTTGATGATAATATTGGTGACATTCTCTGCTTAATACTGGGTTCCTTACCTCTGTGCAACTGTCCCCAAAGGGGTGCAATAGCGACAAGACAAACTTAATATTTGGCATAACTGAGACATAGATACGCTCGACAGGCGTATTAAACAGCGAACGACCGCATTGCAATATCACAAAAATGATTATGGGATATAACTGAATGTCAGAATGATAATAACTCGCTGGTCGATGTCTTAAACTTATCGAATTTAGCTTTTAAATTTTGCCGGTGGCATCTTCCGTGATCGTGTTTGCTGCTACTTACCGTTCCGGACAGCGTCGAAAGGAAGGGGCCTCTCGACGGCCGGTCGCATGCGCCACCTGCTCAGCGAAGTAGCGGCGGTTGCTATACTAAAATTATCTTTTGAAAATGTTATGCTAGTTATAACATGCTATTGACTATACAATGTACCTAAAAAAGTGCCGTTTTTTTGTAGAATAAACGTATTTGAAAATTTCTAAGGTCTAATCAAATAATCTTTCTAAGAATCTACTTGAAATGTTTATATACTATTTAAGAATAAAGGGCCATTTCTTACAAAAACAATTAAGGAGAGGTTCTACTTCTTTCGGTCAAAATTTTCGGTTATTTTTCTTTTAATTTTGCATTATTTTTCATCCCTTAAGTGTGTAGATTGTTGCCTTAAACCGGTTTTGGGATATTCCAATTCCTTATAGTATTTTTTGCTCATTAAATGCAACGTCGCACGTTAAACGTAACGCTTATAGGTATTGTAAAATTTTTAACTTGTTTTTCTCGAAACGCTATTTTTGATACTGGGCAACGATTTTTCTCGAGAACTATTGGACCGATTTTCTTCATTTTTAAAAGAAAGCTAATCTTTTTTATCTGGGGCTTATACCACCGAAAAGTATAATTTTCATTGATTAAGTATTTTTAGAGCTCGCAGAAGGTTTAAAGGTAAAAAAAAAAAGGCGAAAAAGTGACCTATTTTGTTCAAATGACCGCCATTTTGTCAAAAATTAATTTTTTAAACTAAATGTTGGCATAAGCTCTAGAGAATTTAATGCTCTTTCATAATATGGTGACCAAATTTGCTTGAGATGCTTGTGACTGGAGTAAAACGGTCACCTGATTTGAAATCTATACTGCGGTCTTGCAGTCGCACAAGACATATTATTCATATTTTGTACACCAAAAAATGTAAATATACAAGTTTAACGTCAATAAATATGCAAAAAGTCCGAAGGTGACATTCCTTTTCTTTGTAACCGAAAAAAGAAAATCGTAAAAATCACGTAAATTTTAAGCCAAAAAAGTAAAACCTCCCCTTAAATAATAATAATAATAATAATATATATTATCTACCCTATATATATAAAATCCTAATGAAACGAATTTGTGAAACGATTTTATGAAACGAATTTATGAAACGATTTTATGAAACGACTGATTAAACGACTGATTATGTTTCAGGGCTATTTTTAATAAAATATTAAACGCTTGATGGTGAAATTAATACCAATTGTCCATAAAAATCCGCGGATGTCAAAACTGGTAATAGAATTTTGAAATTGGAATTAGTTTTCGAGATATTAATTTTTTTCTAATTTTAATGACATTTCTGTAATGATGGCAACTAATTACTCAGTTTTTTTGCGACAAAAAAGGGGAAAAAATCGAAAAGGATCCCGATAGGGATTATTGATTTCTTTTTATTCGTCATTTTCAAATTGAAATTGAATTTATCTTTTATTTCAATCAATAATGAAGACAAGATTGTGATTAAATTATGTTTTTCAGGAAAATTGGAAAAAAAAAATCACATTTCTATCGTCAGGATTCAATTGTCTGTCAGAATTTAATTTAATTTATAAATTTATTTATTTGAATTTATAATTTATTTGAAAATATTTTGAAAAAATTCGTCCAAATGACGTCATTTATGTAAACGCAAAAGAAAGGGGCAAAAAGGAATTAAGGCGGTATTCAAAAAAAAAATATTTTTCCACGCTCAACAACTCAAAATTTTGAGACACATTCCCGGACTCATTTTTAAAAGTAACAACAGGAAACTTGGTGGCGTGATTTATAAAGACATTTATAAGGGCCTCATGTTTTTATTTTTCGTTCAATTAATTAGAAATTGATTTACAGACAATTATTTTCACAGTACGATAATTTTTTTTTTTTTGTTTCCAGCGCTATCGCTTCTCGAAATTTGGTTCAAAATGTCCACTTTGACAGCATTTTTTGAAATATATTCTGCCTTTATAAAAAAAATCGAGACAATACGGACATTATAAAGTTTCTGAATAAGAGAACCTGTCAATTGGATGCATTTTAGAGCAAAAAGGAATTTACAAATGTGTCTCAAAATAAGCAGTTTGGATTTGAATACACCCTTAATAGTAATTATTATTTATTGATATCATTTTGTTATTTTTTTGTAAAATTTAATTAAACGAATTTATAAAATCATTAATTCGGATATTTGAAACGAATATATAAAATAATAATTGCCCAACTGAACGCAAGGAGAATAAAATATCCTGCTTGGTTTTCTTTCCAATTTGAATGAGAATATGACATCAATTATGGTAAAATGACATTTACTCCTTTCTCTCTTTTATTGGCAGCAAGGACAAAATACTCCTTATATTTTAGAGAAATGCTATTACAGTTTAAAACAAATGACTATTTCAGTAGCATTACTTTTTTAATAATGAATTATATGTTTACACATAAATAACAAAGAGAAGAAAAAACTACAAATAATTAAATTACTATACTCGAAACACACTTAAGGTGTAAATTACGTTATATATTAAAATGATTTTCGTTACTTTTCCAATTCAGGGGGCCTTCGCGAGATACAGAAATTGACCTTGGCAATGAATTGAAATTCGGCAACATGTTTTCTAACAATCTATTCGCTTTTTGATATACACAAGCAATTATTTCGATATTTATACAATTTATTTAATATAAAGAAGCCATTTATCTATTTTTATGTACAAAAAGAGGTAAATTGAAAGACAATTATAAATAAATTGTATATATACATGTATAAACAAGCATAAAAGTTCGGTGCTTTTCCAGTATATGGGGCCTTGACGAAACAAAGAAAATAGCCTTGGCAGAAAAGGAAATTTGGCAACATACTTTCTGTCAACTTATTCACTTTGTCATTTCGTATACAGAAGCAGTTTTTCAATATTTATACAATTTGTTTAGCGTAAAATGTCATTTATCCTATTTTATATATAATCAGAAGTAATTTATATAGAAAAAACAATAATAATATAAGTATAATTAAAATACGCATATAAACAAAAAAATCGTCGAATTTGTTTCCATGGCTGTTTATGTCATTTGGCACCAAATCTCACTTTCTGATGCCCGAATTGCGCAAAGCTTTTTAAAAAAGCGTCAAGACCCCTATAATAGAAAAGCACCAAAAGTTCATTGGGTTTGTTTTCATAACTTTTGGCAACAAATATATGTATATTAACGAATCTATTCGTTTTTGAAACTCGAATTACGCCAAACCTAAAAGCAAAGGATCCTATACTGGAAAAGTACTCGATTTTCTTATGGACAATAGTCAAGTGACATAACATGGGGTAAAATTATCGCGGATAGCAAATTTGTTTAAATATCTCATCAATTGATGCCGAATAAATGCAGGCATGCATGCACAAAATATTTAATTAATTTTGTATGATAAATAATTATTAGAAAATTCGTATATACATATTAATTAAAATAAATAATTTACATATTTAAAATAACATGAAAATATGCATGATGGTGCACTAAAATAGAGAGAAAATTAAAACCTGTTACTGAAAATGTCTATAACATAGTACTTTTCAATACCGTGGTTCTTAATGTTATTCACAAGCAGATGGAATTTTTCTCATCCTTAAACGCAAAGGAAGAATAGAATACAGATCGTTGTAAAAAAAGTCCGAGAGGTAGCCACAATTTAAACCTAACCATTTTATACAAGCTGGTTTTCAAGGTGTAATTGATTTTACTTATCAATCCCGAAAACAGTCGTCAGTTGTCGCAACAGCTGTGTATGAGGCCATGATAATAAAAAAGTGCCCCATTAAAACGTTAAAAGCATGGCAACCCAATTACAGATTTACCAATATTTTATAAACAAAGCACGCTGTCATGTTTTTAGAGGCCTCGAAGTCTGAGCGGGGGTTGGCGAGCGTAGCTCGCAGGGGGTAGGCCCCCTAGTATATATATAATTTTTTTTCTATTCAATGTGTTTGCTTAAAAATGAGTTCTTTTCAACATTACCAGCTATTTTATGATTTACAATTTATAAATTACAGATTTATTTTAAAGCAAAATCATAGAAACCAATTATTATTTTCCATGAATGACTGATTGCAGTATTCATTTTTATTTTAATATGACTTACATTAGATGATTTTCATACATGTACAATATATCAAACCAAGTTATAATTCTGACATTCGCTGGTCCGATTCACACATACGCGCGTATACAAAGAAGAAGAAGAAGAAGAAGAAAAACCTATTCCATATCAACGGAAATTTAAGATCTGTTATAGCTTGTTTTAGAAACCATACACCAACGCTACGCATTTTTGGCTTTCCATTATTTTGTCGGATTGCTATTTCTATTTATGATTTTTGAAAAATGGCTGAAATAATATGAAAAATAATTTATTTTTTTAACAAATCACAGTCAACGGGTTTAAAAACAGTTATATTGCAACTGTGGAATTGACATGTTACGGTATGCGGTTTTTAACGCTACGGATTTTTCCTTACTTCCTTGTTTATGAATCGAACGCAAGTATAGATTTTCTTTCGTTAACTTATTCTCATAAATAAATTTTATTTTCATCTTACCATTAACATTATCGGTAAGAGAAAAATATATCACTTATGATGTTTAGTTCTGATAAAGAATATAAATAATAATAAGATTTAAAAAAAAAAAAAAAAAAGAAGGATAAGAAAAAACTTCATAAGATATGAGCCAGATTTGAGTATAAGCTTCAGTTTCTTTGCGTATAATTTAGCCAGCGACATTCACGATTATCAACGTATTTAAAAAGGAGTGCTCTATACATTGACGAAATAATTTCTTTTAAATTCAAATAAGAATATATACATTAATCCTATTACATCACGTACATTTTCTCTATTAAAAAAAAAAAAAAAAAAAAAAAAATATCAGGTGGAAAAAGAGGCAAACAACTGATCTACTAATTATATCATCATAAAAATGATTAATGGATTTAATTGAATCTCAAAATGTCTTTAAAATTATAATGATAAGCGCCAACGATGATATCAACTGTTACAGTCATTATCCACCTTACCATTTATAATATATATATATATATATATATATATATATATATATATATATATATATATATATATATATATATATATATATATATATATATATATGCCTGGGTTATTTGTCGAATTGAAATGATGGTCGTTGATTTAATTTTATGACGCTCTAAAAAGGATGCGATTGCTTATTACTGACTTAACAACAGTGTTTTCTCTCGGTGCCATTTATGAAAAATTCGTGAATTTATCATATTTAAGTTTAAGATAGATTCTCCCACTTCTTATTTAAGACAAACTGCATATGCACTGTAGTATTTGAAAGCAGAATGTGAAACAACACTATAATTTAAAATTTTACAATCATTTCTTATTTGCAAGAAAACCAAGTACAGGAAAACAACCACAGGTATTATATAGAAGTTTTCCATTTCCACATGATGAATAGAAAATCCTCCATGTTGTAGTTAATACGTAAAATGGAAAAGACTAACGTACACAAATATACAAACCACCACAATAAGTATAGTATACCAGTTGTTTCAAGGCTTCATAGAGACGCCCACTCTTCGATGGATTCGAAATAATTAATAATGAAATCTAAAAACTAATAAATCCTACATATAGCATAAGTATATCTGCCAATTTTTGAAAATGGCCAAGTGTAAAATGAGGCGAGATCAATATTTCACAATGTATATACACACACTGGTGTGCAAAATTTAAGCAACAAACACAAAATGCTAATTTCTGAACACTTGAGTTGAGTACTCAAAAGGAAATTCTATAAAGAGCAAGTGTAGAAAAGAGGTACTACCCTAACAGCACGGCCAGTCGATGTGAAGTCCCCTTGACGTCCACACATGGTTAGAAGTGTCACAATCACTATGGTGAATCAAAACATGGGATATTTAACTGTCTCATTATTACTCTCAAATGATTGTTAACACTGAAAAGTCACTGTGACTGTCGCTTTGTGATGGGTCACCAGGTGACATTACAATGAAATCACCTTGTGATTCCCAAGTCACTGTCAGTTGAAGACTGAACTTTGAAGTCATTGTGAGCATTGCATTGTGATGAGTCGCCAAATAATGTCACAATGAAGTCGCATGGTGACTTTCCGGTGATCAACACTTTATTGTGAAAAGTCCCCAGATGATTTCATTTTCTGTCACTTGGGAACTCGTCATAGAACAGCTATTATGATGACTTTACAATGGAGTGTCAAAATGACAGTCACATGAAAGTCACAAGGTGATTTCATTGTAATGTCACTTGGTGACCCATCACAAAGCGACAGTCACAGTGACTTTTCAGTGTTAACAATCATTTGAGAGTAATAATGAGACAGTGAAATATCCCATATTTTAATTCACCGTAGCGATTGTGACACTTTTAACCATGTGTGACGTCAAGGGGACTTCACATCGACTGGCCGTACTGTTAAGGTAGTACCTGTTTTCTACACTTGCTCTTTATAGAATTTCCTTTTGAGTACTCACGTGTTCAGAAATTAGCATTTTGTGCTTGTTGCTTAAGTTTTGCACACCAGTGCGTATAATATATATATATACACACACACACTATTTTTTCATAAGAATATAGGACCCATATATATTTTAAAGTAACACATAAACTACATTTTTAAGTACAGAACAGATGAATACACTAATGACCATTATAAAGAAATTTTCATGAGAAAAATGTGAAAAACATTCTAACTCTCACTAAGGAACTGATTTTAAAGACATATACATAGCTTTTATTTTTAGTTTAAATTTTGGTTTCAAAGAACATCTAAGCAAAAAATTATTCAAAACATAACTTTATTTTACATACAAAAAAAAAAAAAAGAAGAAGAAAGATTTAATACGATTTTTGACAATTAAATTGTTCTTTTAACAATACTACCAATACTACATATCTCCTTACATTTCAGCTCCTTACTTCAGTTATTAAAAACAGTTAGAAAATAATTCGTCATTTAAGGGAAGAAAAATGCAATTTGGGGAAAAAAGTGCAAAAATAAGTATCTTAAGTGTAAAAAATGGTCAAAAAGTGTAAATTTTACACTTAAGGTGTAAAAGTTGTCAAGTATGTGTAACGTTGTCAATTAATATGTATATATATATAAAAAAATGTTACTGGCAACAGAAGGGGATCGATCACTCGAGTGTGACAACCTGTGACTTAGGGGAGAGATGGGTCCAAGAAGCCAATAAATAAATAAATAAATAAAATAATGACGTATTAATGAATGATCTGCATTGAATCATTCATTATTATTATTATTATTATTTATTTTTTTTTTTTTTTTTGCCTTTTTGGACCCATCTTTTCCCTATGTCACAGGTGTCACATCCGAGTGATCCCCTTCTGTTGCCAGTAACATTTTTTTTATATATATATACATATTAATTTAGAGCTAATTTTATACAAAAATAAAATCTGTTATATACGATATTTACCTAGCTTTTACTTCAAGTAGTTGAAGTTCAAAGAAAAAGAAAAAATATATACCTAAAAGTGGCTGAATAAAAAAATATATATATTTTAATAAACTTTATTCTACTGCTTGAAAATAATGCGTAAACTGTTTTCATAATTTAGATGTGACGTCACCTCTCCTGTCATGTGTCACACTTTGCTGACGCCCTCCCCCCCTTTTTTGAAGCGTGACGTAATTAATGATGACCCCTAAGATGAAAATTTTAAATTATATTGTTATAGCACAATGAAAGAAAACTATGGTATTAATACAGAAAGAAAGAAAGAAAAATCTAGAAGCGTTTTTAACATTTGCATCAAATTGTATCATTGATATCATCGCCTAATCGTAATATATTTACATTTTTTAAATTTGTTTTTCGAAACATTTATGTTTGCTTATATATGTGTCTAAGAAAACATATACGGTATGTAATTATATGTAGCATGTGAGAGAAAGTATGGAATCCTATATAGGCAGACACGATAAAAACTCTTGGCGTCTTTTGCTTGACCTTAACTTCAATGCGTATTGACTAAAATTTATAAACTTGATTTGCGAGGGCCTTCCAGCGCTATAGCTGCAGACCATAAACTGAGGTCCGAGCCCTTCACATTAGCCAGGGCGATATATGAATCGGAGGATACCAGGTTTAGGGGTTATACAGCAGATACTGTTAATTTTTGTGGGAGTAGGAGCTTATCTATACTAATTATATAAAGAAAATGCCTGACTGACTCATCAACGCCCAGCTAAAACGACTAAAGTCAGGATCACGAAATTTGGACAGTAGATCGCTGTTTATGACCTAGGCAAGCAATGAGAGGATTTTCGAAAATCACCCCCCCCCCTGAAAAGGATTAAAGGGGTGGGAGGGGGGGTTTCGAAAGTTTTAGGCCATTTCGCCATATTTCAGCAGCAAATTTAGGTAGGAGTTCGAAAATCAAGAAAACATACCTACTGAAAAATGGTTAAACACGTATTTCAGCGATTAAAAAAAAAAAAAAAACACCCCCTAAGGATGTTAAGGGGTTAGGAAAAAAAAAAAAAGAAAAAAAAAAAAAGAACGAATCTTGCAACAATACAGTTACAGAAATAAAGTCGCAACAATAGTTACAACAACGAAATCATAACAATGAAATTACAACAATGAAATACGTAAAATACAGCTGAACCAATCTGCTAGAAAATAGTTAAACAAGTATTTCATCTATTTTAGCGATTTCGTAGCAACATCGGCAATGGACCCGATTATGGAAGAATAGACGAATAAGACAACTATTGATAATTTTTGATTAGATATTTTTCCAAGGAGGTCGACACATTGTCCATCTGAGCGAAATCGGGACGGGCCGCTAGTTCTAGTATAATCTGGTAAACGGATGAGTGTCACAATGGTTCTAACATGTAAGAAAAATTTCAAGGTTAAAAAAAAAGAAGAAGAAGAATTGTTTCGTCTATAGATTTTTGAAAGGTTGTCTAATGAGTTAATAGTGAGAATAATTATATTGCCAGGATGACCAAGCAAACAACTGTTCTCATATTTTTAGTGTGTGCAACTAAGCTAGAACACTGCCAAACTTGATCTTTCCCCTTGTTAATTAAAGCGTTCTAAAAGATTTATTTTAACACCTCAGCTTTCTTTCTAAAAGAAAATGCGGACGCCAATTAATAACCTAAAGCATACAGAAAGAAGTCAATTAACCTTTTAATCTTTCAAAATACTAATTATTTATTTAACGGTAAAAACTTCTACCTTATTCCATAAAATATTGAAAACAGTAGTAAACAATCTCTAATTCACGTTACATCTTACAAAAAATGAATCACGAAGATGAGAGCATAAAAAAGGAAATAAATAAAACACGGACAATAGATTTAACACCCCTTCCCCTTATAAGGGGAAAGATGGAGTTTGGCCGTGGCTAGAGCATAACATATGATCCCCCCTTGCAGAAGCACGGCCGATCTTCATCAGTTATAAAGATCGGCCGTGCGGCAGAAGGGTCTGGTGTCACCAGAAGAGTTGGTAAATTGATTTCAATACTTATGGCCATCACATACAGCAGAAATTTATTTTGAATTGATAAAATTTTACTAGAATAACGCATGCTGTATGGGAGCGCCTCTAATAGATAGCTGCCTACCCAGGCCTACGATTTAACTGTCAATTTAATAAGTATTAAACCTCATATAATTATAATTTTGTTATTTGTGGAATTAATAAATTCCAGAAGTTGATAATATACGAAGCTATTATAAAACTAAACAAATATTTAAAAATATATATATATATTCTGATAAATATTAAAATATTATGCTGTACGAGAAAGTAATAAAATATGCTTTTATTCTTTAATTGCTGCAATATGTAATTTTGTAAATAATGTAAATAAATTATGTGTTATTTAAATTCTGAAATAGAGTCATTTCTTTAAATTAGCAACAGTCTGTCTTAGAGTAGAACTGTGCGACGCAGTTCCCTTTCGAAATGTTTCTTGTTACTAGTTTTTATATTTAATTTTTTTTTTAATTATACTTTATTTAAAATAAATATTATTTGCAAGCTATTATTATAGGCACGATTAAGGTTTCAAGCCTCTTCTTCCACTACAAAATTTTTTGAGAGGTACGAGGTCCCTCTCAGAAAAGTGTAATTCTAAATTTTGTATGATTTATGTTTTTTCTGAAAATTATTTTTACATGGAGTCCCTGAATCGTAATAGCCATATGATTAACACTGTGAGATATATATACATCGTATAGCCATTACAACAGTGAGATAATATTATTGAATGTTTCGAGGTCATGTGAATAAAGGCCAGCTTTCATTATTTGCTACAAGCTGAAATGCGCCCCTGCTTATCGAATGGTTGATAGGCCTGTCTTACAGTATAATTGACTGATATTTGATGAAGCAAATTAATATTTTTTTCTTTTAATTATTTAATTCGAGTAAAATCACAAAACGATCCTAATTTTCGCCCTAATCGGCAACCACTGTACGTTTGTTCATGAAAATAAAGTAGTTGGTGTTGGGAGATTAGATATTAAATAGGAATGAGCTTTTAATATTGATAAATTAGTATTTGCAATCAGTGAAAGTTATCTTCTCCAGTGCCTTCATTTTTTCCACAACATTCAGGAATTATAGTTTATATTGACATTTTACGTGCTTAAAATAGGATGAAATAATGATATATACATAAACATATTTTTAATTAAATGAAAAACCACCTTCACATAGAAAAATAAAAGACAAAACATTTTTACCGAACAAATGTATTTTCTTAAGATAAATCTAATCAATAACAATGTTTACTCCTACATCGGCCATTCAATAGCAACCCCATTCAAGAAATCAAAAAAGAACGCCAAATAACGGAATTCAAATCATTCAGTCGCGAACGGAAACGTCCACATGGTGCAGAAAAAGAAGTTAATTAAAGAAGCAAGGAGGAAGGAAAAAACCCAGAAAAAGGAGCGAATAAGAGAGGCACTTCGTCCACACATATAAGCATTACAACACACAATCCCAGAAAAGGAACGTCTTGTGTGTGAATGTTATGAATGAATGAAATGAACAAACGTGAACTTATTCTAATGAGATTCCCAAGAAGGAAAATGTTTACGCGCTGCTGCCTTCGACAGAGAACAGAAGCGGGCGTGCGAATTGGACAAGGTCCTTGCGCTTTTTAAGGAACTACAGTCTTGCTCCGGCGGTGTCTTTACTTTGGATGCAAAGTTGAAGAAACTCTTCCACTCCTACGAGAAAGAAATACGTCCTACGACAAAAGCAGCCCACAGTGGATGGGGGAAAAACAGCCAATTTAGGAAACGAAGTGTTTGTGATAAAGCAGCTTTCGACAGGAAATTCCAAAATAAAAATTAAGAAATTATATAAATTACTAGTGTAAATGCCCGTCCTAGGACGGTGGGTAGAAATTGGGGTTTTCAGTTAAAATTTTAAATAATTGATAAAAATATTCATATACTGTTTATCGACAATAAGGAAAACTGACCTGAACCGTTAAGTAATATAGAGGGTTAATGGTAAATTTTACTGTTAATGGTAAATTTTACGAAACGTAATCTTTTTCTTTATCTTTGTTTTTCAACTCAAAATTTCTAAATATTTTTCTGAATAATTAAAATCTCAATCCTAATAACGATCTCAATAATTAATTAAGGTCTCAATAATTAATTATGTTAAGTAAATTATAGGTATTAATTTTCGCTCTCAATAATACGAAAACGATCTTTTAGTTTCTTCATAATCTAAAGGAATGCATTAATTTTTACACAAAATCAAATATTTTCCTTTCAAAATTAATAATAAAAATAATTTAAATCATTAAAAAAAGTTGATCTTGTAATAATTCAATACATCCTGAATGTGAACCTTATGTTAATGGTAAATTTTACGAAACGTAATCTTTTCCCTTATTTTTGTTTTTCAACTCAAAATTTCCAAATATTTTTCTGAATAATTAAAATTTTAATCCTAATAATGATCTCAATAGTTAATTAAGGTCTCAATAATTAACTATGGTTAGTAAATTATAGGTATTAATTTTCGTTCTCAATAATACGAAAACGATCTTTTAGCTTCTTCATAATCTAAAAGAATGCATTAATTTTTACACAAAGTCAAATATTTCCCTTTCAAAATTAATAATAAAAATAATTTAAATCATTAAAAAAAGTTGATCTTGTAATAATTCAATACATCCTGAATGTACATACCTTATGTTAATGGTAAATTGGTTTTTCAACTCAAAATTTCCAAATATTTTTCTGAATAATTAAAATTTTAATCCTAATAATGATCTCAATAATTAATTAAGGTTTCAATAATTAACTATGGTTAGTAAATTATAGGTATTAATTTTCGTTCTCAATAATACGAAAACGATCTTTTAGTTTCTTCATAATCTAAAAGAATGCATTAATTTTTACACAAAGTCAAATATTTCCCTTTCAAAATTAATAATGAAAATAATTTAAATCATTAAAAAAAGTTGATCTTGTAATAAATCAATACATCCTGAATTTTCTTATTCTAAAAATATGCTTATGTACATTTTATATTATTTTACAACTTTATTATTATGTAAATTATAATAAAGTTGTATTATTAATTTATTTATTTTTCCAACAGAAACGTATAATTTGTATTTATTGTCAGAAGATGGCGCCAGAATAGTATTTACGAATGAAATCTAAAATCAAAATGCTGGTAGATGCATCGCGCATCGCAAAGCCTCGAAAGGTATCATCGCTATTTCTGAAAAAGTGCTTCAGGAATAAAATGCTTACAGAAATAAATTAAAAAAAATCCTTTAAATATTTAAAGACTTTAAAATGCTTTTACAAATATTTTAAGAGCATAATTGGATATTTTAATGAAACGTTCAAAGAGTCATTCCTTTTTTATTTTTCTAGATATGGGATTTGTGTTTTTGAATGGCAACATTATTCGTTTATTTACATCAGGTAATCGGATGTTTAATCTGTTATTTTTAATTTAAAACTTAAAACATTATAACTGGATATGATATACATGTTTTATACGAAAATATGCTGAACAGACGTTATTTCAAGTAGAAGATATTATCATTTAGTGTTATTATGTGTTAGCATATATTTTTCAGCAAGCCTAACATGGCGTTTAACTACGGTCGACTCGCAGATCAAAGTGGTACAACCCGGTACCGTTACAGACACTTTCTCGCCTTTGGATTTTATTATAAGTAAGATAACTATTTTAAGAAATTCCACTCGATTTTTCTTTTTAATCTCCAAAAGTAGAATATATATAGGGAACCTGCCAAAATGCGATTACTGTCATAGTTATTGCAATCGGATTTAAAATTCAATCCGACGAAAAAAAATTAAAAACAAAATTTAGTCAAGCTATTTATATTTGCCAAATTTGGAGGGGAGTGGGGAAAGGAAGCGATTCTAACAATGAATTCTGGTCTAGAGTATAGTTTTAAAGAATACATAAATATGCAAGTTACAATAGAGACAAATAAAACAAGAGTTTTTCTTTTTTTTATGTACGAAATACGGGAAAATACAAAAAAAGATAGTCCCGAAATACGGCAACCTCATAAAAGTTACCAAAAAAAAAAAAAATAAATAAAAAAAAAAACGAATGTACGGGAGACGAGAAGATAGACTACAAAAGCATATGGGGAAGAGTTAGTTTTAGTAGGGGAACATGGGACAAAGTGAAATACTTAAAAGTAATTACAATTTTCAAACTGAACAAACAGAAAATTTATTTGAAATTTTACAATACATAATTTGTAATACCCTTGCCTTATAATTTTTCTTTCAAATTTTTATTCTTTAATTTCTGTGGTGTATTAAAGATGTAATACAATAGTAGAAAATTATAATGGGGCAAAGTGAAATATAAACAAGTTCAATTCTTTAAATGATTTTTTTGCAGTTCTGTGATAACTATGCTAATCCACATAAGAAACAAACTTGTCCATGTCTGAGTTCTTTCACTTTACACAATTTTCCCAGTATTTCTGTATAGTATACAAGACTTGTATCATCAGTTATAGGCCATACATAAACATCTTTTTTTTTGGCTGTATGGCCGCATGAACTTAACTGAATGAAAATGTGGTCCATCTTGCGAGGGAAACGAAAACACTTTACCAGCAAACTGCTTCTTAGTACCTGGACTTTTATCTCAGTGCAACTCAAACAATAGAAAATCCCCATTAATTATTTCACTAAATTTTACTTTTTCTGTAACAAGCTGTCCTTACTATTATACACCTGATGTATAATAAACCTTATGTCCTTACCATTATGCACCTGAATATGCAAACAAGATGATTTTACACTTTTAAAAAATTATAAATATGTTGTAGGGGCAAAGTGAAATAAAATATTTCAGTTTTCCCCATCACGAAAACTCTTTTTCACTTTGCCCCGCATGTGCATAACAGATGTTTATATAAAAAAAAATAAAACCAAAAGTAGGCCTAATATTAAATAAACAAATACTTCACTAGGCAACAGAAGAATCTAATTTATACTTACAATATTACTAATGAGAACTTTATCATTATATAATTCAAAAAATGTTATTTACTTAAGTAATAATATTACAATATATTCATCCAATTTGAAAAATTTCACTAACATCATATATATTGATCTCTTGAGGTGATTGTTGCCTAGTAAGCAAGTAGATGTGAAATAACATAATTAAAATATCGGCTGATAGGTGGCACTGCATACAGAAAATTTCACTTTGTCCCTCTATTTCATTATGCCCCAAGTTCCCCTACAGCACACCCTCTTCTCTCATTTTGATATTTAAAAATTTCAGAATACGCAAATCGGATTTTTAAAAGAAATTAAATCAGATTTTTTTAAAATTTAAATCGGCTTTCTTTTATTTAAATGTCATCCAGTCAATGGAAAAAAATAATTTGGAACTGCCTTGGTGACTTTTAGTTTTAGTAAGCCGAAATATTGAATTGAAATGAAAAATAGACGAATACTTTAGAAGATATGAAAAAATTATTATTTCAAAACACTTAGGGCTTGGAATTCAAGGCTTTGTATAAAAGAACCAATGTTCCTGCTTTTAGGTAGATTTCGTAAGAAATACTACCTATTACATTCTCCCCTAAGTTGGAAATTTTGAAAAATTTTTGCAGATCTACGCCGATCATGACTCCCAGAACCCAAAACCACCCCCAGTTCAAAACTTTATATCTATCTATGTCACTTTTTCCTGACCACGATAACTGGAAAAATTCTGCATAAATCTCTTCCAAACTGATACATAAAATCAAGGGTCATAAAATCTCGGTCAAGTTCGTTAATGGGCAAAATCGAACCAAGGGGGGGGGGGGGGGGCTTTTTGTGAAAACAGAAAAACCCTCATAATTTCTTTATTATTATACGCATCGAATCCATTTAAAGTTATTATTACTTCTAGGAAAAAGGCCGAAAATTTATGTATGACAGATTTTTGATATAATTAAAAATGGCCCCAAGGGAGGGAAAAAAGGGGGGGGGGTTAGAAGAAAAAAATCATAGCTTCGTCAATTCACAAGATATCAAATCCGCGTAAATTTATTATTAATCCTCTTAGTATTATCTAAAACTTTTATATTGACAAGTTTTTTATAGGACCAACCGTTATAGCAAAAAAAAAAATTAAAAAAAAAAAAAATCCCTGCCGGCTCCGCCTGCAAACAAGTTATTTTTCGAAGTAGGCGGTTCCAACTCCCGCATCTTTTCGAAACTCATACATAAAATCAAGGGGCTTAAAATCTCGGTCAAGTTCGTTAATGGGCAAAATCGAACCAAGGAGGGGGAAATGGGGGGGGGGGAGGGGGCTTTTTGTGAAAACAGAAAAAAAAAAACATAATTTCTTAATTATGATACGTATTGAATCCGTTTAAAGTTATTATTACTTCTAGGAACAGGGCCAAAAACTTATGTATGACAGATTTTTGATATAATTAAAAATTGCCTTAAGGGGGGAGGGAAGGGGGGTTTTATAAGAAAAAAAATCATAATTTCGTCAATTCCCAAGATTTCAAATCCGCTTAAATTTATTATAAATCCTCTTAATATTATCTAAAACTTTTATATTGACAAGTTTTTTATAGGACCAACCGTTATAGCAAAAAAAATTAAGAACAAAAAAATCCCTGCCGGCTCCGCCTGCAAACAAGTTATTTTTCGAAGTAGGCGGTTCCAACTCCCGCATCTTTTCGAAACTGATACATAAAATCAAGGGGCATAAAATCTCGGTCAAGTTCGTTAATGGGCAAAATCGAACCAAGGGGGGGGGGGGGGGGAATGGGGAGGACTTTTTGTGAAAACAGAAAAAAAAACCATAATTTCTTAATTATGATACATATCGAATCCGTTTGAAGTTATTATTACTTCTAGGAGAAGGGCCGAAAATTTATGTATGACAGATTTTTGATATAATTAAAAATTGTCTTAAGGGGGGGAAGGGGGGTTTTAGAAGAAAAAAATTCATAACTTCGTCAATTCCCAAAATTTCAAATCCGCTTAAATTTATTATAAATCCTCTTAATATTATCTAAAACTTTTATATTGACATGTTTTTTATAGGACCAACTGTTATAGCAAAAAAAAAAAATCCTTGCTGGCTCCGCCTGCAAACAAGTTTGGTTTCGAAGTATGCGGTTCCAACTGCAGCATCATCGCAAAAAGGTCATTTCTTCCGCAATTCCCGACAAACAGGTGCCCCACGGTCTGCGTCTTCGAAATCTACCTGTGCCTGTAGGCCGAGCCGTCAGGGATTTTTTTTTTCATTCCCCAGTTTGTTTCTAAGTTTTAAATGTACTGAATCGTAAGTAGAAAATAGTCTTTTCTACAGATGCTACAGTTCTGAGCAGTTGCTTTATTGCTTTTTCATCTGACGTTTCACAAAGACTTGAATTGAATTGGGCTTACCACCATTCCGAGACATTTGGGATATAGTATATTGCTCAAAAAGAAAATCATAAAAAGGATCTGCCTTAGCTAGGAATCTCATGATTAAAAGGCTATAAAACTACTAGTGAATTTATTCTTAGCAAAAAAATAATAAATGAAAAAAAGAAAGAAAAAAAATTTTTTTTTTTTTTCGATCGCTTTCAAATTACATCTTTTTTAATTACTCAATCATGCATATTCTTGACATTAGATGCCATATCTGTGACAAAGCTACCAATGAAACAGTTACATTCAGCTTTGCACTTTAATGTTACTTTATGAGCAATTTTTATAAGGTATAATATTCGGTTGTGTGTGAATTTTCTGATGTCTCAATGGAATCCACAAGATACCAATCACGATGCATTTGGTGACTATGAGAATTTTTCACGTTTTCTGCTTTTGTTTTTCTATAACAGAAAATAGAAAAATAAGAACAGTATGTTTTATTTATTTATTTATTTATTATTATTTTTTTTTTTTTTGAGCTATAATTGTTGATTTCTAACAGTTTTTATAGCGCACTATTTACCGTGTTGCGAAAACGATACTTTTCCTACGCCGATCTTGTCATATCACAGTTCATGAGAAGAAAATAAACGCAGAATTTGTTCACGCTTTGGATAACGTGCTTGACGGTTTTCAATACTTCTTGTAATAAAATTCGTGTGTATTACATTATCAAGAGTAATAGAATCTTTAAAAGTATATAAAGATGTTACTAAAAATCTTTACAACTCACAAACTGCAAAAAGTTATCCTTAATTTTTTTTAGGACATTTAAATAAAATAGTATAGTACAAAAACAGGTAAAGTAAGTTTGATTTTTCCCATTGGTATTTAAATTTAGAAAGAAAAAAAAAATGATTCCAATATAAAATATTTATACCAGTTATAAGTTATACAATACTGTCCGTTATAATAATACTTTTTTATTTGAAAATAAAATATGATTTTTATAAATCAATCAATTTACTACAGAAGCAAAAGCATTTTTGGCAATGTGTGACGTGCCAAATCGTGTGTTTGAATTTATTCAGAGAAATGGTGGAGCAACATCTTGCTAAATTTGAGAAAACTGTCTTTCCAACACACTGCAAAAAATAATTGTTGATTTTACAGTATAAAACTGGCATCCCAGCTGCCAGTATTATACCGTAAAATTAACAGTATTAAACAGTAAAATAAGCAGTAATACGCTGCCGCGCAAGCAATTTTGTAACAGTTCTTTTTGACACTTTTTTGTTATATTGATGTTTTATTTTTTCCGAATTAATTTCAGTTGTGTAAGTTGCTACATTTTACTAAAAACTTGATGTACTAACATAGAATATTCTTTATTTTGATTAAAATATTTCTTTAATTACCTAAATAGCAAAATATGTTGCGGTCTTATACTTTTGTAACAGATTGCGTCAAAATAACATAAGTTTTTCTTTCTGATTGTCATTTTGACGGTTTATGGACGCGAATGCGTTATTGTGATCGGCGTATTTTTAGGATAGCACATTTTTACTTATGTTACCCGAAAGGCCAAGGTTAACTCGGGCGAAGCCGGGTAGTTTTGCTATATTAAAATACATTTATTACTTTCAATATGTACATAAACAGAAAAAACTATTTATCACATTTTTACAAACTTTTATTTAGTTTAAAATTTGTAAGTACTGCAATTTTGTCTCGCTTCCGCTTTTATCCGATTTAGAACAATTTTTTAAACTTACTTACACATCCCTATCCTACATTGTAGGCGACACATTTGTCTGCCCGCACGAAGCCGGGACGCGCCGTTAGTTATATACGAGGGCTATCCAGAAAGTAGATTACGTTTTGGAATAAAAAATAAACAAAGTATAGGAAACAAATTTTATTATATACAGATGAAAGCCACACTCAAATACTACTTTTCTACATAGTCACTATACAAATTAAGGCATTTATCGTAGCGATGTACGAGCTTGGAAATGCCTTCGTCGAAAAATTCGGTTGCCTGCGCCTTCAACCAACAGTTCACGTGTTTCACCCATGTTTCGTCACCAGTAACGATGCGATCGAGTAAAGAGTCACCATCCTTATTGTAAGCGTCCAAAAAGTTCAACGCTGCAGCCATTCGCTGATTTTTGTGGTCCTCTGTCAAGATTTTTGGAATCCATCTTGCACAAAACTTGTGGTAACCAAGCTTTTCGCTGATGATTTCGTGCAACAAACTTCGCGAAATTTGTGGAAAACTCAAAGAAAGTTCCGTTATTGTGAACTTATTACTGCACGCACCTCGCAGGATTTTCAATTAACGCAGACATTTCAAACCGTCACAGTATCTGAACGGAGCACAACACGAACCTCTCACTAGCACGGCTAGATGCCGACTGAGCTGCGCAACGCTCTGACCCCAAGATGGCCGCGCTAGCCCCGCCCCTAGCGGACACAGACGAAAACGTAATCTACTTTCTGGATAGCCCTCGTATATGTATTCCAAATATTTTCAGCAGGTACTACACGATCCGCCAAAATTTTGTTAAAAACCTATCATTGAAAGATATTTTTTTCTTCACTTGGGCTATATTTAACATATAATGAACGTTAAGGAATGCAATTAAAAATATTTTTTTCGGGAACACCTGAAGTAAAAAAAAAAATGTCTTATAAGGAAAACGGTTGTTATTATTATCATCCTCTAAAATAAAAGCGTAAGTCATGTGACTGTCATCAACAGTTCCGGGATGGCCGTTTCACTTTTTCATATGCCGGACGGCAATTTTTATTCAAAATTATTTTTTCGAATAAAACTGCATAAAAGTTACATTTTAAGAAAGATCGTTCAAAATAAATTAATATTTGAGAGGTGACTTACGTTCAATTATGTATATATTCTGCAATAACTTCCGTCAAAATTAGGTTCACAGTTCAAATTCTCTATTCATGAAAGTAAACAACAACAACAACAAAAAAGATTGATTCGTCGTCAACATTTAAAATATTAAATCATGGAGGTAATCATTCGCAAAGCAAGATCTCCGCGAATGAATTTTTGGACCGCTGCCTGGCGTCAAAAAAATAATTCGTACCAGTGAGACAATCAAAGTTTACCATAATTATGTGCTGTACAACTCAATTTCCTTCTGGACCTTTTCTTGACGTAAATTGAACTCATGTAATAATATTTAATGAATCAAATTTTTAGTATTTTTAAAATTGCTAATACAGCTTTTATTTATCGCGTGTACAAATTAGAAACAATACTTCGACTTTGAAATCAAATGTTTTGATTTATGATATTATTTCTTTTTTTTTTTTTTTTTCTATTTAAATGAAAAGTGTGAAGTATTTTAAATTTATGTAATATAAGCATTTCGGATTAAAGTTAAGTATTTTAAATGAAATGAGTGACAGGTTTATAATTTAAAATTAAATTAATGTAGTATGAATGATGGTGATGGGAACAATATTTGGCGATTTATCATCTGCTCCCGGCTAACAAAAATACTCATAATTAAAAAAGGAAATAAAAATAAATAAATGATAGTTTGATGTAAATAAATATTGATATACATATCAAAAATAATTTATAGAACTAAAAAAAGATAAAAGTAAATAAACAACAATTTCCATAAAAAAAAATTTCGCCAAATTCGCGGGGGGAAAAATCGCGCCAACGTGCGTATGTGACACCTGTGCCCAAAAAATATGCGAAATGCTACCATGATCGCAAAAGTTCATGACTTGTCTATTAGAATCTTCCGATTTGGCGAATAATTAAGGGAAAATTAAATTATGAATAAATGTAACGTGTTGCAATGTTTAACATACATTTAAGGGAGACCAAACTGGTCGCCAGTGGCGGCTAGTTATTAATAGAAGCTCTGTTTGTTTTCGCATAAAAATCTAAATTATTAGATTAATTTAAAAAACAATCCATAGCACAGAGGAGACAGTAAGATACTACCTAAGTGTTCGCAAGGAATGTTTCATTGAGAGTACATTATTCTTCCTTATAGAGGGGAAAAGAAATAAGACAGAAAATAAAAATGAAAAA
Organism: Maratus michaelseni; assembly: GCA_963931845.1. NCBI lineage: Eukaryota > Metazoa > Arthropoda > Arachnida > Araneae > Salticidae > Maratus > Maratus michaelseni. Next base: position 173,069,093 of record OZ007587.1, on the reverse strand, counting down.
AATATCTGACGGCTTGGCCTACAGGCACAGGAAGATTTCGAAGACGCAGACCGTAGGGCGCCTGTTTGTTGGGAATTGCGGAAGAAAAGATCTTTTTGCCATGATGCGGCATTTTGGAAACGCCCACTTCGAAACCTAACTTGTTTCCGGGCGGAGCCGGCAGGGATTGTTTTCGTTTTTAATTTTTTTTTTGCTATAAGGGTTGGTTCTATAAAAAACTTGTCCATATAAAAGTTTTAGATAATATTAAGAGGATTTATAATAAATTTAAGCGGATTTGATATCTTATGAATTGACGAAGTTCTTCTTTTTTTCTTCTTTTTTTTCCTCCTTGGGGCCATTTTTAATAATATCAAGAATCTGTCATACATAAATTTTCGGCCCTTTTCCTAGAAGTCATAATAACTTTAAACGGATTCGATACGTATCATAATTAAGAAATTATGGGTTTTTTTCTGTTTTCACAAAAGCCCCCCCCCCCCCCTGGTTCGATTTTGCCCATTAACGAACTTGACAGAGATTTTATGCCCTTTGATTTTATGTATCAGTTTGAAAGAGATTTGTGCAGAATTATAGAAGTTATCGTGTCCATAAAAAGTGATATAGATAGATAGATATATAGATAAAGTTTTGAACTGGGGGTGGTTTTGGGTTCTGGGAGTCATAATCGGCGTAGATCTGCAAAAATTTTTCAAAAATTCCAACTTAGGGGAGAATGTAATAGGTAGTATTTCTTACGAAATCTACCTAAAAGAAAGGAAAAAAACTGTCTTGCTTTACATGCTAGAATGACTAAGTTTAACAATTATTATTTTTTTAAAGATCTATTTTGCACTCTAGCCCCTAAGTAAAGTCTGTTGATGAAGCAGATTTTTAGTTTTTTAATTTACAATAAAACCCTCAGTAAGTGAGAGCAAAATGAAGACGTCTCAATGAGTGGCGCACATTTTTCAGTAACAACGCTTTGATCTTTGTCTAACAGAAATTACGACCAACTCTATCGCTTAAAAAACATTAGAAATCTGCGGTAAGTTATTTTGGATAACAAGATTTCACACACGTAAGAAAGGGAGGGACTCCAAGGGCTCGACCTCCCCTCTTCCCCCCTGCTCCGCGTTCAAATAAAAGAAATGTTTTTTAAGTGACATAAACTGACTCAGACTATTTAATATTTTTGCCTTCGATATTTGACAATTCATCTCTGAAAACAGAATTCTGTATATAAAGAAGCACTATGAATAATAATTATATTTCTAAATAGTAAATCTGCAGATCAGGGGCATGTCAGCTCTACCAACAGCATTTTTATTTCGAATTCTTTTCATTTCATATTTAGAAGCTTTCAGCCAATAGTTACATTTCTTTCATATAAATATTATCAAAAGTAAGCTTTTAAGTAGTTTCAGGAGTTTTAACTCTTGTGAAATGTAAAGGGAAATACGATTAACGCACTGATACTCTAGGATTGTTCATTTTCTGTGAAACTTCTTATTATATGAGGGGAACTCTGTCCCCATTGCCACATAATTTGATAATTATAATATAACTCTCTACAATTTTCAATACATTAAATCTGATCTAAACTAATTAAAATGCTGATTTCGTGATAATGGCATTAATAATTCGATTAAACGATTAATTATTGTCATAAATATTGGATTAATAATTGATTATCCTAAATGTTCAATTTATAAAATGAACTACTTGGGCCCTTCTCATAATTTTTGAATTGCTACGCCACTCCAAAATTTTTATTTCGTTCTTTAAAAGGAAACCCTAGCCGAAGAAATATACAGCATACAGTACAGTTTCTGTAGGCGTGGGTTTCCTTTTTAAGATTAAATATTAGACGCATGAAGAGAGAAAAGCAACGAATTAGAGTATCAGACGAAAAGCTGAGCGTGGGTGTGCATGATATGGCTATTAATTTCAACACATTCTGTTTAAAAGAGGTAAAAAGAAAAACGTAGGCGGAGTCTTATTTATGTTTTATTCCCATAAAAGTAAGGTATATATGCTGCGTAATAATGTTTATGCAGAAATAAATAAATTCAAGAAGAGTTATAAATGTAAAGATGAATAATATTTCAACAAATCTTTTTCATATTACAATTTGAAAGAACCCGAATGAATAATAAAGCATTTAAAATGCACACAATGCCATAAAAATCGATAACGAAAATAACTTGCTAGTTCAGACGCATGTAGGATTATTGATTCTGCATATATCTACGTTTATTTTAACTCGCATAAAAATGTAAATTTTAGTCAAGCTCGAAGAAAACCATGCATCTACAAGTTCAAATGTGTAATGCGTTTCAGCTCATATAATCAGTGATTGGTTTGTCAGTTCTCGTAAGCGCACATATATTCTATATATGCATTCATTCGCTTTTTCTTTTTGAACCTTTAACAATTTAAAAAAAACACCTATCAATTACAAATTTTGATACATATGCACCGTAGATTGAAAAAATAAAAGTTGATTAGGAGCAGGTCATAAAATGATGACGTTACAAAGATAAAATACGTAGGGCGTGATAACATAATAAATAAATAAATAAAGCTGATTTCGGTGTTTCTTACATTTTTCTTCCTATTATTATTATTATTTATTTACTTAAATATTAATGCAGATATTTCTCTATAACATAAAATTCAATTTGCCTGATCACAATCTAGCAATCAGAAGTAATGCTCCCCCCCTCCCCCAGTGAAAATGACATCATATTAAGAAGAAAAACTGTATGGACGTCAAAACCCGCCGTTTAAAGTAAATTTTAAACACATGAACACAAAGGAAAACAGAAATAAAAATTGGCATATTATTTGTTTATCTTTCTCTTAGTGTCCAATTATTTTGTATCTACCTATAATAATAAAGATAATGTGTGTGTGTTTGCTGCGTTCTAATGATACCACAGCGCGAAGAGCTACAAGATTTAGCAGGAAGGTACCTGTATGCCTGAATACCTGAAGTTATGCACCTCGAAGCCGGTTTTTTAATTTTTTTTTAATTAGAATTTTTTTATTTAATTTTTTATGCGATTAATAGAGTTTTTTCGCATTTTGCGGCGCTTTTTTTAGACGTCTTTGTCTTTTTTCTCGCGTTCCGCGGCTATTTTTGACATTCATAAAAGAAACCCGGTTTTGGTCTACTACAGCAAATTTTGTCCTTTGCTATTTTTGAATATTTAGCGAATTTTTTTATGCGATTTTTAGCGTGTTGCGGCAATTTTTCCACATTAGTAAAACGATTCCAGTTTCAATCATATGGACCAATATTGTACATTTTGTCCTCTTTTTAATATTCGGAAATTGTATAGCGATTTTTAGAGGTTTTCTTTCGATTTTTTTACATTCGTAAAAGGAATCCTGTTTCAACCTCTTAGCCTAGTATAATAATTTTTGTGTTCCGGGATTTTTGAATTTTTAGCGTTTTTTCTAGTTTTGCGACGATTTTTTTATACTCGTTAAATAATTCGGTTTCAATCCAATGAGCCCAATATAGTAAATTTTGTCGTCTGCAAAGTTCCATTTTTAGCGATTTTTTCACGTTTCACGGCGATTTTTTAATATTCGTAAAACGAGTCCGGTTTTAATCTTTTATATCCTCTAATGTATTAAAATTGTGTTCTCTGCTATTTCTGAATCTTTTCCTATTTTTTAATTCGACTTTTCGAGTCTTTTTACGTTTTGCGGCGATTTTTTGACAATTTTTTTCTGAAACGGAAAGCATTCTCCTGTAAATTTTGTTACTTCGTGATTAAATTCAAGTTGGAAGCATACACAATTAGTTCCTACAGCAACATGAACGATGATGCTGAAAATTTGATTTTAACCTGGGTTGAAATTAAAAAAAAAAAAAATCACAATAATTCAAGCGTCGCTTGATTCGTGCCCGTATCGGGGATAGCCATCACTGGTGTACACTGCCAAAGACAGTTGGGCCCCAAACACAGGTTCATTTAATTCGGAGGTTGTTTGGGAAAAATTGACCAGCGAAGAGGGCATAGAATAGATCTATGGATATAATAATGAAGCTGGAGAATGAACCTTACTCCCCCCCCCCCCCCCCAAAAAAAAAAAAAAAAAAAATCAGTGATAAAAAAAATTAGTTAATTAAATTTCAAAGGAGAAATGTAGAGAAGCTATGTCCCCCTTCCCCTTTCTCCTTGGCGTGCCGTAAAAACCAATTCTATACGAACTTGTACATAGTTAATTTTTATATTCAAAAAGGTCTGAAAACATACAATCGAGATTAAATTAATCAAATAAGCATCAATGCGCTTTCTGACCTAATTCTGCTAAAGAATCCGTTTAGTGATTTTAAGCTAAAAATTTCCATAAACGCTAATTACAGATAACTACGATAAAAACGGAGTCAAATGTCGTGAACGCAGAGATTTAAAGAGGAACACACATCCGTTGTCGTTCTTTGTGTGCACGCACGTTTCTTATGCGATATCAGCTATAAATCTGCAGAACCCAACAGTTACAATACCTGAAAAAATGCACGAGAGGATGGAGGGGTCATACTCCAGTTATGACCCACAGCGTGTCCCTTAAACGGGAGCACCAACTGATTGGAGAAGCAATTAACAGAAATATACATACGTCGCCCTATCAAGATAGGAATGCATTCGAACAAAAAAGCCCCTCGCAACAATTGAACAATAACACAATAGGTAGAATCCGCTCCATTAAAAATGAATAATAATAGAATGAATGGCATAAATTAAAAATGCTTTTGTCTCGTTTTTCTTTCGGCAGCTAAGGGGGCGAAGGTTGTCAATGATGGTGTCCGACTAAACTATTCTTAGGGTATTCGTTTTGCTTCTATTATAATAGGAGCCACTTAATATTCTTGATATTTTTATCCGATTCATTTCTCTTGGCGTCAGAATTATAAACTTAAAATAATACAGTTGCATTCTGGAGGTCAACAGCTATTGTACTTGAAGACATAGTTCTATTAAGAGATCTTTCACATCATGAAAACGCTGAACATTTGTGTCTAAAAGAATTAACGCATTTCCGCTTATTAATACAGCATGCTTCTGCACACTTTAACAACATATTCAAATATTACGACAGTATTAGCTCTTTTGCACTGGCCGTAGATGTTAATATGTTCAAAATCACTCTAGTTTAATTGAATTAATAATAACAAAATCAGTTTGGCTTAGACGCGTAAAATAGGTAGGTGCACATTCAAGTGAAGACATATATTTATAATTTGATTGGATAATTCATTTCTGAAAATAAAAAAAGTCAATTCTGTATATAAAGAAGTACCAGGGGTCTGTACAGGCTTTTCTCCCAAGGTCCTGTCTTTAGGAAAAATACTTTTAACGTTTGTGAAAAATCTAGTTATAATTTTGTATACTTGAAATGATCGTTATATTCAGATTCTTCTTTATACATTTTTAAGAAGATACAGTGGGTGATCGGATAACGAACACTTTCGCGAGAGATTTTTATATTCGGATAACGAACACCTCATAAAACAAAGCCAAGAAGAAGCAATGCTGTATTTTAGATTTGCAGAGCTGTATTTAATTACATCTACTATTATCGACTTAGAGAACATTTTAACAGTTGTATACTTATGGCCTAATTAATTCAAGGGCTACCGGAGGTTCCGGCCCTACATTTTAAGGCCCTCAGATTAGAATGAACAGTACAAAAACATTAATTTTTATATTTTGTGTCCCTTTTTAAAGAAATATTTTTAGTTGGAAGTTAATTATTTTAACTGAAATTATTAGGCTCTAGGCTCCACTTGAGCTTTATCGGGCTCTGCAATAAACACAATCTTTTAGAGAACTAATGGAGTTTTTGATAGTTCAAAGTAATAAACTGATATGATTTAATGCTGTGGTCAATGAATGTGATCTTAGTTTTTACAAAGGGTATGTCATTTATTTTTTTTTAAGTACGAAACGACACGGAGAAAGCCATAAAACTGCAATCTGTCTATATAAATACGGACGTATATTAACCCTATTAAAATGGGAAGATTGAAAACTCCAGAAAGAAAAAATCAACTTTTGTCAAATATGTAATGCTCCAAACTCAAAAAAAGCATGACAGAAGGAAGGACAAGACTGTATGTATGTAATGTATGTTTTATTATAATTACACTCTCAAAAATGAATACTCAGATTTCAAGAAATTTTCTTCGTTTTTGACGAAACAGTTTCCTGGAAAATGCTCCGAGTAAATATTTCGTCAAATCGAGTAAATTTGCATCCTCAAAATTACGAAGAAATGAGTTTCGTCAAATTATTTCTTTGAAAGTTCCAAAAAAAGGTTGGTGCTGCCATCTATCGGAGTTTTTAGAAGCATCTTTAATTGACTTGGGGAAAAATAAGATCGTCCTCCGACGAGGTTCGAACGCGCGACTTGTAGCTTGACATCCCTGCGCCTCTTACCACTTAGCTAGCGGGACTTCGGAATTATTTGATTTTAAAAGTATTTACAGGATGTTGATGTGTGTTTATATTTTTAGAAAGCAGATTGTATTTTTATCGGTACTGTTATAACTTCTGCATGTTTTAATTAATAAGGCTAGATTATTATTATGGTTTTTCTATGGTTAATAAATAATTAGAATACGGCTGGATTAATATAATTTATTAGAGAAATTTCCTTTGTTCAATGAATGATTAAAATATACTCTAGTTATTTTGTCGATCAGAAATAATTAATTTTGAAGTGCATATTTTGGAGGCGAGTTTATCAATTTTAGCGGATAAGATTACTGTTTATAGAGGGGAAGGGGTCAGTTATACCTATTTTAAATTTGATTGTTATATGAATCTATTTTTTAAATAAAAAGAGCTCCTAAAATTTTGATTTTTTTTTTTTAACCATTGGGAAAATGTTGTTGCTTTTGGTCGAAAATGGACCAAATGATGTTCGCATTTTACTATTTTAACCGTTTTTAACGAAATTCTGTAATTTTAGAAGAATTTTTTAAGCGTTTTTAACGAAATTCTGTAACTTTAGAAAAATTTATCTTTGAATAGGCAATAGAAATGCATAAAATCGTTACAAAAAGGATAGACGCAAATTATCAGATATGACAAATAAAGTAGAAATTTGGTACTTTCGTATTATAGCGGCCCCCAAGGATGAAATATTTTTGTTTCTGTTTTCATTAATATATTGTAAATTTAGTACTTTTGTGTATTTTTTTTTGTTTTTTCTTAACGATTTTGTAACAACAAAAATAATCTGGCCGGGAATGGGGAAACATTTTTGTCAAATATTTGAGATTTTTCATTTCATTAAAAATCACTTAATTTTGAGACGACGAAATGATTGTTGAAATATAGCTCAAGAATTGCGAAATCGTCAAAAGTGAGAGTTCACTGTATATGCATGTAAAATACACATATTTTCATTATATATGTAAAAGTGAAAGTCCGATTTTACTTTTAAATGATAAAATTTGTGAAAAGGGAAAAGTTTTGTGGAAGGTCAATTTTTAAGACAAAGAATTTTGTAAAAAGGTCCTTTTTAAGGTGAAAAGATTTGTGAAGGATCCTGTTTTGGGATTTAAAAAAAAAAAAAAAAAAGTGAAAAGTCCTTTAAAGGACCCAATTTCTTCCTAAACAGATTTCTGAATACTCTAAATATTAATGTCATTTGTAATTAGTAAATCTTCAGAACAGGCGCCCCAACATCTGTTCTGCAAATTGCACTTTTATTTTAAACCCATTTTCCAATTGAATAATAATTAGTTTGAGTGATTCATTATTCTCGCAAAGCTTTTATTAATAACTGATAATAATTGTAATTATTCAATTCATTTGAAAATGTGTAGGTGAGCCCCATCCATTATTTTTGAATTGATACGCCGCTGGTTCAACCATCCTGATGTCATGCATGAATATAAATAATAATTAAAATAATTAATAGAATAGGCCGTAAAAGAAAAACAAAAAATATATATTCACTTTTTTTTTTGGTCTGAGTATAACATAAGTTACTTAGCTCATAATGTTTAATTTAAACAAGAAACATCAGAGACCGGGATACCGTCTATCAAAATTTTAAAACAATCGTTAGATAAATCATGAAAAAATAAGAAACAGACATCGAAAAAAACTTTTTAATATTTTGAAAAATTTCAGAATAAAATACACAAATAAAGATAAAAAGGGAAACAAACTGTTTAGAGCTATTTTTTCTCCTTTTCTTTGCAGAATCATAGTAGCTTACAACGTTTCCATTTATGCTATTTTGAGATGTTTACATACATACTTTCAAACGCATACACAACGGGATCGCGACACGCCGATATTTTTACATTCTCGATAAAATGAATGAATGGAAGCTCTAGTAAGGAAAATGTCGAAGATGCTGGTTTATTTGAATAAAAGAGGAGTTCCAAAATAAATTTCAAAAGTGAAAGCAGCGACACGTGAAAGAGTGTAGCGATGCAATGGATGAGCAATACACTGCAAAGAAAAAGTGTTGATTTTACAGTATAATACTGGCATTCCAGCTGCCAGTATTATACCGTAAAATTAACAGTAATAAACAGTAAAATAAGCAGTAATACGCTGCCGCGCATGCGATTTAAGGAAAAAAAAAACGATTTTAGAAAAAAAAATTGTAAAATGTAGGGTAGATGTGCCAGTAATGGACACCCCCCAATGTTTTTGATTTATATATATATATATATATATATATAAATTGTTGCTTTTTATTTTTTTTATAACTCCCCTTTGCCTGTTTTATAATATGGGTTATTGTTGACACTCTTAAACAAACCAATCAAGAAAACGAAAATAATGTTTCACAGTTCCACTGTTTTTCTGTGAAAATCTTAATGAACATGCTTAAGAGCTGGCTTCACTTAATTTATATCTTCCTTGTTTTCTTGCAAAAATTGCATGTTTTTGTTTGGATAGTAATATAAAACTTTGAATTTCATAGACCAATGGCCATTTACAAAATTTCATTTATTGTTAAGATTTTATGACCGGTGTCCATAACTTACTGAAATGCTTAATTAGTCTCTTTCCGTTAATGGACACCCCATGCGGCCAATACTAAAGGTGTAATTTCAGTACTGCATAAAATCTTTTTATTTAACTGAAAAGCTAAGTAATCAAATTTAATTTTTAAATTTTACTTAGTAGAATGTAATAAGCACTTTTTTTTAAAAAATAAATAAGGTCATTCCATGCCAAAGCAACCAAAAAATTTCAATTTTTAACCTGACCCTTTCAGATTTTAATGGTAGTGTCAGGATTATTCTCCCTGATGATATAAATCAGAATATATTTTTAATTTTTCCCCCATTAGATTTTCATACAATTAATTTTTTTAATTTCGAAAAATCATTTTTTGACTTGCATAAATGTTTTCAATTTTGATTTCCTCAGGTTCTAATCAGGCGTAGGGAGTTGTTTGACCACTCAATTTAAAGAGAATTCCGCAAAGTTTCATTTGATATGCAAGTTGATAAAAAAAAAAAAAAAAAAAAATAGCATTTTTAAAATAAAAAATAAAAAAAAAATTAAATTTTTTTTTTTTTTTTTGAAAAAAAAAAAGTATGTTTTTTGTAATATTATAATCTTGAAATCTTGAAATTTTTAGAGTGGAACTCAATGGGATCAGGAGTGTATGAAATAAAAGCTGAAGATTATCATACAAATAATAAATAAATAACAAAGTAAGCTAGAGTTAGATTATTATTTGTATGGTAATCTTCAGCTTTTATTTGTCATAAATGCAAACATAGTATCAATGATGAAAAGCAAAGAAGTGGGTAGAATGTGACACGTGCAAGAACGCTTATCATTTTAAATGCATTCCAAAATCGCATTCTAAAACCTTTAATGTAATAAATTTATATCTTAAATTTCAATATTTTTTTATTTTCAATATGTTTTCATTAAGTTTTGAACCTAAATACTATCATAAAACAATTATCTAATTAATTTTTGTAGGGTGACCATTAATGGAACAGATGGTGTCCATTACTGGAATAGAGGGTGTCCGTCCATTACTGGAATTTTGAGTGTTTTGATACATTTTTGTTATTACAATTGAATTTTGATTCACATTGGGAAATGAGACTGAGATTGATTAAATAATGTTGATAGATTAATATAATATGAAAACAAGTAAGAAAAATCATGCATCAAGCATAGATTATGAAACACTTTCCAACACTAACAGAATACTTTAACAAACCTTCGCTGTTTAATAAGGCAAATAAAATACCTAAGTAAACATTTTAGAAAACGCAAAATCCATTTGAAAACCAGATTTCAGCAATTACAGGCCACAGCCAGAAAATTACTCCTTCTTTTACGATGCCTTGTATATAATCTATAGATTTGTATATACTTTATACGTATAGTATGCTGCAATTTAATATAGTATAAGAAGCACATAACACAGTTGAAATTTCACCTTCAGCAATTTCTACCAATAGAAGGAAACATATTTGCATTATTTTGTACAACGTAAGATTATTACACGAAACATATTAAGCTAAAGTTTAATTCGTGTAAAAACAGTCTGAAAACTATTGAAATCATTTTTACCAGAAATTATCATACACAGGCGGCTATGTATCCATTTCTTTGCGTGGCCCTGTATATGATTTTACGAGCAGGGAAGACCGAGCTATGCTCGGTCAAAATTAAATTTGAGTTCAAATATCATGACCCATGACCAAAATGACCTACTAATTGAATTTTCTTGAACGTGTGACTTAGCCCAACAGTCTTCTCGTGCCCGAAAACCATAGGATGCAAAATTCAGTGTAAATAGTCTGAGCCGTTTTTAAGATAAAATAGCTTGACACACAATGACCCATGACCTAAATGACCCCCTAATTGATTTTTCTCGAACATGTGACCTAGCCCAACAGTCTTCTCGTGCTCGAAAACCATTGGATGCAAAATTTAGTGTAAATTGAGCCGCTTTTTAGATCTTGACCCACAATGACCCATGAACAAAATGACCCACTAATTGAATTTTCTCGAACATGTGACCTAGCCCAACAGTCTTCTCGTGCTCGAAAACCATTGGATGCAAAATTTAGTGTAAATTGAGCCGCTTTTTAGATCTTGACCCACAATGACCCATGACCAAAATGACCCACTAATTGAATTTTCTCGAACATGTGACCTAGCCCAACAGTCTTCTCGTGCTCGAAAACCATTGGATGCAAAATTTTGTGTAAATTGAGCCGCTTTTTAGATCTTGACCCACAATGACCCAGAAATGACCCACTAATCGAATTTTCTCGAACATGTGACCTAGCCCAATGATTTTCGCGTGCCCGAAACTCGTAGAATACAAAATTTCGTCAAAATCGTTTGAGCCGTTTTTTAGATACAATTAGCTTGACCATGACCCACTAATTGAATTTTCTCGAACATGTGACCTAGCCCAACAGTCTTCTCGTGCCCGAAAACCATTGGATGCAAAATTTAGTGTAAATTGAGCCGCTTTTTAGATCTTGACCCACAATGACCCAGAAATGACCCACTAATCGAATTTTTTCGGACATGTGACCTAGCCCAATGATTTTATCGTGCTCGAAACTCGTAGGACACAAAATTTAATCAAAATCGTTAGAGCCGTTTTTTAGATAAAATTAATTTTACCCGCGTTGACCCACAAATGACCCACTAATCGAAAGTTCTTGAACATGTGACCCAGCCCAATAGTCTTCTCGTGCCCGAAAATGGTCGGATACAAAATTTCGTCAAAATCGTTTAAACCGTTTTTTAGATACAATTAGCTTGACCATGACCCAAAATGACCCACTAATCGAATTTTCTCGAACATGTGACCTAGCCCAATGGTTTTCTGGTGCCCCAAAACGGTAGGATACAAAATTTCATCAAAATCGTTAGAGCCGTTTTTAAGATAAAATTTGCATATATATATATATATATATATATATATATATATATATATATATATATATATATATAATCACACACAAGATTTGCTCGTATTAGAATATATATGATTTATATTCAACAAACATCTCTTAGTACACTAAATATATTTCACGTTCAACAAGCATAACGCGATTAAAAAAAAAACCTTTAAGCAATTTGCGCTGATACACAGTAATGCTTATGAATTATTTTGTGTATTCCTGTATATGATGTATAGCATTTATGCATACCATATGCAAAAATTTAGTTAAACGCATACCTAACTTAAACCGCACTTCCAGCAATTATCGTTTATAGATAATACTTCGGATACAGTACTGTAAATCTTTTGTGTACCCCTGTAAATTAACGATAAATGCTATGCACACCATATTATACAACAAGTATCTTGTAGTAAACCTCAGTAATGTATATCAATTTCATGATAGTTCAAATAGTGTGACATAATTAAAATACTCTGCAAACAGTTTCCACCTATAAACCATCATGTGACCGAATACTTTTGTGTGGCGCTGCAAATGAACGATAAATGCTTTACACTCCATATTCTACAATCTACAGAAAGCATGTTTCAGTGCACATTAGAAAATGATATCAATTTCAACATGGGGTCATTCCATGTCAAATCAACGTGGTGTCTGGACCCTGACGTCTCAGATTTCTGTAATTTTTTGTTTATAGTTTGTATCCATGGAGTATATGAAAAATCTAATTTTTTTTTCCTTAGCGTTTTTTTTTTTCGGGGATTTTGAAAATGGCCAAAAGTACCAAATTTAACCAAACTTTCAATCACATGATCCTCTACAATTCTCTAACAAATTGGGCTAGCGAGCTTCTGTTACATCTTATCTTAAAGTCCTTCTAATGGGCTTTAATATGATATGTAACACTAACTATTTTGACAAATTTTCAAAATTTTTGAATTTAAATTGTTCAAAAACACCATTTAAATTTTTTTTTTTTTTAAATATATGTTAATCTTTGATTTTTTGGTTACAAGCATGCAAAATTTCAAGATGGAAAAATTATGGGATTTTGAGCTATTAATTTTTGAATAAGAATGGTTTATTGAAACTTTTCAGGTAACTGGTTCCTTATACCTTAAAAATTAACAGTTCAAAATCCCATCATTTCACCATCTTGAAATTTTGTATACTTGTAGCCAAAAAATCAAAGAATAACACTTTTTTTTTTTTTTTTTAAGTAAAAATGGTGTTTTTGAAAAATTTGGGAAATTTATTTAATTTAAAATAGTTAGTGTTGCATATCATATTAAAGTCCATAAAAAGAGCTTTCAAATATGATATAACTGAGCTCTCTAGCCCAATTTTTTTACAGATTTGCAGAGAATCTTGTGATTGAAAACTTGAATTAAATTTCGTACTTTTGGCCAAAATTCCGTAAAAAAACAAAAACCGCTAAGAAAAAAAAGTTTAAAAATAGATTTTCATATACTAAATTGAATCAAATTATAAATAAAAAGTTATAGAAATCTGAGATGTCAAGGTCCAAAACTTGCATTTATTTCGTTGATTTGACATGGAATAACCCAGTCATTCCATGTCAAATCAACGTGGGGTCTGAACCTCAACATCTCAGATTTCCATAATTTTTTATTGTAAATTGTATATGAAAAATCTTTTTTTTTTTACAGAATTTAAAAAATTGGCAAAAGTACCAAATTTAACCCTATTTTCAATCACAAGATCCTCTACAATTCTGTAACAAATTGGGCTAGAGAGCTCAGTTGTATCTTATTTGAAAGCTCTTTTTATGGTCTTTAATATGATATGCTAGAGATCTGCACGGACCGGGCTCGGGCTTATTTTCCTTCACGGCACTCAGGCCGGGCCCAGGCCATACTTTTTCTGAAGACTCTGACCGGGCCGAGTGATTACTCTTTACGGGCCGGGTTCGGGCCTTACTTTTTTCCTGAAGGATCAGGCCGCGACTTAAATTATTTTTTCTGTACAGAGCCGGGACTGGTTTCATTCTTCCTAGTCTTCACGCCTCAAAATTTTCAGTCCTGGTTTTGACCCGTATGAAAATCATTGTCTCGGCGTGCCCTGGTCTGTTCGAAGGTCAGTAAAATAAGACCTAGCACAAAAATCTTTGCAAAAAATGCATACATTTTTAAATCGCCATTATTCTACAACTAAACATTAAAATTTATTCTTTTGAAAGAATAGTAGATTTGTACGCTTATTAAAATATGGCTAAATTAAAATATAGTGAAACGTGTGAAAAAGAACCTGCTTATGACGGAATCCTGTCTTAAACTGAAAAATGTGTTGACCCATGCAAAATGAATATACTAATACGTAAGAAAAGAATATATAATACATTTACACCTACTAAGAAGGCAAGTTGTCTATAACTCATTTTTTTTCTTACTTATGCAATTGCATCTTAGAAGATTTTACTGTATAACATTTTTCTGATTTTTTAGCACTTCAATACATGGAATATGGATTAATAATATTAATGATAACTTAAACACATACATACAACAAATAGAGATTTATTAAAAAAATAAATATTCCAGGTTGCGGCACCTCTATAAAAATGAAGATTATAAACATGAAAAAAAAAAGGCTAAGATAGGAATTTTTGGTTAGATCTCCTACGAGGCAAATTTTTAACCAAATCAACGTAAAAATCAATATTTTGTAGAAATTCACTCGGGCCGGGCCGGGCTTGGACCGAAATTTTAATTTTTTTTCGGGCCGAACTTTTAGCTTTTATACCGGGCTCGGGCCGAACTTTTAAATCGGGGCGAGAAGAATTTTTTTGTGCGGGTCGGGCTGGGGCTGGGGCCGGGCCTGGAAATTTCGGCCCGTGTAGACCTCTATGATATGCAACACTAACTATTTAGAGTAAAATAAATTTTTTGACAAATTTTTAAATTAAAAATTTTTTAAACACTTTTTGTAACTTTTTTTTTTCAAAAAATTATATGTTAATCTTTGATTTTTTGGCTACAAGTATGCAAAATTTCAAGATGGTGAAATGATGGGATTTTGAACTATTAATTTTTAAGGTATAAGGAACCAGTTACCTGAAAAGTTTCAATAAACCATTCTTATTCAAAAATTAATAGCTCAAAATTCCATCATTTCTCCCTCTTGAAATATAAAGGTTCTAAGAATAAAAACGAAGTTTCGTTTTTAAATACGAAATAATAAATAATTGATAAATAATTATTTATTAATATTAATATAATAAATATTAAAAATAATTGTTAATATCAATTTTTTTCTTTCTTTCACGTTAACGTAGGTGACGAAATAAAAATTTCTGAGGACGGTAACATATACAAATAGATCAAATAGATATTTTACTGCAGAGAAAAATGGTATCGGAAAGGAAACAAAAAAGTGCATTGCTGGTTAGCGTACCTAAAATTTCATGTATTTATCTAATAAACATATTAAATTAAATTTTGAATTTTTTTTTTTTTTTTTTTTTTTTTTTTATATATTTTTTAAAAGAATCGTTCACTCGTTCACTCGTTTTTAGCGTAAAGAAAAGTGACATAAATGTCGATTCGAAAGGAAAACGAACTCAATTCGGCCTTCGCGTAGAAGAATCAAATATTGCACAAATCGAATTACATTTCAATAATCACAAATATTACTCGTTTGAGCGGTCCAAACTGAGTTCGGGCAACAGGTAAGAGGCTCAACTATATTAATCTGAGAAATATACTAATCAATCAACGACCAACTGATTTCCTCAAAACAACTTATTTCAAAAAGCCAAATGTTAAGGACTTAACAATTTAAGGGAAACTAAATACTGCAGCGTAAAGAAACTGGAGATATTTTTTGAATGCGAGAGTGAATGGTAAAGAATGAATAAACCCCGTGATAAATTATTTTAAGTCCTGCAAATTCGACATAGCTTGTAATTCAGAACATTATTAAGTGATAAAGTTGATGTTGGAGTCGGCAACAACCCAAAAAATTATTTGACAGTTACTGAGTTGGTCTAGAATTCATACATAACACTGCCTTACAACCCGTAGTCACTCTATTAGCAAGACATTCACTACGAAAGCATACGATGGAAATTATAGATCCAAAAAAGGATTTACATATACGGAATATATATTACAAAATCTTATTTTCACCATGTAAAAAAAAAAAAAAAAGAGCAGAAAATATCATACAACAGTTTCAGCTCCGCTAAAAGTTATTAGTGATCTTTTTCACTTCAGAATAATAAATGATTACAAAAAAAAAAAAAAAAAAAAAAAAAAAAAAAAAAAAAAATCTATTTTTGGCTCATAATTGGTGGTTCTAAACATTTTTTTCCCCAACATAAAATAAAAATAGATTAAATATGCTTATGTAATTGTGTCATTTTAAAATCTTTACACCCTCACAAAATGTTTAGAAATTTTAATTTATGTTATTTATTTATTTTTTAATAGAGAAAATCTCATGCAAACATATCGGAGAGGCTAAATATCTATAATTAGAAATATCTTCAAGCTCATCAAACAAAACCATCTGGTGGAGTTAGATTTTCACCTACGGGCATGCTACAACTGAATCGAAAGGAAAACATAATCCATAGAGTGCTGTATTTTAAACAGGAGATGTTGACGGTGTGTTACTATGGAAACTGAAAAGAGTGGGAAGTACCTCCTTCTATAATAACCGTAAAGATAGAGAAATTACGTGAGCTATGTCTAGCAGCAATCATTTTCAGAACACAAGCTGAAGTAAAAACACATGATCTAATAATTAGGATAGATTTCATAATTTGTGACAGAAACATGTCACGTACACAAAAAATAAATTGTTTTTATTTCAATGGATAAAGAAAAGCGAATATATATGTACATATATCTATACAAAAGCATATCCGTAAGTAACGCTGACGTCATATTGACAGCAGAAACAACCTGTCCAATAAATTTCGCTTTTGCTGCCATTTTTTTCATTTATAAACAACGCACAATTTCAATTTTTACACCGTCGAATATAAAAATAAAGTACTTTCAAATGAGACTTGTTCAAAAACTGTATTTTAAGTTACTAATTTTTTATGAAATTAAAAATAATTTTCAAGCATTGAATGTTTTTAAATCTGCCATTCAACCCAATTATGGAAAATTAAACACTTAAAACATTGCAAATAATTCAGTATTTGTTTGGGTTGGGTTGATTATTGACGACCAATTATCTACACTTGGGATATAGGCCCGGGAGGAGTGCCCTTCGTGGGGGTCTTTCTAAGGGTACCTAACCCGTATTTACGCATGGATAAATCCACGTCTCGAAGAAAACCACGAAAACTCCGAACGATTAGGCCGACGGGCGCGATTGGGATCGAACCCAGCACCTCCCGTCTACCAGCTTCGAGAGCAGAACCTCTCAGCCACTGGTGGGGCCAGTATTTGTTTGTTTCAGTGTAATATCCCAAAACTAAATTACCAAACGAAACTGAAACGTTACAAATAAATAAATAAAACACGAATTTAAAAGATATTTAACACTAAAACACTATAGTGGGTTAAGAAATTATAAGACCACTAACGAATTGGTGCACTTCTGAAGAAGAAGACACAATATGCAAATTTTTAGCGTGTGTATTTAAAATTGATCGTAGAAAGTTTTCTGTTATAATTGCTACATTAAAATTTAAGTTACATTTTATTAAAATCTTCTAATTTTTTTAAAACATAAATAAGGTGACTGTTAAGAAATTATAAGACCACCTGAAGAAATTAACATATTATACGCACATCGGAATCATTATAAAACATACGCGTTTGCATTATTCGCGAGAAGCAAAGGTGCAGGTTTAGGTAGTGTTATTTACGATATATTTGAAGATGACGCGGGGTAAAGAGTTGTCTCGACCAAAGTAAGAAAAATTTGGTTTTATAGAGGTGCTGGTAAATCTGAACGAGAAATAGCTCGGTTAATGAAGTGTTCTAAAACTGCCATTCACAATGAAGTAATTAGAAAAAAAGGATTCAAATAAAATTAAACGATCTGGAAGAAAAAGGATTTTGACAGAACGGGATGATCGACAAATAATTAGATTATCAACTCAAAAAGGTCTTTCAACTCGGGAAATTTCGAACCGTTTCAGCAAAAGAACCTCTCACGTAACAGTTTGGAAGAGTCTGAAATCAAATAGTAATGCAAAATGTATGAAACTGTTGAAAAAAAACGAGGTTAATGAAACATCATAAAGAAGAAAGACTGAAATGGGCTAAAAATGTCATGTCATGGGACAAGAAATGGAAACAAGTGATATTTTCAGATGAAAAAAAAAATTAATCTTGACGGTCCGGATGGTTATAAACACTATTGGCATGATTTGAGGAAGGAACCGAAACAATGCTTCAGTCGACAAATGAGAGGAGGATCAGTAATGGTTTGGGGAGCTTTTAGTCATGATGGATATGCGATTTAACCCGAATTTCGGGACGTATGAACTCTGCGCAATATCAGGCTATGTTATATGATCATTTGATACCGTTTGGACCTTTTTTAGGTGGTACTAACTGGATGTTTCAGCAGGACAATGCTTATTGCCATGTGTCTAAATCCACCCAGCAATGGTTTAAAAAAGAAAAAATCATGTTTTGTCATGGCCAAGTCGAAGTCCAGACTTGAACCCTATGGGAAAATCTTTGGGGCGTATTAAGTCGCAAAGTTTATGCTAATAATAAATAGTTTTTATCTGCCAATGAACTAGAAGTAAGCCATTGTAAAAGAATGGCACAATATTTCTGAATCTGTACTTAATCACCTGGTCACTTCTATGAAAAACAGAGTGTTTGAGGTTATAAGGAAAAATGGAGGAGCAATGTCGTATTAATTTACATATTATTTTTGTTTTTAGACAAATGGTCTTATAATTTGCTAACAGTGTATTTTTCAATCATTGCTTATATTTTTGTTAACATACTTATTTATTGCATTATTCAAAATTATTGCAAACTAATTTTAATAAATATGTTGTAT
Organism: Maratus michaelseni; assembly: GCA_963931845.1. Taxonomy (NCBI): domain Eukaryota; kingdom Metazoa; phylum Arthropoda; class Arachnida; order Araneae; family Salticidae; genus Maratus; species Maratus michaelseni. Next base: position 173,050,156 of record OZ007587.1, on the reverse strand, counting down.
TTTGATATCTCATGTGTTTAAACTATAATTAGAACTTTTATTTACTTCATAATTTTCAAAATCAAAGCGCTCTTATAATTTCTTAACGCACCGTAAACTATCTAAAAAAGAAATCTGGAATAATATTAAACACTAACATAATGAGAACCACAAAGGTTTTAAAAATAGGGAAATGTTTTGCAATTGACCACTGGCATACGTTAATACGAAACAGGGGTCGATGCAGGTTTTTTTTCTTGGGGCCCATTTTGTGAAAAGTAAAGGTTATTTTTGTGAAATTTTATTATATTTTTGTGAAAAATAAAATTTTGTAATTAAAGTCGAAATCCAGCTACTCAAATTCGAACCAAGCGTTTATTAACAAAAACTTTTTAAAATACTTTTGCTGAAGTTTTCCTCTCTGGTGATCTTGTTTGTTTACAAATTATACATTTTAAAAGTCAAAGAATAATAAATAAATAATAAATGTAAGTTTTTATAAAATGGAATTTTGTGAAAGTGCTTATTTTGTTAAAAGGAATTTTGTGAAGGGTCCCATTTTATCAAATTGAATTTTGTGAAGGGGGCCATTTTATCAAATTCAATTTTGTGAAGGGGCCCATTTTATCAAATTGATTTTTGTGAAGGGGACCATTTTATTAAATTTATTTTTGTGAAGGGGCCCTAAATAGGCCCCAAATTTTGTCTGGATCGACCCTTGCGAAAGTACCAAAAAATGCTTTTTGTTGTTGTTAGTGGGCTATTTAAGAAAATATACGAGATACTAGAAAATATACCTTTGAAATATACAATATACATTTTTCGATTAACTCTTCCAATTTTAGAAAAAAATCCTTTGGCTATATTTTATAAAAACTTAAAACAAATATCACAGTCACACTATAGGCGTCGAAAGGAGTGAGTGGAGGAAGGGGACGGCCATTGCCTATCCCTCATATACAGTTTGAAAAAATTAATATTAACTAAATTTTATTTTTCTCTGGTGGTTAAAAAAAAAGGAAGTAAGATTTTTTTTTTTCCTTTACAAATGATTTTAAATAATTAAACACTAAGTACAAGAGAAACTAAAAACTTTTCGTCAGGGCGGCGGAGACCCCCTGATCCATCCTTGCGTCAAGAATATGAAGATAAATAGTAATAATCTGAAAATTTCCGACTGCCGTAAGGTCGGTCACATGACGAAATCACTTATCTTTCACTTAAGAAATAACTCCGTCGTTATATCAACAGACTTTCTGGCTGTAAAATACTACTGTAGCAACCTAACGCCCCCCAAAAAAAAAAAAATTAAAAAAAAAAAAAAAAAAATCCCTCCTTGGAATTTTATTACCGTCAACAGAAATTTTTCATTGTGTTTTAAAAATCGCATAAATTCAAATTATCAACACACACACACACACATATATATATATATATATACACAGTAAAACCTCTGAATAACAGACACCTCGGGAGCACAGAATTTGTCCGCTATTGAGAGTTAAAAATGTACAAATATACAGGTTTTGGGGATCACAAAAGTGTCCGCTAAATAGAGGTGTCCGCTATTCGGGAGTGTCCGTTATGGAGGTTTTACTGTATATATTAAAAGATTCCCGAGGGTTTTCTCTATATAGGGATATAAAATATAACATTGGATGGCTAAGATATGAAATATAGCATTTAAAAGAACATTGTTTTTCTTTTTTTTTCCCCTATTCGACGGTGTAAAAATTTAAATTGTGCAATGTTTAGAAGTTAAAAAAAAAAAAAAAAAAGCCGTAAAAGCGAATTTTATGGGTCAGGTCTCAGGTGTAATTAATATTTATTATCTTCTGTACTCAAAAATGTAAAGTATGTAAAAGAAAATTTATTCTTTTAGATGATTATACAAATTTTTAAATATGGCTAAAATTAATATTTTTTTATTTTTAAAAATTGATTTACATTTGAAAAGGAATATACATATACATTTCAAGAAGAGAAGAAAAAGCATTTATCAATAAAAAACAAAAATTTTCCAATGTAAAACAAGTTTTCTAGAGACAAAAGTAACTACACGGGAAAGCCATTTCTGACACTCGGTATCCGATTTTTATCTTATTTAACAAATGATGAATAATGCAGTTCAATTTGTGTTTTACTCGGGTTCTTCTGTCTGCAAAGATATTATTCGATTTTTTTTACTACTCTGATCTTTTGATTTGTATTGAAATGGCACTATCCTATTAACGACGATGTAAGCACATAAAACTGTTTTATTCATTTACTTTTCAACAATTTTGTTCTTTTCCTGATTATCAAAATCTGAAATTCACGTATGACACAGCAATCCACCGAATAACTTTAATTTTATTTATTTTGAAAATTATAAGAACTAATCAAATGTATGAATATAACGCTTAAAATCTGTTTACAGATAAGAAAATAAAAGAAAAAGGAAAGAAACTTTTTAAATAGCAATTTAGTTTTCTTCTAAAAATTGTTTGGTTAAGAATAAATTTTAATGTTAGGAAAAGTAAATGCATTATGTATAAATCAATTTAGCTTCAAATCAGCAATTTAGTTTTCTTCTAGAAATTGTTTGGTTAAGAATATATTTAAATGTTAGGCAAAGTAAATGCATTATGTATAAATCAACAATTATAAACTTGTTAAGTCAAACGTTGTTATAAAAAAGACAAAGGGATCATTGTTTCTCTTTGTTCTCGCAATAACCATGTTTAAGATCTCGTATTATAAAAATAAGGCAAAAAAAAAAAAAAAAAAAAAATGAATAAAATACTTGAAAATCACAGAATAATCACACTCTTACATGACCACTTTTATGTTCCTTCATTAACGCAACGTAAAATTAAGTTACTTGTTTAAAATTGACTTCTTTGAATTTGAAATTAATAATTTGGAATTTATATCCTGAAATCGTAACCGAAGAAAAAAATATGGCCGTTTATTTTTTAATTTAAGTAAGCTTTAAAATGGAGTTATTTTTCTCTATTATTATTATTATTATTTTAAATCTTAACTTCATATTATTAGACGCTTTTATTTAATTTAACTTGGCTTCATGACCATGTAAAAATGAAATTTCGTTATCGATTCAGTGGCGTAGCCAGAACTTCTTTTCGGAGGTGGTGCAGAATTTTCCTTCAGATTATCTATATAGCAAAACATACCAAGATAAAATCGCAATGAGTGGTAAAAATTTCGTTTTAGACAAGTTTTCGTTTTAGCAGGTGTAATTCTATGATATTCTTTTCCATGGGACCAAGGAAAGTTTCCTTTTAAGTCAGCATTCCGTTGTAGGTAGGTGCCGTTTTCCCACGTTTTGCTGTATTTATATAAATATACCTTTTCATGTTATAAGAATAATAAAACCTGTGAAAACGGAACCTGACTATAACAGAATTGTGCCTTAAACGACATTAAAATCTGCCTTAAAAGCATTACATGGTCCTGATATGGATTACCATACAATTAAATCCGCTGAGATTTTTCACCGCAGCGATGATGTCTTAATAAGTTTTATTGCATTTATAAACACACATTATAATACAATAAAACCTGTAAAAGTAAAACATTTCGAATGCGGAATCTTGTTGTAAAAGGAAGAGTTTCAGTATCCCGACGAAACGAACAATACATCTTATTGAGCAAGTGTATCTTAGAGGTATAATTACTTACACTTCTGTAATCAGAAACCTGTCATAAACGGTAACGGAAACATTCATAGCCCCGACGAAAGACATACCTTCAAATTATACCTGCAAAGACGGACACCTATTTAAAGCGAAAATTTTAAAGGATCTTTACGATTCCGTCTTAGCAGTTTTTACTAGTTTTGTACCCACGATTCAGTAAATCAGTCCTTTGTTCGGGAGGGGTCCGGAACCACTGGAGCTCCCCCTTGGCTACGCCACTGAGTCGATTTATCACTCACTTCCTTATGTACTAGAGTTCTAGAAATTACGTGGAGCTTGTGTTGTTCCCAATGGGAATACAATATTTTTAGAACATAATTATCAATTTTTAATAGATTAATTTTAAGTGAAATATGTTTATACCCTGAGAAAACAATTTACAAATCCTAATTAATTTATCTAATTTTCAACGATTATTTAAATCTATCACCATGTGACTCAACAATAAATATATCTGGAGGCACGGCAGTGCCTCCGCCAAGTCGAGAGAGGACAGCCGTAAGCATACTTTTCTGGAAGCAACTCAGGGCACTTTTGACCCCCCCATATCTCCGCGCTGGAGTATCCCAAAAATTTGAAACTTCAATTATAGAGAGTATTTGGCACACAGGACCAAAATTTAAAATTACAACTTTCTGTCTTTTCTAGTTCAGACGATATATGAACTCAAACATTCGATTTTTTGTCACTTCTTACTCACTCGTTCACGCGTCATCAAAAAGATTGGGTAGATCCCATAGCCCCAGAAACTTGACATTTGGAAAAAAGGTAGTGTTTAGGATACAAAGAAGGGAAAAATTATAAAATCCAGAAAATTCGAAAAAAAAACATTCGAAAATTCAACAAATTCCATCAAAATTGAAAATTGAAAATAATACGATCTTGTAGTCTTGGAAACTTAAGATTTGGTGTGAAGGTAGTGTTTAACATCCAGAAAAAGAAAACATCAAAAACACCAAAAAAATCGAAAGCAAAATTGAAAAAATCGAAGAAATTGAAAAAAACCGAAAATTTGAAGACAATCCGATTTTGTTGCGCTAGAAAATTCAAATTAGGAATAAAGGTAGTATTTAGGATACAGAAAAAGGAAAAATAAAAAAAATCCAGAAAACTCGAAAAAAAATAAAAAAAATCGAAAAAAATTGAAAAAATGAACATAGTTTGACACGATAACGCTCGTATTTATAAATTAATTTGGATGAAACTAATTGTGTGTATTAAGCTCACCAATGCTTCGACCGAGTTCGTTGGCCAGCTTGGTCCGCCATCTTGTTTCAAGATGGCGGCCACGGAAAATTTTAAAACTAAAATAAATATACAAAAAAGTTAAAAATTCAAGTTTATTTTTTAATTAGGTGTTAGGACTTGATACAAGGATTCCAGAGCATTTTTTGTTTTACCTCTATCTTAAAAATTGGCTGAGATAGAGCAGTTTGAAATTCTAGGGTGGCTGACATTTTGAAACAAAACAGCACATTACAAAAAACCAACGATAAATTTATATTCAATAATGGTCAAGCAGGTGCAATCCCGAATGAATACTCCGTGTTATTATAACTGTAACTTTGACTTCGAAATTTTGATACGTTGCATTTTCTATTTGTTGATATTTTTGAACTATGATTTACACTAAGTGAAATGTTGTTGTTGAAGAGGGATTTTCCATGTAAATCCGAAACGTCCAATTTTAATATGTTTTTAATGTTTTATGAAAGTGTATTGTAATGTCTGTAATTTTAATGATTTTAATATAAATTTATAAGTTTTAGTGAACGCGATTTCTCGCAAATTATTTTCTTTCATTGTTGTAATCATTTTCCCAATCATACGCATAAAACTATATATTCATATCCATTAGCGCCAAATTCTCGCCAAACTTGGCGACAATTGGCGAAATCTCGCCAAATTTGGCGACAAAAATAAGTCTTCATAAATGAAGCCAACTTGGCTATAGCTCAATAATTTGGCGAATTTCTTATTCATATTCAGTGTAAACGAATCTTTTGTAAACGGTTTCTTTGCATTTTAACTTGCTGTTTTCGAGTAACATTAGCTAAAATTTTAAAACGAAGATATAGGAAAGCTACCTTTTCCTGCCGGTACAGGCCGGAGGACTTTTTTATGAGTTGTTGGATGCAATCTATGTTTTGCATTAAATAAAGTAAAACATTGAAAAAGAAATCCCACAGGATGGGGATAGTTTGTTTTAGATAGATTTTAAGATAATTGTCCTATTAGCTAGTACACCTTCCGTTATTGTTTTGTGTTATTTTCCCCGGATTATGCTTTTCTTTTCTTTTGTTTACGAATTTTGTAATCTGGAGGCACGGTAGTGCCTCCGCCAAGTCGAGAGAGGACAGCCGTAAGCATACTTTTCTGGAAGCAACTCAGGGCACTTTTGACCCCCCCCCCCCATATCTCCGCGCTGGAGTATCCCAAAAATTTTAAACTTCTTTTTTCTAGAGTATTTGGTACACAGGACCAAAATTTAAAATTACAACTTTCTGTCTTTTCTAGTTCAGACGATATATGAACTCAAACATTCGATTTTTAGTCACTCACTCACTCACTCGTTCACGCGTCATCAAAAAGATTAGGTAGATCCCGTAGCCCTAGAAACTTGACATTTGGAAAAAAGGTAGTGTTTAGGATACAAAGAAAGGAAAAATTATAAAATCCGGAAAAAAAAAAAAAAAAAAAAAAAAAAAAAAACATTCGAAAATTCAACAAATTTCATCAAAATTGAAAATTGAAAATAATACGATCTTGTAGTCTTAGAAACTTAAGATTCGGTGTGAAGGTAGTGTTTAATATCCAGAAAAAGAAAACATCAAAAACACCAAAAAAATCGAAAGCAAAATTGAAAAAATCGAAAAATCGAAACAAATCGAAAAATTTCAAATAATCAGATTTTGTTGCGCTAGAAATTTGGAATTCGGAACAAAGGTAGTATTTAAAATGAAAAATAAGGACAAATTAAAAATTCCGGAAAATTAGAAAAAAAAAATTCAAAAATTCGAAAGAAATTGAAATAATTAAAATAATTTGATTTTTTAGCCTTAGAAACTTAAAATTCGCAGTAAAGATAGTGTTTAGGATTCAGAATAAGTTAAAATAAAAAACGCAATAAAATTCGAAAATAAAATCAAAAAATCGAAAATATCGGAAAAATCGAAAAATAAGGAAAATTTGAAAATAATTCGATTTTATAGCGCTAGAAACTTGTAATTTGGAATAAAGGTAATATTTAAGATACTAAATAAGGAAAAATTCAAAAATATGGATAATTCAAAATATACCCATAAATTAGTGCAGACGATATATGAACTCAAAGTTTCGATTTTTTGTCCTTCACACACTCACTCACTCTCGCGTCGTCAAAAAGATTGGGTAGATCCCGCAGCCACAGAAACTTAAAATTTGGAATGAAGCTAGTGTTTCGGATACAAAGAAAAAAAAATTAACAAATCCGGAAAATTAAAAAAAAAAAAAAAACATTCGAAAATTCAAAAAAATCGAATAAAATTGAAAATTGAAAATAACACGATCTTGTAGTCTTAAAAACTTAAAATTTGGTGTGAAGATAGTGTTTAGAATTCAGAAAAAGAAAACATCAAAAACACACACACACACAAAAAAAATTGAAAATAAAATCGAAAAATCGAAAAAAATCGAAAAATTTCAAATAATCCAATTTTGTTGCGCTAGAAACTTGGAATTCAGAATAAAGGTAGTATTTAGGATGCAAAATAAGGAAATATTAAAAAATCCAGAAAATCCGAAAAAAAAATCAGAAATTCGAAAATTCGAAAAAGATTGAAAAAAATTTAAATAATTTGATCTTTTTGTCTTAGAAACTTAAAATTCGCGGTAAAGACAGTGTTTAGGATTCAGAATAAGTTAAAATAAAAACGCAATAAAATTCGAAAATAAAATTAAAAAATCGAAAGAATTCGAAAAATAAGGAAATTTTGAAAATAATTCGATTTCATAGCGCTAGAAACTTGAAATTTGGAATAAAGGTAATATTTAAGATACTAAAATAAGGAAACATTAAAAAATATGGATAATTAAAAAAAATCGAAAATCAAAAAAAAAAAAAAAAGAAAAAGAAAAAGAAAGAAAGAAAGAAAGAAAGAACGAAAGAAAAAGAGAGAAATTGAAAATAATACGATCTCGTTGTTTTAGAAACTGAAAATTTGGTGTAAAGGTAATGTTTAGGATTCAGAAAAAAAAAAATGAAAAACACAACAAAAATTGAAAAAAAAATCGAAAAAAACAACGAAAATTTGAAAATAAATCGATTTTGTAAAGCTAGAAACTTAAAATTTGGAATAAACGTAGTATTTAGGATACAAAAAAAGAAATAAATAAAAAATCTGTAAAATCTGTAAAATTCGAAAAAAAAATTCGAAAATTCGAAAAATTGAGAAAAATTCGATTTTGTAGCTTTAGAACTTAAAATTCGGCGTAAACTTATTGTTTAGGATACAGAAAAAGGAAAAATTAAAACACAATAAAATCGAAAATAGAATAAAAAACTCGAAAAAGATCGGAAATTTCAAAATAATTCGATTTTGTAGCGCTAGAAACTTGAAATTTGTAATAAAGGATACAAAATAAGAAAAAATTAAAAAATCCAGAAAATTATAAAAAAATTTCGAAAAAATCAAAAATTAAAAATAATTTTATCTTGTAGTCTTAGAAACTTAAAACTTGGTGTAAAGGTAGTATTTACTATTCAATAAAAGGAACAATTAAAATATTCGTTAAATTCGAAAATAAAATCGAAAAATCGAAATATCTTTAAGAAATCGAAAATTCGACAACAATTTGATTTTGCACTGCTAGAAACATTAGTTTTAAGATAATTGTCCTATTAGATAGTACAACGACCCTAATTGTTTTATGTTATTTCCCCCGGATTGTGGTGTTCTTTCCTTTCATTTACGAATTTCGTTATAGAAAAGTTCCGCTATGAGACTGGCTACGATATAGGCGATTTCATTATAGACAGGTTTGTTTTCTTTCACAGGTTGTACTATATTTACTTCACATATGAAATATGGATTGTTAAATGATGTTAGCTCCACAAAAATTTTCACAGCTCCCCTACCCTCCCGACATTACTGGCTGGTTATGGCTTGATAGTCCTTTCTAAATAAAATCATGGTGACTCTAAGATTCACTTGATTTATCTCTAAATTGAACCTAAATGATCCTAAGATGACGGATCAAATAATTGCTATATTGGCATGACAATCAGGTAACTTAGAATTAAAATCGAAAAATCAACAAATTTATAAAAAGTCGAAAATTTGAAAATAATTCGATTTTGTAGTCCTAGAAGCTTGACATTTGGCAGAAAGGCAGGGTTTAGTACACAAAGTAAGGAAAAATTAAAATATCCGTAAATAATGAAAAAAAGACTAAAAAAAACGAAAAAAAAAAAAACCATCGAAAAAAGGAATATAGTTTGATTTATTGGAAATTTCTGGAAATTTTAATTTGGCTTTCTTTTTATACTAAAAAGTTCTTTTATGTTAAATATCAAGTATCTAGGGCTGCGAGTAATATCTCAGATGGATAGCACCTATCCTGGAAGCAATTGAGAGTACTTTTGACACTCCCCCACCCATAACTTAGTGCTTGCCTAGGAACCTGAAATCTCTTTTTATCTACAGTACTTTGCAAACGAAACTAAAGCTTCAAATTTTTGATACCTGTAAATAATAGGGACAGAGTTTGGGCTTAGCGAAAATCAGTGGATGATCACCAAAAAGAACTCAAAATCAAGAAAAGGAGGATTACTTACAAAAAGAAGTGAAATCTCATCAAAAAGTCACCTGTAAAAAATGCAGCCAAGTCTCGTAACTCATTTACCGTAAAAAGTACTGAGATCGTATAAAGCCAAGTTTAACTATCTTATTAACTCTGAAATTTTCATTCACAAATCACTCCTAGTCTCTACATCTTTAGTTAATTATTATTTTGTGACTTGGCAATTACGCAGCACAGGGAAGTTATTACACCTTACTGTGTTATGGGATGGGATGGGATGGGATAATTTAATTAAGACAAATTATATATACGCACAGGGAAGTTATTACACTTTAATATGTTATAGTATTATTTGATTAAGACGACTAACTATATACATCACATTCTCGTGCTACGTAATTGCCAAGTCATAAAATAATAATTAACTAAAGATGTAGAGACTAGGAGTGATTTGTGAATGAAAATTTCAGAGTTAATAAGATAGTTAAACTTGGCTTTATACGATCTCAGTACTTTTTACGGTAAATGAGTTACGAGACTTGGCTGCATTTTTTACAGGTGACTTTTTGATGAGATATTTCTTACAAAAATGCAAAATACCATTTGCAGTAATATAAAAATCTTTTATTTTTCTTTTCTGTTGCCACATCTTAAAAAGAAACTGGGCAATATATATATATGTATATATAACCAGAGGGCCCGTGCGAAGATTTCGCACTGAAATCTAATATTTTTAGGTACTTCTCTATTAACCTGTCGACCGCTTTTCATAACTAAAAACTACCGACAAACTGTAAGATTAAACGCCAAAAATGCAGTCCCATTTACTTGATGTCAGAATCAATATGCGTGTTTGTTACGTCATCTAGTGGTATTACATTCGACATTTGCGTGTATTTTTCATTATGTTTTACTGATTTAGTAGTTATTTTATTAATTAAAATAACAATTGTGTCCTTAAATTCTTATATTTTATTTATTTTTTGATATTCCAATGGCAACGTTCTCCCGTTTATTTGGCGATAGTTTTTTGTTATGAAAAGTGGTCGACGGGATAATAGAGAAGTATAATTTTTTATCAATATGTAATATTTATTAGATGCAGGTTTAAACTTCTAAAGAAAAAGCAAGGATAAAAATATCTGCAAACAACATTTAGTTGTTAGTCAAGCCAGAATATCATCTAATTTATTCCATCAAAGTTAGACTAAAAACTGATCCAAGATTGCTGAAGGCACGCGCGAGAAAAAAAATTAACAATCGTATTTTGACTGCATTAGAGGATGACGTCATCCGCTTCGGGAAAACCATGGGACTTAGAAATATCAATCTAAACATTTCAATTTCAATTTCGCTTTTTAATCATAAGTATAAAATAAATCCGTGCGGTGTTTTTTATAATAATTGCTATGAGCATCCTATAATGTGGTATTTTATTTTTTTGGCATTTCAGGAAAACCTTTCATTTCTTTCATGAAAACAATGTCGATTTAATTTTTCAATTTCAGCAAATTTTAATCAAAAACATGTTTTAACGATTTGTTAAGTGGGCTATGTCAGAAGCCTGTTCTAAAACCTTTCATATGGTATCTCATTCGTTGTTCTGCGTTTCATATTTTCTGAGTAAAAGGGATGTTGACAGGAGAAATAATATATAAGGATAATTGTGAAGATGGTTAGATGTTGTGTAGTTGGTTTTTACATAGAAATGTAGCATCATATAAAGAACGTTCATTTTCATTTATAAAACACGAATTTTAAATTCGAGTTGGAGTTAACTTCGATAATTAGGAGAGATTAGGGAGACATGGGACAATTTTAACAAAAATATTTTTTAGCAAATTATGTTTCGCTAGTACAAAACTGAAATTTTCAGAATAACATCTTGAAACATTTTAACACATTTTTAAAATATAGATTTGATTATAATAGTTCAAATTTTAGGTTAATAAGCCAATTAAATTAACAAGAAAAATGTCAGACAGGGATGGGACATGTTTTTAAAATTAAAATTCATATTTAATTTTCCCAAATGTGGTGAAAAAATGACAAAAACAGTGTGACATTTACATTCCTTAGGTTTATTGTAAATCCTAACATTTATTTTATCTTATATTATACTTTGTAAAATCCAAATGAAATGAAAAATATGCTTGTGCCCGAGTAGTGCCGCCAATTATTTTTGGTGGATGCAGGGGTCAGAGTGAACAATTCATAAAATATAGGACATTTTTCGCGAAAAATATAGAACATTATATAGGACATTTAGAAAACAGCGATATAGGAAATATTTAGCAAAAAAAAAAATTTATTTAACGCATAATCTATATTACTTGATAAATTTTCACTAATTAATGATACTAAATCAAGATAGCTATAGTACATAAAAGAAATTCTGACTGGGGAGATGATCAACTCAATGCACAGCCAAAACTACTGAACCTATAAACCCTATAAACATGAAAATTGCAGGGAAAATACTTCTTAAGACGTAGACAAATCCTAAGGAAGGATTTTCCAAAACTAGACCCATAAGGGGGGTTAAAAAAAAAACTTTTTTTTAAAATTAAAACTCGGATATTATAATTATGTGTCAAATAACTTATTTTAATGTATTTTTGTATGCTAAATCGAACATGTACATTCTTCTAAGTCCAATAGTTCGTGAGAAATTACATTTTTTCTAATTTGGCGATGTCTTTGGCGCCAAAACCTCAATTTTCTAACATTACAAATGAAATTTTTTAAAAATACATGTGTAATGTTGGAAATACGGCAAAAACAAAACAGCAGAAACAATCATCATAAACGCTAGCAAGTGACTATTATAATGCCAAATATATGAGAAAGTAGAGAGATATAGGGCAGTTACAGAAATATAGAACAATACAGGACATTTTTGAAGGCTATTTTATAAATATAGGAAATATAGGACAAATCTGACCCCTGTGGCTGTAGCTTTGCATAATTATGTCTTGTTCATCAATGATGAAACAGTCATTTTCTTGTGGGAAGATGAAATTTCCTTTTTTATTTCTCCTCACAAATAATATCTTAAAGCTCAAATCTTCCTCATCTTTGCTTCCAACTCTTCCAACATAGTGAATAACAGATTTTTTAATTAAAAATCTAACTAGAACAAAATCACTAAACACCTATATTTGGTTCATATTTACACCAATCTATTTCTTGTATATTTTCAGGCTCATTTATAGTGATATCAATACTTTCATCAGAGGTGTCATTGTACAAAAATGAAAGTAGTTAAAATTCCCTTTTAACTTGCAAAATAATAAGTTTCATTTGTTACACTATTCAATTCCAAAACAAGATAGTCTTATAAAATACCAAACAATTGCATATAATTAAACAAAATTATTTGGATAGAGATATCATTTGGGAAGGATGGTACATGTCCCATCCTTTCCTTACAGCAATATTATCTACCCTACATATATAAAATCCTAATGAAACGAATTTGTGAAACGATTTTATGAAACGAATTTATGAAACGATTTTATGAAACGACTGATTAAACGACTGATTATGTTTCAGGGCTATTTTTAATAAAATATTAAACGCTTGATGGTAAAATTAATACTAACTGTCCATAAAAATCCGCGGATGTCAAAACTGGTAATAGATTTTTGAAATTGGAATTAGTTTTCGAGATATTAATTTTTTTCTAATTTTAATGACATTTCTGTAATGATGGCAACTAATTACTCAGTTTTTTTGTGACAAAACAGGGAAAAAAATCGAAAAGGATCCTGATAGGGATTATTGATTTATTTTTATTCGTCATTTTCAAATTGAAATTGAATTTATCTTTTATTTCAATCGATAATGAAGACAAGATTGTGATTAAATTATGTTTTTTCATGAAAATTTGAAAAAAAAAAAATCACATTTCTATCGTCAGGATTCAATCGTCTCTGTCAGCATTTAATTTAATTTATAAACTGAAAATATTTTGAATAAATTCGTCCAAATGACGTCATTTATGTTTATACAATTTATTTAATATAAAGAAGCTATTTATCTATTTTTATGTACAAAAAGAGGTAAACTGAAAGACAATTATAAATAAATTGTATATATACATATAAATACATGTATAAACTAGCATAAAAATTCGGTGCTTTTCCAGTATTTGGGGCCTTGACGAAACAGAGAAAATAGCCTTGGCGGAAAAGGAAAATTTGGCAACATACTTTCTGTCAACCTATTCACTTTGTCATTTCGTATACAGAAGCATTTTTTCAATATTTATACAATTTGTTTAGCGTAAAATGTCATTTATCCTATTTTATATGTAATCAGAAGTAATTTGTATAGAAAAAACAATAATAATATACGTATAATTAAAATACGCATATAAGCAAAAAAAATCGTCGAGTTTGTTTCCATGGCTGTTTATGTCATTTGGCACCAAATCTCACTTTCTGATGCCCGAATTGCGCCAAGCTTTTTAAAAAAGCGTCAAGACCCCTTTAATAGAAAAGCACCAAAAGTTCACTGGGTTTGTTTTCATAACTTTTGGTAACAAATATATGTATATTAACGAATCTATTCGTTTTTTAAACTCGAACTACGCCAAACCTAAAAGCAAAGGATCCTATACTGGAAAAGTACCCGATTTTCTTATGGACACTATTCAAGTGACATAACATGGTGTAAAATTATCGCGGATAGCAAATTTGTTTAAATATCTCATCAATTGATGCCGAATAAATGCAGGCATGCATGCACAAAATATTTAATTAATTTTGTATGATAAATAATTATTAGAAAATTCGTGTTAATTAAAATAAATAATTTACATATTTAAAATAACATGAAAATATGCATGATGGTGGAAAGAAAATTAAAACCTGTTACTGAAAATGTCTATAACATAGTACTTTTCAATACCGTGGTTCTTAATGTTATTCACAAGCAGATGGAATTTTTCTAATCCTTAAACGCAAAGGAAGAATAGAATACAGATCGTTTTTATAAAAGTCCGAGAGGTAGCCACAATTTAAACTTAACCATTTTATACAAGCTGGTTTTTCAAGGTGTAATTGATTTTACTTATCAATCCCGAAAACAGTCGTCAGTTGTAGCAACAGCTGTGTATGAGGCCATGATAATAAAAAAATGCCCCATTAAAACGTTAAAAGCATGGCAACCCAATTACAGATTTACCAATATTTTTAAAACAAAGCACGCTGTCATGTTTTTAGAGGCCTCGAAGTCTGAGCGGGGGTTGGCGAGCGTAGCTCGCAGGGGGTAGGCCCCCTAGTATATATATAATATATGTTTTTACAATAAGCATGTGACTTTTAGACTTAATGTAACTGTTCATTCATAAAAGATATGTTGTTGAGTTTACAAAACATTAAAAACAATTAAGTTAGCAACAAAGTATGATGTTGAAAATTTACATTAAAAATCTAAGTAGTTAGTTACTTTTGATACTACAAAATAGTCTTTTTAATTCACAAACTCATAGGTGCTTGCAACTAAAAAGATTTACAGCAACAAGTATAATGCAATGATTACTTCATCTGGTGGAAGAGTCATAAATTAGCTTATTTTAAGCATTGCTGTAGATGTCCCATCCCTCCCTACTCTCTCCTATATATCAGCACTTCTTAAAAGAGTGGGATTTTTAAATATATATTTAAGATTATTTTTTAAATTTTTATTAAACTCGTTAAACACAAAATAAAGAATAATAAATAGGCTCTTGCCTTATTTCAAATAAGCTACTCATCCTATAAGCTCATGCTCTTTTGTTCCCCTCTAAAATTTATTCGAGATCTTCAAATCTCTAGATATCTGTTAAAGCGCAAATAAAGAACTGTGTAGTGTGTACTCTGTGTAAATCGCCCTATGTTATTTCATTTCCTACAACGCTATAGGTGGCCAATTTACGAAATGAATAATTTATTATCTGCATATGAGCAAGATGTTCCACTCCAAAAGGATTAAAAAATTAGCACTACAAAAAGCATTTGGAAATAGGTTCATTTAATTTTATTATTTAAATCTAATTTTCGAAAAAAAATTTTTTTTTTAAACACAATATTTAAGAAAATTGGAGAAGAAAAACTAAGCAAGACATGTACTTTTTCCAATGAGAAAAATGAAATGAAAGATTTGGACAGAAAGATCCACTAAAAACTGTTGACAGCGCATATCAGTCTATTTCAATATCCATGGAGCAAGAATAAAGGGAGGAACCGAGAAAGACTGGTTATTCTTTTAATACAAAAATAAACTCATCTTGCATAGATTAAAATCAATGAGGAAAAATTGCACAAAATCAAAAATCGATCCCCGTAAAAAAATTTGAAACAATGATCAGATCGCTGACCGGAAATCGGCGAAATAAATAGCAGGAAGGAAACTGGACAATTTGTGGACCACATCACAACCCGCACAAAACCAGCTCACTTCCCGCCATTCTTTCTACTGATATACCCATCAGAAAGATCGGAATGCTCCAGATTTCTCTTTTCCGCCGATAGAATCTGTCGCGATTTTTCGAAGAAAACAAAGAGCTCTTTCATTAGTAATAATGGATAGGATATGACGTAGGATGGGGGTTCAATGGTAAATGGCGACAACAGGGAAGACGAAAGAGGAAAAAAAAAAAAAAAAAAAAAAAAAAAAAACACCAGGCTGAAAAGGGGGGGGGGGGGGGGGTCCGCATAATTTAATATTTCCCGAGAGACAACAAAATAGTACATTTCACCACTTTGGAAGAGAAGGTGGGCGATGACATCATTTAACGTTCAGACAGCTTGAATATTCGGAACAAATGAATGGGCGACTAGCTGATGTGTAAAATAAAATAAAATAAAAATAAATAAAATAGAAAAAATCAGTAAAAGAATGTGGGCAAACATGGGCGCCAACATAACGAAAATCAGGGAGGGACCATATTTTCAAAGAGAAGTGCCTGAAGTCGTTTAGGTCGCGTTTTTTAAAATGAAGAAAATAAACTTGAAATAAGCTAAACTTGGAAATTTTCATTAAGACCCCCGCGAAAGACAATTTTTAAGCATATCTATGTAAAAAGAAATACAGAAATGTAACAAATAGGAAATAATTAAAAAATACATACAAAAGGAAATTACTACCTGCTTTTTTTCAAAATAGAGAATTAAAAGTTTTTTTCTGTATTTCGTCAGGAAAGCTCTGCCCCCTCTCTCCCGTTTAAGATAATTTTTAAACACAGACTACCCCCCCCTCCCCTCCTTCCTGACAAAACATCCTTTTTCTAGGGTTTTGGGGGGGGGGGTGTATGCTGGGGGACGTTTTAGTGTTTCACTATTTTAAATCAACACTTTATCGTTATTTTATTTATTTTTTTCAAGATCATTCGGGAAAAAAAATTGTTATTTTAATTTCAAAATCCAGAGATGTAGATTGGCCCTAACATGCCTCTCCTAGGGATCCTACATCTAATGTAGGATCCCTAGCCTCTCCCTCCTTGACGGCGCCAATGTGGACAAAAGATGGGTTTCAGCTTTTAAACATATATTTTGCATTTTGAAAAAATAAAAAACTATAAATAATCATAAAATTTAAGCACATAGCTATTTCAACTAGCTCGGCCTACAGACACAGGTAGATTTCGAAGACGCAGACCGTGGGGCGTCTGTTTGTTGGGAATTGCGGAAGAAATGACCTTTTGCCATGATGAGGCAGTTGGGACAGCCCACTTCGAAATCTCACTTGTTTGCAGGCGGATCCGGCAAGGATTTTTTTGTTTTTATTTTATTTTTTGCTATAAGGATTGGCCCTATAAAAAATTTGTCAATATAAAAGTTTTAGATAATATTAAGAGGATTTATAATAAATTTCAGCGGATTTGATATCTTGTGAATTGACGAAGTTATGAATTTTTTTTCTTCTAACACCCCCCCCCCCCCCCATGGGGACATTTTTAATGATATAATGATGATTGTACATAAATTTTCGACCCTTTTCCTAGAAGTAATAATAACTTTAAACGGATTCGATACGTATCATAATTAAGGCGTTATGGGGTTTTTTTCTGTTTTCACAAAAAGCCCCCCCCCCCCCCCATGGTTAGATTTTGCCCATTAACGAGCTTGACCGAGATTTTATGCCCCTTGATTTTATGTATAAGTTTGGAAGAGTTTGGTGCAGAATTATTGGAGTTATCGTGTCTATAAAAAAAGTGACATAGATAGATCAGATAGATCAAGTTTTGAACTGGGGGTGGTTTTGGGTTCTGGGAGTCATAATCGGCGTAGATCTGCAAAAATTTTTCAAAAATTCCAACTTAGGGAAGAATGTAATCTAATAGGTAGTATTTCTTACGAAATCTACCTTAAAAATGCTTAATATTTCTTATTATTCACACCTTTTTACACGCAAATTTCTTTAATATCTGCATAATACTTAAACTGCTTCATCAAATGTCTTCTGGTTTGGTATCTGAGAATAAAAATGTCCAACGAATTACAAATGTGATGTCAAAATTGAGTGTTCCTTTAAAAATTTAATATAATTTCAATATAGAGACAGCTCCTAAGCTTATTTAAAAAAAAAAAAAAAAAAAAAAGAAAAGAAAGAAAGAAAGAAAACACAATTCCTAATAGAATGGCTTTACTTTGCAACAATTTGGCAATTAAAATGTATGGGGTATTTTTTTGTCTCTTTTATTAGGAGGTGCGTTGACTTCACCTCACTAAAACATCTACTATGTCATTCCATAGAAAATTTAGTATATATCTATAAATTCTGATAATCATACACAGATAAAAATCAAGTATACTATTTATTGTGGTGGTTTGGGGACCATCAACATAATTCATTATGATAGGATTAATGTAATCCCAGAATAAGAGAAGTGATGGGTCTTGATTGGCAACCTATTGTAAGAGGATTATCCTAACAAACAGATCTCCTTTGTTCATTTCAAGTGAGAATGAAAGACTTTTCATGCTTTGTATAGCCTTTCTAAATGTGTGTGGACTTTTTCTACAAGAAGATTATCTGAAGGGTTTTAAAATGTTCCAGGAAGGTATTCCTATGAATAGCATGACAAAAGAAATGGATTTCGAAGAACCCTGAGATAAGGAAAAAGGAAGAAAGGTTTGTCAATCTAGGAAGATTGGAGGTATTATGAAAAGGGGAAGGAGATGGAATTTTTTGGACTCGGGAGTCAGACATGTTTTTGTGTTCCGAGTAGACGGATCTTCGTTTTGTTGATAAGAAAGCAAACGTTCCTTGAATGTAAGAGGAATGTCTTGTAATGCTATCTAAAATTTGATCATCATGCTTTCACTATTGTTATTTATTAAATAAAAATTTTTCGTGAATACAAACTGATATGTTTTAATTATATGTATGTGACCACGATATCACACTATAATGATAGTTTCTTTTAAAATCATGATTTAATACCCCCTTCCACTTAATAACAACTTATAATAATGCAGGGGGAAAAAAAAGCTGATACCTTTAAAATTGTATTTGAATTTTTCTCGTAAATAATAACCTGTAATAATTAAAACAGCACTTACAATAAATAAATAAATATATATATATATGTGAATGGGATAGATGTGGTTTTGCAGTTCCCATAACATGCCGACTGCAGTGAGTAGAGGTGCGGCTTGAGTTCTCACGGAAACTCATTAGGTCAGCAATAACGATACACAATAAAGATGATGACTAAGGGTTTCGCCTCTCTGGCCTGGGAACAGAATATTAAGATTATCGTCAGATTTACTTTGGAGATTGACTTGTCCGGTTGGCTTTAGGCAGACGGCCTATAGCTCCGGTCTGATATCGGAAGGACGAGTTAAATGCCGGTAACTGTGGCAGAATCATCCCCTATTGCCCCTTAACCCTGTATTTAGTCTGTAGATATAACAGTGTTTTACTCCAGAGATTAAAATAGTATAGTTTTTTACAAAAGACTCTTCAATAATCCACAATAATCTCACCAGCCTAATCATTATTATTATTACACGGGCGCATCGGCCGGTCCAGAATTCACAACCAATTATTTAATATCTCCCTAGACAGACCCCGGCCACTGAATATGTTTTAAAATGCCCTAGAATTTTTCTGCTGCCAGAAAAAAAAAAAGACGAGAAGAAGAAATCTATGTTTTCGACCAGCGCAGCTGAATTTCCTTTCAAAGATAAGAGATGAACGTGTTTTCTTCCGCCTCCGAAAATGTGTGAATCATTTCGATTTTTCTTCAGCATCATTAAAATACAAGTAGATTTTTTTTTCTTTCTTTCTTTTTAACTCTCCAACGTACAAGTATTTATGTGTTTATTGCTATGGAATACTTATTTAGAAGTAAGTGGAATTTCTATTAACTTGAAATGGAACTTAACGACGTTCCGTCTGTTAGACATTTGTAGTGATGATGACTTGAGTTGGCCGTGAAAAGTGATCTTGAAAATAAATAGTGGAAAAAAACTTAATGCAGGTTCTTTTAGAAAAAAAAAATAATCCCTTTCTGGAAGAAAGATTGAGTTGAATACATCCATGAAGATTTTGAAGAACTTTTAATAGCAAGCACAAAAACAGGAGCATAAAATAGGCGAGTGGGTGGTGCCTTAATGTTCATACAATAGACTCACAATCTACATGTTTTCAGGCCGGCAATCAGAGAAGGAATGCCGATACACATACACTGTAAATTTCTTCGTTTACATTTTTTTTTGGCATCATAAATTTGGCGAGAGTACATGCATCAGAAAATATCCGTTAATAGGAACATATGGATAACTGTTTGAACTTATAGCCAGACTAGCAATTTTTAACAAGATTAAACACCGCCAATAATTACGTTATTGAAGAATTTTCGCATCCCATGAGAAGTTCCTAGATAGACAAAATAAGGAGTGCTGAATAACCTTTTATGAATCAGAAGAAACAACTGCATAATGAAAAAAAAAATAACGAATGTGAAAATGAATAGAGTTAATTTGGAGGCCGAAATATTTCTTGTAGTTTTTGTTTTTATCCGATTTAAGCGTTTGATCGCACGTCAGGACTAAAGATGAGAATTTGCGTGGGAACAGAAAAGCTGATCAATTTCTTTTATTTGTTCTGAATAAGAACGCAAAGAGCTTAAATAAAATTTATTAAAACTTTAAAAAATGAATTATAGAAAGGGAAATTTATTAAAGTAAAAAAATAGCTAATTTAAAACTATATGTGATTTCACATCAGATATATCTCCCCTTTCACCGGAAAAAAAAAAACCTGTAGAACGAGGGAGAAGAAACGATCATATGCTCTCGCCAATACGTCCTGAATAATAAATTGTCACTCAAAATATAAATTTCCACAAAACAAAAAGTAAGAATATAACTAACACATAATAATGAAATCTTGGCACACACCCACGAACACAAATAATACAAAATATCTAGAATTATAATGAATTCACAAAATTCCAGAATTCAACATGCATGTTTTGTTTATAAAATGAGGTACCTCTTTATATTTAAATGTCTCAAACAATCAGCTGCAGCATGTTTTATAATATTATGTGTGCACACTAAAGTAATTACATAACATAGTCATTTAGACTAGTTATATTACATGACCTAGATTTTATGTAAAAGGTAATCAGTCCATAGGTCATTTGGCCATATAGCAACTAAATTCAATTATTTTAAGGCCTTTAATATGAGACATATTTTTTGTATCAGCAGAATAAATTGCTGTACATATATAAGAAAACTGGAAATAAAGATAAATGCAAATAAACACATAGCATACTTGATTATGAATAATAATATAAAAGAGAATTTGGCGAAGTAGCATATTTAAAAAAAAAACTGGCATGATTTTGTACCCAAAAATGTAAAATGGCATATGTTGAAAATATTGACGAAACATTAAGGACTATCAAAAATGTGTAAAAGTGAAAAAAAAGTTTCTATGTAGGGTGAGTGATCTCTCACTACAACTTACCGTCCACAACATATCAAATATGTAAAGACTTCATTAAATTATGTGGGAATATTGAATGAAGCTTTCCATCCAAGACTATTTTCTCACGCCTGGGAAAGGTATTTTCCCCACGACCAAGTCAATGCCGCGGTGTCTGGGGTGCTCAAAGGAAAATTGATGTGCAGAATTTGGTTCAGTGGGAAGGTGATAGATATGATTTTTCTACATAGACAAAGAAACGAGGGTATTTCCCTGATTTTACGAGAAGACAGAAATTGGCAACAAGGCGCCAGGTATGAACGCTGATTTCCCAATCAGAGAGGGTGAACGGACTTTATTGGGCTTTGAGAAACCGGTAAACGCCCAATAACCCCCCACCGCCCTCTCCTTCAGCGAGCAGCGAGAAAAGAGGACTCTGGGGAAGGGAGTTGAAAGTTGGGAATCAAGAGAGGAGGTCGGAGATTATCAGACCTGCCAGAGGTGGAGAATCATCTCCCGGAAAAGAGATAGGATTTTATCGGCCGGACACCACGTCCGGAGGTTTGAACATTGCTGAACACCAGCAAAAAGGAAGAAAAGACCAGAGACATCACGTCTCGATTCTGAAATAGTTGTAGTTCACCGTCAGCGTGTTTGCAACTGGTGGGACACCCTGTCACCACTAAATAATCGAACTTTTCTTCGGAACTGGGACTTGCATTCCTGGAGCGATATTTGGCAATTAGTTAATGAAATAGACAACGAATCAACTATATATTTTCTGTAAAACAAAAAGATTTCAGTGTAAATAATCAAAAGAAATAAATATATTTCTCTGGATTAAATATTCAACGTTTGTGTTTCGCTACCATAAAAATTTTATAACACTAAGTAGGAAATCTTTACAGTGGTGGCAGCGGTGTAGATTTTGTCTTAAGATTAACTGGCCGTAACCAGGCTGAATTAGAAGCAAGTCCAACGAGTGTGGAATTAGCCGCAACCAGGCTAGATAAGAAGCAAGTGCAAGGAGAGTGGATTAGCCGCAACCAGGCTAGATAAGAAGCAAGTGCAACGAGAGTGGATTAGCCGCAACCAGGCAGGATGAGAAGCAAGAGTGCATCGACGAGAAGTTACCGAAAAGCCCAGAACAGTGTGTCGGAGTTTTTAGAACCCTGAGAGCTTATAGAAGTGAAACAGAAACAGAGTGCCGGATCTCAGATCCTACAGAGGAGTGTGAAAGTAACCAAGGAGGTGATCTGAACTCAGGAGATTCCAGATTAGAATTTTTATTTTGTTCATTTCAGAGGTCTTTTTGTGGGTTTTGTTAAAATCTTGGTCGGTAGTATATTATATTGTTTATGTAAAATTTGGTAATGATTTTGTTTAGTACATTTGGATTGAGGCTATGAAACATAATTTTCTTCAGTTTCTCAAAATGAAAAAAATGATTAACATTAATTATAAGCAAATTAAGTGTAGGGGTGTAATTCTGTAGAATTTTACAAATAATTCGTTTTGGTGTAATTGAAATTCTGGGTGAGTTAATATTACTAAAAGCAAAAGGGATTTTGGCAGTGTATTAAGTGGAGCAGCCTTGATAATTAAGTTAACGGGAAGGAAAAAAAAGATTACCTTCATGTATAATTGATTGAGAATTTATTTCTAATTTAGAGTGTTTGATTTGAAATAGTTCTGGGAATGTATATGAGAAAATACATTTGCATTTGGTTGAATAATGATAAAGGTTTTTATGTTATTATTGATATTGTATTTTTTGTAATGCTATTGTGAATTTATATATTGATTAAAATTGCTATATGGGAGAGTTTTAAAACGTTAGAGTTTAGGTTAAGAGTTATTTTGTATAATAATTGTAGATTGATCTATCAGTGAATATGTCTGTGTGGTCAGGGAAAAAAAAGTGCGATTTGAAAGAATTGGCAATTGAATTTGGCGCAACGATTGACGAATCGGACAAAGTGTTCCAAATCATTCAGAAACTGACTGAATCTCCAGGTTACGAAGAATCGCTAGCGCTGGGACAATTCGCGATCATAGAGAAAGAGAGATTACAAAATGAAGCTGACGAAAAAGCAGAGAGAGAAAAATTGAGGGCATTTGAGAGGGATGAGAAATCAAGAGCGTTAGAATGCGAACATGAATTGGCTAAATTGAGGTTAGAAAGAGGATTAGATGAAGCTAGTTTAACTTCGAGTCAAAACGAGGGCGAATCAAAAATTGCGTTGAAATCAATTCTTCCAAAATTCGACCCAGAAAAATCCGAAATTTCTATTTATCTCAATTTATTTGAAAGACAAGTGCAGAAAGCCCAGATCAATAAAAATCATTGGGTGACACAATTATTGGGACTACTCCCTGCTGAATTAAACGAATTAATTTTGAAAGAAGACACAGAGCAAACGGACGATTTTGAATATGTGAAAAAGATATTGCTAGAAAGATATCAGTTATCGGCAGAGGATTTCAGACTCAAATTTGTTATGTCGAAAAAACCTGAAAATAAAAATTGGCGAGATTTTGTTTTCGATATTTCTAATTATTTTGACCAATGGTTAAGCGGGCTAGAAATAACGTCTTATGATCCACTCAGAGATCTTATTATTACAGATCAATTGAAACGTAAAGTGAATCCTGAAATTAAACATCATTTTATCGATTCGTGGAGTTCGATGAACACTCCTTTTGAGTTGACTAAGAAGTTAGACGCTTATGACTCAGCTAGAAAAAATTTAAGACCGCCAGGGCTTCCTAAATTTCAAGGTAATGAGAAATCGTTGGAGCGAAATAAGGTGCCAGGAAAACCGAAATCTGATGGTAGGGCGGCGGAAATTAATTCGAATTGGAGGAATAAAGAGGTTGTTAGAAATAGGAATGAAGTATTCGATAGAAGAAGAGAGATTACCTGCTATCTTTGCAAAAAACAAGGTCACTACAGGCATTCATGTCCCGAATTAGAACAGTTAGAAAAAACAGAGTCGATTCATCATGTAGCGGGCTTAGACCATTTAGAAGTCTTTCAAACCTTATTTAAGTCAAGGGTTAATTAATGGGAAGGAAATGACCATATTACGTGACTCAGGTACTAATATTAATGTCCTTAGTGCTCATGATGTAACAGCGGATCAATATACAGGAGAAAATGTTTGGGTTAAACAAATAATGAATAATAGGTGTCGCCGATTACCTATTGCGGAAGTAGAAATAATATTAAATTCCGGTGAGAGAATGAGGGCGAAGGCAGCAGTTGTCGACAAAGATATAGATATGGATTATTACTTGTTAGGGAATAAAACACATGAATTAATTCAGAAACAGAAATCTAAACCCCATTCTTTTAGAGCAATGCTCACAAGACAAAGCACGCGTCTGAAAACCGAAACTAAAGGTATGCCGTTAGCGGGGAAGGGGGCAGATATTTCAAAAGGTCGTTTGACAAGCGAGAAACGGGCGACGCAGATAGAAGAAGTAACGGAGAATTTCGGACTTCAACCCAGCGGGACAAAAATAAGGGAATCGGGAGGTGAGGAAGAAATTCTTCTACCCCCATTTGAAAAGGAAGATTCAGGGGTGAATTTAGCTCAGATTAGTAAGCTAGACTTGCAAATAGCTGAAAAGGCGGAAGTCACGGTAGACCCTATTAGCGAAGGAATTGCGGATAAGGCTTCCCATTTTGACATGGAAAAGGAGTCAGTAGTCAGAACAATAACGGATAATGGCTGTTTAGGAAGAGATAAATTTGTTGTTCCGTTAAGTTCGAAAAGGAGGATTTTATCGCTGGGTCAGGACAGTGTAGTGGGGCAGTTAGGCATGAAAAGGTCTAGAGACGAAATGTATAAGGATTATTTTTGGCCGAATGTTTTGGAGGGAAATGAAACATACACCGAATCTAGCGACCCCTGCTTAGGTTTAAGAAAGGGAAATGCTGAAGGGAAAGAAATTCTTTTGTCCAGTGGATATGTTGCGAGTATTATGACGCGTTGGTATACGGACACGGAGAGAACCGTACCCCTTTTTGAAAGCAGAAATAAATATTTAGTGACAGCTCTCAGAATAGTGTTTGAAAAATGGAAAGGAGACGAATATTCAGAAAAACTAGTGACCGATTACGGGCTGGATTTAATCGCCCATAAGATGGAGTTAGCAAGCGAGTTACCAGTGAAGATTCTCTTCTATGTAACTTCACCGAGACAAGCCGAGATTCTTAGAGGCAGGATAATAGGTGAGTCAGATTTAGGCGAGGGAGTTGAAGGCGCGTCCGATGCTTATTCTCTGTTGTTTTTTTATAGAGAACGCGGGATGGGATCCCTTCTGTTGTTTGAAATACTCGAGGCTCGTCCAAAAAGGGAAAATAAATAGTGAAGGGCACCAGGCAAAATTTTCGAGCAGGATATTTACACTACCTAAGTTAAAAATTGTTACGAGCGAAAAGAAATGTGCCGCGATAATTTATGTTATGATGAAATTAAGGCATCATTTGGATGACCACGATCCTTTAAGTTGGCTGAAAAATAATGATGTGTATAATCCCCGGTTGTTACGTTGGAATTTGATTCTGCAAAATTATCATTATTCAATCAAATACAAACCAGGGACACATACCTCATTTTGATTGTTTAAGTAGAATTGACTAAGGAAGTTAAGGAGAAAGAAGTGTACATATATTTTAAAATTCTTATCATTGTAATTTGAGTATAATTTAGTTTTAAATTTGAATTTGTTTTAGAAAATGTATTTTTATATAAAATGTGCGACCAGGGTTAAGACCTCTGATTTGAATAAAGTAAGAGTCTGACTGGATCGCGACTAAGATTTTTCAGCCATGTGAAAAATCCCATCTGTGGGAGGGAGTGCTGTAAAGACTTTATTAAATTATGTGGGAATATTGAATGAAGCTTTCCATCCAAGACTATTTTCTCACGCCTGGGAAAGGTATTTTCCCACGACCAAGTCAACGCCGCGGTGTCTGGGCATAGGCGTAACTAGAGCTATTTTGAGGGGTGGGCACAGGCCCCCAACTTCATAAGTCCTTTGTAGGTGTGTATGCGTCCAGTGGCACAGACCAAAGTGGGGGGGGGGGGGTAAAACTTCTCCAAGAGCTAAAAAAATATTATAATTGCCGCTTATATGAATTATTAGTTAAGCAAATTAGACGCTTTTATAAATCAAAACTAAAGTTAAAATTAAGTTTTTTCAGTTTATTTGAAATTTGCAGCTTTGTTGAATCAAATTATATTCAACAAAGTGATTCAATTAAACCGCGAATATTATATTTAAACTGTGGAAGCGTATATTAGATCTTAGATGCACTGGTTAAGTGAAAACTGTCATTTGTTTTGAAAAAGGGTAGCAATTACATTTTTGAGACATCTTAGAGTAAAAGAATGATTATTTCGGCCGTCATACGCTTTGAGTATTATACAGTGGATAGTTTTTAAATTGAATTCCTGTCTTTGCTCCATCTTCAAAAGGATAATGGACATCAACTTCCAGAAAAAAAAAAAAAAAAAACATAAAATATATGTTTATATGTCTCTCTCAGTTTCAGAGTTTCTGTTAAGGTCCGGAGAAATTTCTAGGTTCGAGCTCGACCCGACTTGTAGAAAATTTTTTGACCCTCAGCCGGGTATAAAAGTTAAAAGTTCGATCCGGATCGTAAAAAATATATGTATGTATATTAAGCCGGACTGGCAAAAAAAAATAAATAAAATAAAAAAGCTAAAAGTTAGACTCGAATCTGGTCCGGGCCATGCACATAGTTTATTGACTCGACCCAGTATAAAAGCTAGAATCTCAGCCCGAGCCCGGCCCGGCTCATACAAAAACGTAATTATCCCTTCCCAGCTCGCCTGAATTTCAACAAAAAACATATTTTTACACTGGTATGGTTCACAATTGTCTTCTACGAGGAGTTCTGACAAAAATATTTATTTTAGTTTTCCTTTTCATGTTGTTTGTATTCTTCGTTTTTTAAAAAACGCTTTGTGCTGCGATATTTATTTTGTTACTGGATCTCGATTTGTACGCAAATGACTCAGTTGTTATTAATAACTTTAATCCATATTCCATGGCTTGCAGACATAAAAACCTGAAAATTCTTATAGTATCGTAAAAATTTCTAAGACGGAATCGCATAGGAGAACAGAAATATGCGTTATAGGAAACTTACCTTCTTATAGCAAATATACTGTCGGTTGTAAATATATTACATTCTTTTCTCACGTATTATTATGTTCATTTTGCATGGATAAATACATTTTTCCCTTTGAAACAGGATTCTGTCAATGGGCATATTCTTTTTCACACGCGTTATTGTACTTTAATTTTATTGCCTAGAAAATGAACTGTTCTTTAAAAAGAATAAATTGAAAATTTTAATTCTAGAAGAATGACGATTTAAAAATATAGGCATTTTTTGCAAAAATTGTTAGGCCGATCGAAATTTTACTGATTTTTGCATGGGTCAGGTCAGGGTAGGCAGGGCCAAATATTTTCATATGGGCTTGATAAAAACAGGACCCGAAAATTTCAACTCGTCTAGACCTTTAGGAAGAATGAATTCCAGTTTCAGCCCGGCCTGGAAAAAAGGAAGCCAGGCTCAGTCCAATTGCCATGAATGAAAATAGGCCGGAGACTGGCCCGTGGGTTGGTCCGATTTCGGGCCAGGACCAAGCCCAATCAGACCTCTGCATGTGCATCTTGTTTTGTGTTTTTGCTCTCAGTTATTTCTAAGACCAAGGTATTATGTGAGTGATGTAGGTAAAAATCTTTGACAAAGTAAGAATTAAGAAAATGTGCTATAAAGATATAAATGTAAAATGTGTTTTTGATTGAACAGATTATTGTAGTGTTACATTCGAACAATTTGTTCCTGGGGGGGGGGGGCTATATATTTAAAGACTGTAGTTCATTAGGTAGTAAGGTAGCTCGAAATGTTCTTCAGGTGGTTTTGCAGGAGGCATTGCCACGCGGTCTCCGGAGGAAAGAAGCACTGATTGCAATTTTATTGACTTTGACTTACAGATACATGCCTATGAGCAAGCTTTACAAAAGAAAAAGGTTAAATATGAAGCATTTTCGTAGAATTTATAAAATTTACTATAATTACACACAAACTTTTGCTAATTATGCATTAACTGAAATTAATAAGTAATAAATTAGTTATACATTGATTCACACTTATTACATCTTAAATAATGCTGCCTCTATATCATCAAAATTATGACATATTGTTTTTCATGTGGACAAAATTACAGTCGTGTTTAAATTAGATAAGAAGTAAAAAGTGGAATATCTTTTAGAGTTTTAGCTATAATGTATTTCATTTAAATAAAAGTATATATAAGTAGATCCTGTTGGGTTTATTGTATTTATAGTTTGTATGTGTGTATAATATTTGTGTGTATGTTTAGACTTGAATTCAGGCGTTATTTATATGTGTTTTAATAGATAAATATTCTCCAACATCATGAAAAGGTTAAAAACAAATAATATTTAGAAAGCACACATACTTAACACATAAACAATGTGTTTAAAAAAAAAGTAGAACAATCTGTAAAAGGTGGTAGAGCACACTACAATTAAAGATTTTTTATAGGAAACCAGGTTGCGATCCATTTATTCAGTGAAAAATATAGGATATAGGAAGTCAAGTCGAATCCAAGTATTTTTAGAGAACTTTAATAATAATGAAGATATTTTAACGAAATTTTCAATATACTGTATACGAATTTAGATGTCAAATAAAGTGCTGGAGGTGCACAGTAATTCAGTCAACGATACCGCGTTTAATGTCAACTACATCCTAAAATATTGAATACTTAATTTGGCATTGTTTGGATGCGGATTATAATAAATTCTACCTCTTCTCGTGTTATTTTGCATCTGACACAAAGCAAAGTAAGTCTATTGAAAATTTTGCTAAAATTGCTTTATTATTACTAAAGTTAAGAACAAGAATTCGGGATTGTCTTGGAATAAAATCCTATGTATTTCTGATTTAAATTCCTGATATTCTGTACAAAAAATTGTTCGTTGTACTATTCTCTTCCATTTCTTAATTTTGCCTCCTCATTTTTCAAACACTATATTAATCTAACAGTTTTTTTGTTATTTCATTGGTGCATTTTATCACGGTTCATACAGAGTTGGGAAGAAAAAATCCAAGGAGTACCGAAAAAATCCAAGGAGTCCAAAAAATGTTAAGGATTTGCAATTTTTTGTTGTTGTTGTTTTTATGTGCTGCATCGTTATGTGATATGCACACTCCAATTTTTAATGGCCAATTTGGAGACAAAAACAAATTTTACTCTATTAGAATCTAATTGTTAGTGCTGGAATTGCACAGTATTCACAAAATATTGCTTACTGATTTCATAAGTTTAAATACAAAATAGACAATCAACTTTTTTAGGCAGCGACCAATGGTCATATAAACAGAGATTAGTCAAACCCCAAACACTTATTATGTATATCACATACATGATACATCTTAAAGAAAATTTTAAAAGGTAAAAAAAAAAAAAAAAAAAATGCTAAACGCAACATAAAAGAAAAAATATAACGTTTTGAATTTATACTTTTAGAACAGCTGTAACCGATTTCGTTGAAGGTGAAACTTTGACGAAATTCACGTGTTTTTCGCGACCATCTGGGGGAAATTCGCGATCTTCTGGGAGAAATTCGTGTCTTTTCTCGATCTTTTAATGGAATTCTCGTTTTATTTCGATTGTTTCACGAAACTGACGTTTTTCTCGCGATCTTTTGATGGAAACTGAGTGTTTTTAGCGATCTTTTGACGAAATTCGCGTGTTTTCTGTGATCTTTTGAGAAAACTTGCATGTTTTTCGCGACCTTTTGAGAAAATTCGCATGTTTTTCGCGATCTTTTGAGGAAATTCGTGTCTTTTTTCACGATCTTCTGGGGGAAATTAGTGTTTTTGCACGATCTTTTGAGGGAATTCGCGTTTTATTTCTATCGTTTGATGAAATTGACGTTTTTTTCACGATCTATTGATGGAAATTGCGTGTTTTTCGTGATCCTTTGACGAAATTTACGTGTTTTTCGTGATCTTTTGAGGAAATTCGTGTGTTTTTCGCGATCTTTCTAGGAAATTCGTGTTTTTCGCGATCTTTCTAGGAAATTCGTGTTTTTCGCGATCTTTTGAGGAAATCCGCATTTTTCTCGATCTTTTGAGGAAATCCGCATTTTTCTCAATCTTTTAACGAAATTCGCGTTTTTTCGTGATCCTTTGAGAAAATTCACGTTTTTCGCTGTCTTTTAAGAAATTAGAGTTTCTCCGCGATCTGTTGGAGAAATTAGAGTTTTTCACGATCCTTTGACAACATTTACTAATTTTTTCCGCTATCGATTGACGGAATTTGACAGTATTTTTTGGGATATATTTGCGAAAAACGCGATTTTTCCGAGATTTTTGGCTAAATGCCAAACACTGATAAAATTGAAAGTAAAGTACAGTGTTGTAAAACGGACTTTACGGACCTAATAATTGAGAAACGGACCTAGTGGGAGCTCTGCTATAAGATTATCCTAACCAATCAATGCTGTGTTTCAGATAAATGACGTGTATAAAGGATTTACCGTGTGTTTTACAATCCCGATTTTTTTCCCTCAGCAGCAATATCGCTTGCGTCCGAAGCCGCAATACAATTTAAGGAGTTTCTAAGGAGTGGTTTGCTTATCTAAGTAGTTCTAAGTACTACTTGGGAATGTTTTCATTTCTAAGGAGTTTCCAAGGAGTCTAAGGAGTCTGTGAGAACCCTGTTTATGTTTTCTAACTCTTATATCGTAAACGTTGCTGAAATGAATTATGGTCAACGTAACTACTGATTCTACACTCCGAGGGAAAAAAATGATTATCACTTCATTAGCTAAACTGATTCGATTAGCCAGTGATTCAAGTAACCAGCGACCGCCATTATCAACAATTCAACCTCTCCTCCCCATAGAGCCGAATTCTGGCTGTGCCACTGATGCGTGCAAGAATATTTCAGAAAACTGCATTGAGACCAAATTCGTTAATTTAATGAAAATTTTGACTTAAAATTAGAAACAACTTATTATCAAGGTTATTAGTTAGGAATGCCATTGATCAATGGAGCCAACTTTTGAAATATATTGTATGGTCCCAAATTTTTTAAGCAAAATAGCACGGCAGTTTTATTATTTGCTTATGTTATTCGTGAATTCTTTTGCATAATAACGTTAATATTTACTATAATATCATAAATATCAATACAAATTAAAAACACAAGAAGCAAAGCATTTCAGTCATTTATGAGCTTTATAATTATCAGGATTGGGACACTAAAATATAGATAATGTTCACTCACTGATTTATACTCACTGATCAAAAGGGGGTATAGTGGAGGGCATACGAAGTTACTCGTCGTATACATTTTAGAATCTTTTTTTTTTATGCTCCGTATACATTCTCTTTCTCAAACAAATCTATAGCATAGTCATTAAAGTTCACATGATTCAAGCATTTACATACGACAACAATACTGCTGATCAAATATATAGGAAATATAACTGTTGAGAGAAATTTAATAATTATATGTGTACTGAAGAACATTTAGTGCTCTTGATGTCTCTGTTACGGATGTCAATGCTATTTTTCAACGTCAACAAAATGAAATTTTCATAATGAACAGAGGAAAGTATATTCAACTAAGTAAATTATATTCAATGGTTGGAGTATCATAGTTGAGATTTTTTCCAACAGAGCGAAAATATGCCGGGACCAAGACTCGAACCTGGGTACTTTGGTTTGCCGTACCAACGCTCTCCCTACTGAGCTATCCCGACGATATCCTGGGCTGGCATATTTCACTCTCGCAGCCTTGTCCAACAAATAGAAAATGAAATTTTGTTTCCGATATTTAAAAATTTAAATAAATACTTAGTGAAATAAAACAAGGGAAATTAGGTGGGTCAGGGGAGCAAATTATTGGGCGGGCTCGCCGCTAAAGCCCCACGGGCCCATATAAGTCGGCACCACTGGTATTCATTGTGACATTGAAATTTTTAAGATGACTAGAAGTTCCGAGAGAGACCCAATTTTAGGCATAATGTCCGGGTGTGCCAATACATCTCTTTAATGTCCCGGTTTTAAACACAGCACTTAAACTATCACTTCCCCGAAATTCATTTTAAAAAAATGAATGTTTTGATTCTTACCGAATTCCGCTTCCCCTACAGCAAAATGTTGAAATACTTCACTCTGTGTCTATTACAGAAAATTGTCTTGAGAAAAATTTCGTGGTTCCAATAGAACGAATACCATATAGATATAATTTATACATGTCTGAAAAATGTATACAACTGAAACCTGTCTAAAATGTAAAAGTTTTCCGATCACTGTAATTTTATGCAGGTAAAGTAAACTGAATCTATTTATTTTAAGAATGAATAAACGGAAAAATTAGAGAAAATTTATCTTGAAATCATTAATGTAAACTCTAAATTTGTTTAAAAATTCTAAAATGTGAAAAAGAATATTTTGAGGAGTGGAAGGAAAATATTAGTTTTTATTTTGAGGGACGAATACATTTAAATAAGCAAAAGACAATTAATGTTTCCTTTAACTGCAGTAAAAATGATACGTCAGCCTGAGATTCTGACAAGACAAAATAAAATATGACTTCAATTTGACTCACCTTTTATTTACAGTATTCACATAAATCGTTTATTTTAAATGAAAAGGGAGGATGTATGATTCAGCTCTTAAGGGGATTGGGGGGGGGGGGGGGGGCACTTCACTTACGCGAAAACATCCAATATTTCGTTTGCATTTTCATATTTTTAAAATGATTTCTATTTTATTTTTTGCATTGGATAGTTGAGGTCAATCTCTACATAGACCGCATTTTACTTTTTCTTATGTGTTTGCAGTTTTTTAGGTGCGTTCGTAATTATATAAATACGTAGCACCTATAGTCGTCGTTTGGTCTGTCCGTCCGTCCATCTGTCTGTCTGTCTGTCTGTCTGTCTGTCTGTCCGTCTGTCTGTCTGTCCGTCCGTCTGTCTGTCTGTCCGCATATAACAACGCAAAAACTACCCAACCAAATGGTTTGCAATTTAAAATATATTATCTTTGCAGAATTTTGTCGAGACATTTCAAATTTTATTAAAATCGAATCAAAACTTTAGGAGATATTAATAAAAATATTTATTAAGAAATTTGAATTTTTTTTTTTTTTTAAATCGGTGCTTTCTTGTTATAGGAGTTTCCGAGGTTTAATCGTCAAGCGACTGAGATACTTATTTTATGACAGAAATTAATCTGCAGACGATATAATTCATTTCACAGAATTAAAAATCATCAAGATCTGAATATTTATATAACTAGTTAAGATATTTGTATGAACAGTGTCATAAAATATATACTTAACTAGCTGTTTAACCCGTTCTACGCACGGGATATCATGAATTTAATTCTAAAACGTGCGTACGAGCGCACCTCGTTTGTAACGTTTGACGTACAATTTCCAACTTGTTTTTTCTTACGAGGATTTTTTTTATCTTCGAAACCGGTACTGAAAACGATCCGTTTTTTTATTTAAAATTAAGTCGATACTCCATTGTTTTATTGCATAAAATCCTCAATTTTTAAATTCGATACTGTATAAGTTGTAGTCCTTTCAAAAGTTGACATATCACATAAAATAGTGTATAAAATCTTGAAAAAAGAAAGAAAGAAAAAGAAATCGGAAGTATTTTAAAGTTTTTTAAAATATATATATATTCTTAAATTTTAATAGTACATTATAATTGTATAAAACTACGATGATTTCTATAGTAGTGGATTGATTTTAAATTTAATTAGCTCCATCAGAATTCAGCAGAAAGAGATTTGATTAAAGAGAACTCACATGGAAAACATTTCTACCTAAAATAATTTTCGCCCAAAATAAATAAATAAAAAAGCTTAAGTTTTACCTTTTTTTCATGGGAAGACAAAAATATTCTTCAAAATTATTTCTATCACATTTGAAAGGTGCTTATAGCACTGAGCTATATAGAATAAACATTAGCTATATAGAATAAACATGTTATATATAGCTCAGTGGCTTATAGAGATGCATCGATTAGTGATTTTGATCCAATAGCGATTATTCGACATCTGTAAACCAGATGCTGAAAATTCGGTAGGCCTAATATTCCTGTATTTTAAGATTTAAAAGTAAAAAAAAAAACTTTAAAGTAAATTGTACACCATATTTAACACAAATACTTGTGTTTTGACGAATGAGTACAACAATGAGTTATTTTACAAATAAACTTTACACACAAAAATTAAAAAAAAGGCTTTGAGTTATTTTTTAAGAAGAAGATAGTCTTAAAATTTTTTTATTAATGAAACGTTAAATTCCATAATTCCTTCTCTAAATTAAAATAAATTTATAAGAGCTCCTTATATTTTAAAATAAATATTCCAAAATTGAAAAGAAATTTTTAAGGACATAGAAGGAAAATTTTACCGTTATATAGTGTTATTTGTCAGAAAGAAACAGTAAGACAGTAAGAAAAAAAAATTATTCAATTGGCAACTCGGCAAAAAAAGTTATTGCTCCTTTTGATTTATCAATGAAATTTTTAAATGCACCACAGCGGGCGATTATTTTTAGAAGTTGCAAACATACAGGATTTTCCTAAAATTTTGAAAGAAACTTTCAGGAGAGATAGTGCGGTCAAGACAAATACCTTTTCTACAGTAAACCAGCATCGCAATCCACTTATTCTATTAAAATACAGTAAAAAAAAAATATAAATTACCACTACAAACTGAACCCGAATTTTCGTTCATAACTTTAACAATAATGAAGATATGTTAACGTTATTTTAACAAGATTTTTGTCATAATTTTGCTTTTTTTGAAATATTAAATGATTGGAAGTGACTGAATTTCGGTTAGGACTAGGACTCAATTTATGTAGCGTTAACTGGCATTTTTAATAATGAAATGTCTAGCTTACAGTTTTGATGTGAAATTTGACAATTTCCAGCACTTCTCGTAATGCTATCATATTTCACAGAAAGCAAAGTAAAGCCTGTTGAAAATATTGTTACAATATCTTCAGTTTGACCGAATATTCTATAATATCATCAAATAGCCCGAATAAGGATTATTTTAAAATCCACTAAAACTTGCAAGCAAAATATGCGTTCATGCATTGAGTAATTTCATCCCATCAAAGATAGTCCATAAACCAAGTCGGGTGCAGAGAATTTGTTTTAATCTGCACAAGATATTAAAACTGAAGAAATAGGTCACCCCCATCCCCCCCCCCTCCCACACACACACACAAACAAAATCGTTTGAAACATTATTTGTATTTCACCAGATCGGGACATGAGCTGAATTGGTATTTGAATTGCTATTGTTGATGAATTTAAATTCTACTTCCCAATGAAAGATTCTATGATAATTTAACTCGATATGCTGTGTAAATATTCATCATTAACATCTCTACTCTTTTCGCAATGACAACTACTACAGCAATTTAAATTCCAAGTATTTTTTTTTTTTTTTAAGATTAAATTTGACAGTTTCAAAAATAAATTTTTGTCTTTACCAACTAGTTTTTTTTTTTTTTTTTTGTCATTAATTAAAGAGGTTCGAGCAAGAACCTGTTATGTTACATTTTCTCAAAATACAGTTTATCTTTTCGATGAGAGTGTTATGAGACATTCTGTCATATGGTAAAGGTAAAATACCAATATTTTAATTAATCTTTAAAATCTGATATATTATTTATTAAAAGTTAATATTTTAATAAAAATAACTTAAATATTATTAATAATTTTAACATTAGAAAATTAAATATTGCTAAGATTTTCTGAGAGAGCTTAGTACTACTCGTTAACTTACTAAATACAAGGTACAAGAACAAAAATAAAATAAAAATTGCAACTAAAAGCTTCCATTTAAATTGTCTCAGAATTTTATTTTTGTTACGTAACATCTTTTTTCACTAAGCCCTTCTATTTATTCAGAATATCCAAGATTGATAAGGAAAAATTTACTCACAAAAAGTACATTCAGAAACATGAAGCAAAAAGCCTCGATCCATGAAGCAGCATGCAGAAATACAAACAAACATTTCCAAAATTACAAAATTTATTTGCAAACTGATAATTACGCATCCAAACTTGGAAAAGGGAAATAACCCCACACGCTTACAGCCGCAGGCAAATTGCAAAAAATTTGCCCTACCTTAACCCTCAAAGTAAAGCACCCCGCAATGATGTTCTCATTTACGACTTTTGCCGTGTCATCAGTAATTTGTCAATTACATTCTGTTTTTAAAACTGGTCATTATTTTGTAAGAAAAAAATCGTTCGGGCACCTGTGCCCTCCACTATCCCCTTCTCTCTCTCATCGGCTCTCACCACAGCAGATGATATTTTTTGACTTAGTTGAAAGAATACGGAACTGGACATCTGGTACTGAGTTTTTCCCCATCACCTCGTGACAAAAAAGAAAACCTCGTTCAGATTTAGAGCTTTCAGATAATATTTCACTTTGTTCCTTTTGGAACCCTATAGACTCCGGGTCACATAACTCTTGCAAAGAATGTAGAAGACTAATAGGATTTTCTTTGTCTGTTGCTTCTTTTATACCTCACACACACACACTTACATATGCGTGCGTGCCGTTTTCGTTACATTAGTTCTCAAATCAGAAATATATATAGTATAATTTATTGGTATAATCATTCAAATATTTGAAAATTAAAATTTTGACCATATCGCAGTCATAAAATTTTCACGTGAACTTGAAATACTGGGGTGGGCACTGGAACTATCTGGGGTGGGCACGGCCCACCCGGCCCCCCCTCTAGTTACGCCTATGTGTCTGGGGTGCTCAAAGGAAAATTGACGTGCAGAATTTGGTTCAGTGGGAAGGTGATCGATATGATTTTTCTACATAGACAAAGAAACGAGGGTATTTCCCTGATTTTACGAGAAGACAGAAATTAGCAACAAGGCGCCAGGTATGAATGCTGATTTCCCAATCAGAGAGGGTGAACGGACTTTATTGGGCTTTGAGAAACCGGTAAATGCCCAATAACCCCCCACCCCCCTCTCCTTCAGCGAGCAGCGAGAAAAGAGGACTCTGGGGAAGGGAGTTGAAAGTTGGGAATCAAGAGAGGAGGTCGGAGATTATCAGACCTGCCAGAGGTGGAGAATCATCTCCCGGAAAAGAGATAGGATTTTATCGACCGGACACCACGTCCGGAGGTTTGAACATTGCTGAACACCAGCAAAAAGGAAGAAAAGACCAGAGACATCACGTCTCGATTCTGAAATAGTTGTAGTTCACCGTCAGCATGTTTGCAACTGGTGGGACACCCTGTCACCACTAAATAATCGAACTTTTCTTCGGAACTGGGACTTGCATTCCTGGAGCGATATTTGACAATTAGTTAATGAAATAGACAACGAATCAACTATATATTTTCTGTAAAACAAAAAGATTTCAGTGTAAATAATCAAAAGAAATAAATATATTTCTCTGGATTAAATATTCAACGTTTGTGTTTCGCTACCATAAAAATTTTATAACACTAAGTAGGAAATCTTTACAAATATGACACATGAATAACAACTTCATACGTTGTTGTGCAGGGATGGTAAGGTAACAAAATGTAATGGAACATTACATTGTATTTAAAAGAGTAAGAAAAATTATGTGAACTATTTAAAATTGCAAATGAAAAAAAAAGCATATGTTGTATTAAATATGAAAGGCAATTTAAATGTGATTTAAAAGGTGTGACATCATGTAAAAGAATTGTGACTGAGTGTGTTAGAAAACTAGTGCAAGATGAAGTGTGAGCAAAACAGAACATATAAACAGAAACACTGTTCGTTTAATTTTGTACCTACCTTTACAAAAAAATAAAAGTTGAGACTGAAAAAAATTTAGAGACAATTGTGTAGAACATTCACATTGTGTGAATGAAAAGAAGTATTTGAGAAAGTATGTGTGTACAGTTTGAGAGCAATCATTAATATAACTTCGACAGAAGAAATGACTGGTATAAACACCAAAGGTTGCAATTACATAACTGTGAATAGATACTTCCACAAACAAGTGTAGTGTATGAAAAAATGTATGTCTTTAAAAACTACATATATTGAAAAGAAGGTAAGAAAAGAAGGTAAATTTACGAGCATTGAGTAGGCAAAACAAGGGATGAACTTGAGGTGTGACACATACTCCATGGAGGAAAATAAATGGAGAAAAAGTGAATTTAAATTAGAGCATGTACAGTGAAAAGTTATCATTTGCTTGTACTAAAATATTTTACTATTTAACATGTCAGAAATAATAAAAAACAAAAAGGAGAACCAGTGACAAAAATTCTTAAAAGATATATATAAAAATGTGACTGATGGAATGTAGTGTTATACCTGTAAGAAAAGGAAATGTGTAAAAATGTTGTGTATGTCCACAGAATGAAAAAATTGATGCCTCTATTTCAATAATTTCATGAAAGCAACGTGCACTACAAGAAGAGGAAAAATTTCCTATAAAATTTTATTATGAAAATAATAATATTGCCATACTGGCATGATTCAGTAGTGCACATTTTTTCATTTTTTTCAACTGTAGAAAAAATTTAGCGAGAAAAAAAAAGGGTTATTTAACTTATTTTTATTAAAAAGAATGTGATTATGTAAAATATGACAGAAAATGTAGAAGTAAAGTAAGTGATGAAATGAATAATGAAAAAAAAAGGTATGTTAGTTACCATGATAACTAACATTGCCAAAATTGTTGCGATTGTAGTAGGTAACTAAGTACAGTGTTGTTTACCATAATTGGTGCATATAGCGAAAATTTGTGTAATGATGGTGACTTGAGTTAGCTGTGAAAAGTGATTTTGAAAATAAATAGTGGGAAATAATTAATGCCATGTTCTTTTAGAAAAATAAAAAAAATCCCTTTCTGGAAGAAAGATTGAGTCGAATACATCCATGAAGATTTTGAAGAACTTTTAATAAAAAGCACAAGCACAGCAGCATAAAATAGGCAAGTGGGTGGTGCCTTAATGTTCGTACAATAGACTTATTATAATCTACATGTTTTCAGGCCGGCAATCAGAGAAGGAATGCTGATACACATACGCTGTAAATTTCTTCGTTTACATTTTTTTGGCTTCATAAATTTGGCGAGAGTACATGAGTCATAAAGTATCCATTAATAAGGAACATATAGCCAAACTAGCAATTTAGCAAAATTAAACACCGCCAATAATTACGTTACAGAAGAATTTCAGATCCCGTGAGAAGATCAAGGATAGACACAATACTGGCGTAGTGACTGTTACATAGCCTTTATGATTCAGAAAGAAACAGCTGCATATTGAAAAAGATATAACGTACATGAAAGGCGCAGAGTTAATTTGGAGGCCGAAATATTTCTTTTAGTTTTTGTTTTTATCTAATTTAAGCGTTTGATCGCGCGTCAGCACTGAAGATGAGAATTTGCGTGAAAGCAGAAAAGCTGATCTATTTCTTTTATTTGTTCTGAATAAGACCGAAAAGAGCTTAAATAAAATTTATCAAAACTTTAATAAATTAATTATAGAAAGGGAAATTTATTAAAGTAAAAAAAATAGCTAATTTAAAACTATATGTGATTTCACATCCCTTTCTGGAAGAAAGATTGAGTCGAATACATCCATGAAGATTTTGAAGAACTTTTAATAGCAAGCACAAAAACAGGAGCATAAAATAGGCGAGTGGGTGGTGCCTTAATGTTCGTACAATAGACCCACAATCTACATGTTTTCAGGCCGGCAATCAGAGAAGGAATGCCGATACACATACGCTGTAAATTTCTTCGTTTACATTTTTTTTGGCATCATAAATTTGGCGAGAGTACATGCATCAGAAAATATCCGTTAATAGGAACATATGGATAACTGTTTGAACTTATAGCCAGACTAGCAATTTTTAACAAGATTAAACACCGCCAATAATTACGTTACTGAAGAATTTTCGCATCGCATGAGAAGTTCCTAGATAGACAAAATAAGGGGTGCTGAATAACCTTTTATGAATCAGAAAGAAACAACTGCATAATGAAAAAAAAAATAACGAATGTGAAAATGAATAGAGTTAATTTGGAGGCCGAAATATTTCTTGTAGTTTTTGTTTTTATCCAATTTAAGCGTTTGATCGCACGTCAAGACTAAAGATGAGAATTTGCGTGGGAACAGAAAAGCTGATCAATTTCTTTTATTTGTTCTGAATAAGAACGCAAAGAGCTTAAATAAAATTTATCAAAACTTTAATAAATGAATTATAGAAAGGGGAATTTATTAAAGTAAAAAAATAGCTAATTTAAAACTATATGATTTCAAATCACAACATTTATTGAAAACTGTTTAAACAATCCGATGAATGCAAAGTGTGACCGATATTTTTCTTATCGGGCTGACATCTGCTTTTGAGTGCGAAGTTCATTCCGAATAGAATCTGTTATTTTTTTCCTCTGAATGAAACAAATTGCTTAAGCTAGCTTATTTTTTAAGCATCGTCTTGCACGATAAAACGAATAGAAGTACACCTTTGATTATTTTTAATTGAACATGCTTTTACAAGACATAAAGCCGGTTATCGCTCAAATTAATTCAGCACGAGCTGAACGCATTAAATTGTTGCATAAGCTTGTATTTGATTCGGATCAGACTCGCAGTAATCGAAAAAACCTAAGAGCTTTTACTGGCTTCACTTTAGCAGTAGGTACAACGGAATGTGATGAAAAAATTGCTTCAACTTCTAGTGATTTTCCATTGGCCCAACTAATTTCAATAGCAAATTTATTATGTATTGACATTACAGGCGATGAAAGTAAAATTTCAAAACGCATTATTGAAGCACTTTCAGATTTAGAAAAATTTCAGAGTTCACTGTTACCTCAAAGTGACTCAGAAACTGAGAATCACAATGAAAATGACTCTCATAATGCCTTAGGATTCAACTCATCATCTCACTTTTCAAGTGTCCCTTCACAAAACACACAATCCGTCGTCCCGATTACGCCAAGTGACATTCATTATGTACCACGTCAATCAATTTCTTTTACTGACTTCGAAAATTTAATTACACCTTTTTCCCGTAAACCGGTAGAAAATATTTTACAATGGTTCAAAAGATTTGACAGATTGGCATTAACATTTCAACTTAACGATTTACAAAAATTTCTTTTCGTTGAAAGAGCTCAGAAAGGTACCGCGTTATTGTTCGTCCGAAGTGAGCCTACATTAACATCCTATGCAGCATTAAAACAAGCTTTGATACACGAATTCGCACACATCTCCTCCCCCGCGCAAATTCATGAAATGTTAGCTGCACGTAGCTGTAAACCCAATGAAAGAATGAGTGAATATTTTCTTGTTATGAAAGAAATTGCGCAAAGAGCTAACATAGACAATGCATCGCTCATGCATTACGTTATCACCGGTATCAGAGAGTCTTCAACTAATAAAGCAATTCTTTTTGGCTGCCACACCCTCACTGAATTCAAATATAGACTTCAAACATATCAACAAATTTGCGATCAAAGCCCTCACTATCGCCAGTCACAGCCACCGCTTACCCATGTTGTTTCTAAACCTTTACACGCCGAAAAAGACCTGCTACAATTGTGGAGCAATCGGACACCTTGCAAAACACTGTGTGCATAAAAACGAAGGAGTTAAGTGCTTTGCATGCAACACCTTCGGACATAAGAGTACCCAATGCACTCAGACCACCCGTCGTAAAGTGACAAACTTAGGCACCCCTCCTCTTCAAAATCCACAGCCATAGATTACATGAAGAGCTGCACGACACGTTAGTATATTTTCAAAGTGCAACTTTTCATTCGCGAGTGATTTTTTCCTCTCTTTTTCCTGTGAGCTCAAGTGCTTTTTTTTTTCTGAGCCATATTTACCATGAAATACAGTTTATCGGACTGCGAAACTGTGATTTTTTTTTGTTTCGCCTTATTTTAAGTGTTACGATTTTTTTTTTTTTCTCAAACCAATATGGTGTCAATGTGTAATACAGCTTGAGTGTGTGTTTTTTTTTTGTCAAGCTGTTAATTTTTTTTAGTTCTACGTGCATTGTGAATACAATAAAGAATACTGGCAGACAGAAATAATACAATTTCTTTTTGCTAATGCAGCCCTGGTGAATTTTTTTTTTAGGGCAGATTGCATTGATTTTTTTTAAAGAAATAATTTGATGGAATCCAAGTGTTTTTTTTTTTCTTGTTGGAGATCCTCTTACGACTGCATCTTCCATATTTTTATTTATCTATGTTCAGTGATTCCTTACTCGTACGACTGTTTCCTCATCAATGAACCAATACGTGACTGACGTAAACGAGAATTACAATCTTTTTTGTTGTTTTCATCTTATTCACATCTGCGTGGAACTGAATGGACCAAACTATATACATTTTTTTATTATTACTTCTTCTTCAAGTGTGAATTGGCAGATGCGATTTCAAGCCGTACCTTCCCCCCCCCCCCCCCCCAGTGAGTCAAGAACGTCACTTATCGCATTTTTTTTTAAACAGT
This sequence comes from Maratus michaelseni, assembly GCA_963931845.1. Lineage (NCBI taxonomy): Eukaryota > Metazoa > Arthropoda > Arachnida > Araneae > Salticidae > Maratus > Maratus michaelseni. Next base: position 173,007,138 of record OZ007587.1, on the reverse strand, counting down.
GGACAGCAATTAAAACTCTGATGGAGTAACTTTTATATATTTTTTTTTCATCAACATGTTTGTGAGTAAATTGTGTGTGACCAAGACTCACTAAAACTCTCTAACTGAGATATTTTTTTTTTCTACTGATAGAAGACACATTATTTACACATCTTTCTTGTTAATGTTTTCAACTTCAGCGATTATTTAGTATTTTGTTATTATGCATCTGTATTTTATATATTTGACATTTTTTTTAAATTATATATTTTATAATGTTTGATTCGATTGATATTTCAAGTACTTGTTGTGTAACCCCCTCCCCCTCTTCTCTGATAACCGAAAGTTAATTTTTTAAAATTTAGTTGACTGCTGCACTATTTAAGACGAATGTCTTTTTTTTCTCTTTTTTTTTTGTGTAAAGTATCTTATCTACTTTCTACTTAAGACGAATAAATGGAACGTATGTTACATTTTAAAGACGAAAAGACGATTACAAAAGACGAAAGATGTTTTGCATGTTAGACATGAAACACAACGACGGTTTCTATTTTTTGTTCTTTTTTCTTAGGACGTGTTTATTTTTTTATAGTGTAGTGCAGTCCAGGCTAAGCATTCATAACGGAACAATCTAAATTTAATTTTCTTTTTTCCCCCGTTTCTCTTTTAGAGAAAAATTTTCTTTTTGGCTTTCAGATTTATGAAAAATTTCGTTTTTTTTTTGTTGTTGTTGTTAAATCTTCTTTTGCCCTCTCGTTGTTAATCTTGGTCGGACGTGTACGTGAGCGCACACATGTCGGATAGCCAAGTGTGAATGGGATGGATGTAGTTTTGCAGTTCCCATAACATGTCGACCGCAGCAAGAAGAGGTGCAGCCCAAGTTCCCACAGAAACTCATTAGGTCAGCAATAACGATACACAATAAAGATGATGACTAAAGAGTTTCGCCTCTCTGGCCTGGGAACGGAATATTAAGATTATCGTCAGATTTACTTTGGAGATTGACTTGTCCGGTTGGCTTTAGGCACGACGGCCTAGCTCCGGTCTGATATCGGAAGGACGCGTTAAATGCCGGTAACTGCGGCAGAATCATCCCTTAACCCTGTATGTAACCTGTACTTAGTCTGTATATATAACTGTGTTTTACTTCAGAGATTAAAATAGTATAGTTTTTTACAAAAGACTCTTCAATAATCTCACCAGCCTAATCATTATTATTATTACATATATGTCATGTTGTGACATATTGTCTTTCCTTTCCACCCCATCGTAATATTCTCATATTTTATTTATCTTTCAAGTTCATCCAATTTAGTTATTTATGTAACTGTTCATTAATTTTGATCCTTTTTAACCTGTGTTTACATTTCATTTTATCGATCGTCCTGTCTGCGCTACGTTAATTTAAAATCTGCCGTTCTCGTTTCTCTTTTGGCCCAGAGCCAAAGTGCGCAGACATGCATCCTCTTTCTTCATTTGTGACCGTAAGCCAACGTACTTCATTGAAGCGGTTCGTAGTTCCTTCACCTAGGCAGCCGGTTCTCACCGCGCATGCGCGTAAGGTCTCGCTTCCGTCTTCTCCTTGGCGCGCAGTCAGTCAGTACAGAAAGCAGCCTGAGAGATGTAGGGTGTCTCTCAATAAGGGCAGTGCCCGGGTTCTCCCGGTGCCGTGCGAGAATGCTTCGAGTGAATGCAGCGTGTAGCACAGAAGTTGGACAGAGCAAGATTTGAGGTTTCTCTAGACTTGTACATGGAGACAAGCAACTACACAAAGTAGTTAAAGTGACCCAGATGCCAATCCAGGGATCCCAGTAATTCCAACTAAAGATGCAAATAAAAATTAATTAATTCCATGCAACGGTGTGTCTTCTCTGATCTACTTCCTGAAGGTATGTGTATTTATACTTACTATACTCTCTGTTCAAGATACAAGAAGAACCAAAATTTCCAGCCACTGTTTTATTATAAGAAAACGATCACTTAAGCCTTAGCTTCTAACGTTATGACAAATATCAATTCTACGATAAATATGGTGCTCGTGCCATGTGCACAGTTAGTGCTACGTGTCTTGAACTAAATAAATAATTGATGTATTTCATCAAGATCATTTTAATTTTAACAGAAAGTTCTGTTCAAGTGACTGGAAAATATTGTTGCGGAACCACGTGCTGCAAGCGCACTTCCGTCAGTTTTCCATGTCAAAAAGATATAGTATATAAATTAATGAAAATATGATGTTTTGATAACAAATTCATTTAAAGTAATGGAAGAAATTCTAGATGAATAAGATTTAATTTGTGAAAACGTGCCACTACAGTAGTTTTTTTAAAAGTGATACTAAAATTTTTGTATACTCCAGTATTTCAAATTTAATGTGAAAAATTTTATTATATATATATGAAAATACCAACTTCAAATGCCTCTTCTGCAAAATTTCACAATATTTCTATGATTAATGTTATAGATGAAGATGGATTGAAGTTTGGTGTATTTTCAATACAAGGTATTCCTGTTGAGGAAAAATTACCTTGTTCACAGCTTATTCTATTTTAGAATATACCAAAATAATTTTACAATTTATCAGAAAATGGATACATTTTTTGCATTTTTCTAATATTGTGGTTTTGAATGATAAATACATAATGATATTCATCCTGTAGTCAGCTACACATGCAGGACAGAGTATCAATAATTGCAGTATGCTGGCATACGCAAATTGTTATATCAATGAAGTTACCACATACATCCACATTTAAAGAAGAAAGAATTAAGCTAAAACAACATTGTTTAATGTAAAAAAAAATATTGCAAATATATCTCAAATTTAAAGTTAATGTTTCTCCAGTTTGTGTGAAAGTATGTAATTTTTAAAATGAAGCATGCATCTAATATATTGGAAGAAGCTTCTATATTTTATGAACAAATCATCGTTTGTTCACTCAAATCGTTCTTCACAAATTTTTCTTCACGACAGTCTGTCATCTAGTTTGGATTTTTTGTCGCTCACCTTGATATTGGCCACTTCTCAACTCTGCTACACCAGCGCTCAAGCATCTTCTCCATTCACAACCACAATGATTGTGTACATAAAGTCATTTACATAAATTCTTACCTAAGTGCAGAAACCAAAAAAAAACAAGAACGAAAAATCATGCGTCAAGCATAGATTATGTAGCACTTTCCAACGCTTCTAAAATAATTTTACAAATCATTACCGTTTAATAAGCTGAAAGATGACATCTAAGTAAACAATTTAGAAAATGCATAACATATTTAAAAACGTAATTTCAGGAATTTTCAATATATACAATATTCGGAAAAATATCCGAATACTTTTATGTAGCCCTGTATATGATCTATAGATTTGTATATATACATAGGATGCTAAATTTTAGTTTAGTTAGGAAACGCGTAGCACAGTTTAAATTCTCCTTCTGGAGTTTCTGTCAATAAACGAAAATGTGTTCGCGAACTTTTGTGCTGCCCTGTATAGGATCTACAGAATTTATACACACCACGTAATAGACAAAAAGCTAGTTAAGATTAAAATCGCGTTCAGTAACTTAAAACGCACTTCCAGGAATTATTGTCAACAGACAGTAGAGAATTCTTTTGTGTGCCCCTGTAAATGAACGATGACTGCTATACACACACTATTCTGTAGTAAGCCTCTTGTAATGCACCTTAGTAATATATATAAACTTCAATGCGTTTAAAATAGTGGAACATTATTTAAATAAGCCGCAGACGATTTTTCTCCATAGACGTAATGTAACGGAATTATTTTGACTGTCCCTGTAAAGTAACTCTAAGTGCTATACACCTACTATTCCATATTAAGCTTCTTCTAATGCATCTTAGTGATCTATATAAATTTCAATGCGTTTACAATAGTGAAACATTTTTAAAATAAACCGCAAATGATTTTTCCCCATAGACCGCAATGTAACGGAATTCTTTTGAGTGTCCCTGTAAGAAAACTATAGGTGCTACACACTTCAGTTGAAATAGGGAACGTGCCATAGATAACGACAATAACATATAAAAATTGCAGAGCAATCCGAGCATATTTACGGGAGTTAGAGCACGGACAGACGGCCATCCGGCCAGACAAACCGAAGTCATAAGCACTTTTCAACTAGGTTGGAAAGTGCTAAAAATGCAACAAACATGTGAAGCATCATTGTGTCTACAACTTTTATAAAAGTGTTCCAGAAATTTTATCTCAAGTAGTGTGCCTAATAATATGTGCTAATTTCTTATATATAGTTTTACATGTGTGATTACCGAAAATTTGTGCTTAAAGATGCAAGATTCTCATTGTAGTGATGACAAAATTGTCATATTTTTTACTCATGTATATAAACTGAACTTTTGGTGACATCTTTCAAAAAGAAAACTTTCAAGATACGAACATTTTGTGCTAATCAACCAAATCTTTGGACAGTAGGACACTTTATTCGTCCAAAATTTGTCAAGTGCTTCAAAGTTTACTTGTATAATTTTTCTTCTGTTTTTGTGCACATCATGAATCGCAAACAAACACACATTTGTTGGTTGTTTTGGAGTTGCAGCCATTCATACAGTGTTTTTTTTCTACAGTGTATGATCTGAGATGTGGGGTAATCTCAGTGACAACACTTATGTATTTAATTCATGCATGTCACGCATTAGGTGCTCATCGTAATATAATTTTTCTTTTCAGTGTTTTTTTATAAGTGTGTATATATTCATGTATATTTTTATTGTATAATTATTTTCTTTGCATCTTTTGGTATCATCACATGCTATAGTTTTACAAACATAGTGAAATTCTTAATTTATTGCATTACATTTTAAAATCTTAATTACTTTTCCGTATTGTTTTACTGTACTCAATATTTCTCAGTTTTCAATTCATATTAACTTAGTGGTGACTTTAGGTCACATGATAGTCATTAAGAGTGTAGTACTCAGGGTTGTCAAACATAATTTTGTGATGTTCTAATGTAATGTTTTTCAAAATTTTTTTTAACTCATCTTGAAAATGACTGTCACATTCTATTGTATCATGTCCATGATACATAGTTATTCGAAGGAATTTTCCTTTTATATTTACATTTCTTTTCATTTTCAAAAATCACACTTTAAATTTTCTCACTATTAAATTAGTGATTGACAAAGCATTGATGAATTTTCAGAAATTCTCTTTGTGAACTACAAAAAATTTCTCACACTATATATTTTTGTAACTCCAATGTTCTTCTCATGTATCTAAGATAACCTAGTATGACAAAATATTTAAAAAATCTTGCACTTAGGATTACTTAACTTACTTTCAGAATTTACCTATTCAATAATTACCTTTTTAAATCACAACTATTTTCCATTAATTACACATTTGTAATTTAATAATTTTTCAATGGTATACCTTTTCTTTTGAATGAAATATTGTCTTATAAGCATGCTAGCAAAAATTCAAATAAAGCAAAATGAATACAATAGAATAATAAGTGTCATATAGACATATTTATGATTAATAGTAATGAATTTTTGCAAAAGGTTAACCTTATGATATCTTATTTTTGTACGTACATAATTGTGAGCTCACACTTTATTCATTAATAATCACTTTGATTTTTATGTTGTATATGTATGTTTAAATTTTTGTTTGGAATTATGCATTTCTATTTTGTTACAGGATTATACTTGTAAGTATAAGGGTTTTTTAGTAATCAGTACTAATGTATGATATGCTTTTTCTAGTATTCCCTATTTTTTTGTGGTGCCACACACCCCTTTTAAATTTTCCCTTTATTTTAATTCACTTTTTCCTTCAATATAAAATATTTAAAATGATGTAATTTTATCCTGTATATCTGCATGTTGTACTAATAATTTTACTTAGCTACCCACCTGTCGGGTATCGTTTGTACCCCCTGTAATCCTGATGGCATCTGGTGATCTCTGATATCTTCACGCTGCACGTTCTCATCTACAGTACTATTACGTTTCAATGTTTAACAGTAATTTGTTTTCATCTCAGTTTTGGTAAGTTTTTTTTTCAATTTTTCTAGTCTTGTTTTTCTTGAATTTTTTTCATGTATTCCAATTTACTTTGAGAGTAATTTCTGTGCTTCCATTTTTTTTTCTATCGCATTATTCTTATATTTAATTGTTACAATAGTCCAATGGTGACTTTATGTCACAATGTCGTCTTTTAAGATATGACATTCTATTTTGGGAAGCATAGTTTTGTTTGTACTTTTTATATTCTTTTATAGCAGGTTCAAGGATGTCCAAATTATATTAATTTTTCTCAAATTCTATATTGCATTTGACCTTTGTGTCATATTTTTGAGTATCGTATCAATGATACATTTTTATAAAAGAAATTTTCTTGTATTTGCCCCATTTTTCTCCATTTTTTTTCAATAGTGTCAGTTTCCTTTTGCGAGTTTGCTGTTTCAGGTGACTGCATCCTGAATTAGTATCAGGATACAGAATGGTGAAAATCTTTTTTAGGAAACATTCTCATTTTTTTCCTCAGTACATATTTTGTTTTAAATTAATTTTTCCATTGATATTTTAAACTTGTTTGTTTTGGTTCTGAATGTTGTGTTGTGTCACAGCACCATCTATTCTACCCTTTTCCTCCTGGTTGTTATGGATTTTGGGTCTTTTTCTTTCCCCGCGTTACCCGCCATCCCGTTCTGCGATGACCTGGCGGACACACACACTCGGTACCATATGGTATTTGTAGGTTCGTTGGCAGTCACGTCTTCTTCTGTAGTATTAGCTCAGTTGGAGGGGATTGTTCACAGTACAAAATTGTGCTGGACAATCAGCAATCACATAGGAGATGAGGTTTGGAATCGTATGATAGAATCAATCTATGTTTCAATATCACAGTTAATGCGTTGTAATTCCATGCATTATCCCATTCTTTCGAATTTCTTTTGTATTCGTGGGGGAGTATATGTCATGTTGTGACATATTGTCTTTCCTTTCCACCCCATCGTAATATTCTCATATTTTATTTATCTTTCAAGTTCATCCAATTTAGTTATTTATGTAACTGTTCATTAATTTTGATCCTTTTTAACCTGTGTTTACATTTCATTTTATCGATCGTCCTGTCTGCGTTACGTTAATTTAAAATCTGCCGTTCTCGTTTCTCTTTTGGCCCAGAGCCAAAGTGCGCAGACATGCATCCTCTTTCTTCATTTGTGACCGTAAGCCAACGTACTTCATTGAAGCGGTTCGTAGTTCCTTCACCTCGGCAGCCGGTTCTCACCGCGCATGCGCGTAAGGTCTCGCTTCCGTCTTCTCCTTGGCGCAACGTTTAGGCGTGCGCATCTTCCACTTGGCGCGGTCTTGGCGGTTTTTAACTCCCGCAATTTTCGGCAACCGTGTTTTAGCTCCGGCAGTCAGTCAGTACAGAAAGCAGCCTGAGAGATGTAGGGCGTCTCTCAATAAGGGCAGGGCCCGGGTTCTCCCGGTGCCGTGCGAGAATGCTTCGAGTGAATGCAGCGTGTAGCACAGAAGTTTGACAGAGCAAGATTTGAGGTTTCTCTAGACTTGTACATGGAGACAAGCAACTACACAAAGTAGTTAAAGTGACCCAGATGCCAATCCAGGGATCCCAGTAATTCCAACTAAAGATGCAAATAAAAATTAATTAATTCCATGCAACGGTGTGTCTTCTCTGATCTACTTCCTGAAGGTATGTGTATTTATACTTACTATACTCTCTGTTCAAGATACAAGAAGAACCAAAATTTCCAGCCACTGTTTTATTATAAGAAAACGATCACTTAAGCCTTAGCTTCTAACGTTATGACAAATATCAATTCTACGATAATATATATATATATATATATATATATATATATATATATATATATAAAATAAAGGAAACATCCTTTAAGAACAGTATACATAAAAAAAAACACTTAAAAATGTTAAATTCCTGAGGAGATAATTAAAAAATACTAATGCATCACATGCCCAAAGGTTTAACATCAGCGAGGGGAATTTGAGATCTCACTGACAAGCAGTCTTAAGGGTTCTCTTCACTCACTTGAAAACACCTGCTCGCTAATGTTAATCCTATGGGACACTATTTTTTTTATATCTTGTTTGCATTTCAATATTTTTAAATGATTTCTTTTTGCATTAGATAGCAGAGATCAATCTCTATTTCTGCCGTTGATTACTTTTTCGATTTTCTTTGCGGATTTCTTTTAGGAAGATACTTTCACTTTCGAAACCGGTTTCGAAAATGAAAGTATCGGGTGTTTTCAAGTGAGTGAAGAGGACCTGGGTCAGGTAACCTTTGAACTCACAAAATACATGAAAAAGGGATCTCTATAAGAATTACAGTGACTGCGTAGCTAATTGACTTTGAATTATAAAATTTAAAAAACATAATAATAAAGCTTTATTTTATAAATTAATACTCTCCAAAAACGTATACACTCATATAAAACTTTTAAATTTATTTTAAAATATAATACAATTTTTACGAAAGAATTATTCTTGCATGCATTGCACGCATGATTTTTTATATTTGAATTGCTAAAACCCGGCAAATTTTTTTTAATGAGTACAGATATAATGTGTTCTCAATATGACCTATGATGAAAAAATAAAATGTGTAGATCCTGAACTAAAGTAGCGAAGTAGTGACTACTTTTGAAAAGTAGTTTGTAGTCACTACTTTTTAAAACAAGTAGTTGTAGTTAACAACATTTTTCCTAAAGTAGTTGTAGTTCGCTACAAACAAAAAGTATTCTTTCCGACCCCTGGGCTGGTGAATATTTTTTATTTTCAATCCTCGGCGAGATTTTGGCATTACTGCCGTCCAATCCAATTTTGTTGTCAATACAAGTAATATTTTGAGATCTATCATGTTAATAAGTGTAATTATTCATGGGAAGCTGGAATTGTGCTCCAACAAATATAACAGTAAATAATAATGCAAATTAACACTGATAAAAATGCACAGTTTTTTGTTATGTTCAAATATATGTATAATACAGGGAAAATCCACTGCAGTTCAGTGAAGCTTATACTAGTGAAAAATTGACTAATAAAAAAAAAAAAACCTTGCTTATCATTTCTAGAAATCTATTTCTGTTAAAACCAGGGTTGTTTGATTTAAATCAGCTTGATTTAAATCGCGATTTAAATCATGATTTAAATCAAATGATTTTTTTAAAAAAATCTTTGATTTAAATCAGTTTTTTTAACATTCATATTTACTGGCTGAATAAGGATCAAATTCCTCATTCATATTAAAATAAAAGTTAAAATCATTCATTTCAGATTAAAAATTACCTTTCAATAACATTAAATAAAACTTTTATAGATTAAAAATACTATTATATTATGAAAGTAAATGCAACACTGCATTAAAAATATTATCTATCCATAGTACATTCTCCAAAACTACTGATAAATACTTACTAATTTTTAAAGTTTTTTTTTTCTTAGTCACTTCCATTTTTTGAAAGCAAGATGCTGAAGCTAAAGTTAAATCTATTTAATATAATAGTATTTTCAGTGGAGAGTCACTTTCTCTAAAGCAAATTATACATAATTCACAAGTTTGTTTTACATTTACCTGCAAATTACAATATCCCATATGTTGATGTATTGATCATATAATGTGATCAATACATGGACTAATTATAACATAAATATTTGGACTGTTTATCTAACATAGAATTAATTCCAGTTTCATGTTTCTTCTATAATTGAAAATACTTTAATCCCTGTAACTAACTGATCCCTTTCCTCTTTCTTTTCCTAAAATTCATTGCTTATTGCAATGGAAATAAATAAGAAATGTTATTGTACTAAGCTAAGCACTAAGCAGTCATTCATATTGTCAAGTAAGCAAGATTGTTTTCTAAAATTGACCATGGCTGAGTAGGGGGGGGGGGGGGGCGCAATAACACTGATAATTGATAGCTTCACACTTTTAGTTATAGGATTACCTTGCATTTGGTGCCTTAGAATAGTATAGTGTGAATTTGACTAATGATGAAAAAAAAAAGCCTTACTTTTTGCTAAAGACAAATACAGTTCACATTTTATATCCGTGATAATGAAATTTCAAGGAAAATCTAATCCTTATTCTGAATTTTTATTTGATGAAGACATCGTAACAAAGATTTCTCCCTTAGATTGGTGGAAAACACACTTTGAATCAGAAATTTGTGTATCAGATGGTGAGGGGAGTGTAAAGAAAGCCATAGAGCAACTGTTTACAGCAACAGCTACTTCTTGCTCCGTGGAACGGATTTTTTTAACATATGGTTTAGTTCAATCTAAACTTAGAAATAAATTAGGAAATGATAAAGCAGTCAAATTGGTGTTCTTATACAAAACCTTAAATGCATAAATAGTTAAAAATGTTAATATAATTACATATATGTAAATAATTACAAAATAAAAACCAGATTTTGTAAGAGATTGAATTGTAATCTAATATTAAACTATAATCTTATATTAATGATTTAAACAATTATCTGTTCATAGATATTCACCAATGTTAAACTGTTTCTATTTAATATTTTGTCATAACTTAAAAATTATAGAATTGTTCTTGCATGATGCATAATAAATATATACCCATATGCATTTAGCATTCTTTGTTGGTTGTATTTGTTATACGTTGTTATATAAAATGTGTTATTTGGAGTAATACACGAAAGAAAATTTTAATAACTTTTAAATTAAATAGAAATTTATACATATAACACACATATTTATATGTACAACAATTTAATATTAGAATGTTTTAAATTTTAAATGAATCATCTAAATTTGTTTGCAACAATTTTACATTTAAATTATTTTGAATTCTTATCTAGAAATTGTAATGAAATTAATAGAAATATGTAAATCTATACAGAAAATATAAATAAATATCTGCAGAGTACACAAATAATATTATACTATAAAAATATTTAAAAAAAATCAAAAAAATCCGATTTAAATCAAAAAAATCTGATTTAAATCAAAAAAATCCGATTTTTTTGATTTTTTTAAAAAAATCACGATTTTTAACAACCCTGGTTAAAACATTCCTACGTTACAATTCATAAAAATTTTGGAAAATATAATTTTCTCTTTATTTAAATAACAAAGAAGAAAATTTTGTGATGACCCCAGTATACAAGTTTTAAGGCTCTTAAAAGTACTTATGAAGGTGCTATGTAATAATCACATTGATCATAACATATATTGTTTTATAATTTATAATTGAATAAGCAAACACAGAAATATGTTACTTACACACTTATGTTCATAAAATGCAGAAACTCTGATAGGAATAAAATTGCCATAAAACAGCAGCAGCATACTGAAATAACAGCACCAGTTATTGTAGGTTGAGTAAGATCCTTGGGAATCTTCCTATATATATCAAACCTAGAAATAAAATATATTATAAATATGATGAGATACACTTGTATCTTTATAATAATAAACAAATTGAAGCAAATTAACAAAGTCGAAGATGCTGCACAGCTGTTTTTGTAAACTTATGTTATAAAACAAAACTTAGTAAATTAAGAAGAGACGGCTAGGAGACAGGTCGGTGCAGGCATTTTATTATTGATTCCTATTTTGTTGAAAATAATATTTTGTAATGAAAGATTTAATCCAGTTACTCGAATTCAAACTAAACATTTATTAATAACTTTTTAAGCCCTTTTGCTAAAGTTTTCCTTCCTGGTAAACTTGTTTTGTTTGAAAATTACACATTTTGAATCCTAAGAAAATAAAAATAATTAATGAAAAGTTTGCTTTTATGAAATAGAATTTTGTGAAAGGGCCTATTTTATTATATGAATTAAAAAAAAAAAAAATCTTCAATTTTTAAGGGGGAAAAATCTATTAGGACAACGAAATTATACACATATTAATTACCAGGGCCGAAACTAAGGGGAGGGGGACAATGAAGACTTCGTTTGTCATTTAATACAAAAGTGTATATAAAAATTGGATAAACATGTCTCGTAACCTGAAAATTAAAAAAAAAAAACTGAACCAAATGCATTAGAATTGATAAACAGATAAATAAAAAGATTCGCCTAAAATACTAGATAGCAAATGAATAAGAAGAAAGAACTGTTCTCTTAGGCTATTTTTATCCTATTCCAAATACAATACACCATGTCCAAAGAAGATGTCTATGTCTTCTATCTATCGGGGAAATCACTTCCCATGCAGTAAGAATCACTAATATTTTTCAAGGTCAGTCTCATGTCTCTGTGTCACTGTTCAGTGTCCATTGCCAAGCAATCCGTTGCAAAAAAAATTCCAAGAAGGGTGTTCTATTTCTTTTTTCTTTCTTGCTGAGCAGCATGGAGCTTTCTTTTTTCCCGTCTTGCTATGGGCGAGGTCAGGCGACTGCCGGAACAATAAAAACAAAGGGAAATGCATAAAGTAAAATCATTTTCTAAAAGGAGTATAGCATTTGTTAGAGGTACAGTAAACAATCTTGCACAGGGTGCCATGGCTAGTAAAGTCTTTATCCTCCAAAATTATTTTTCTCCTCTTTTTACCATTTGTATGTGTTTTGCCGCCCTAGGCGACAGCTGGAAAATTCCGCCCCATTACTTTTGCTGCAATTATTTTTTTTGCATCCAGATCAAGCCTTGGAACTTAGGGAGGTGAGATTAGGTGACTGCTCGGTATACTAAAAACAAAGGTGTGGAAAATATACACAAAATAAAATACTTAGTAAAACTTTTTTTTCTTTTTTTTTTTTTTTAAATATATCATTTGTAGAGGTGCACAAAAAAATCTCGCCCAGGGTGCCATGGCTAATAAACCGCCCCTGCCTTTATCATCCCAAATTATTATTATTTTTATCACTTTGCCATTTCTAGCAGGTGACAACTGAAAAATGTTGCCAATGTCTTTTACTACAATTACTTTTTTACATACAGATCTGGCCTGAAAGGGCGCGAGGTCGGGCAACTGCCAACGACACTAAAAACTAAAAGGTGAAATAAATGCAAAATAAATAATAAAACCCTTTTTTTGTTTGTTTGTTAAGAATATACCATTTTTAGAGATGCAGAAAAGAAGCTCGCACAGGGTGCCATGACTAGTACAGCCGCCCCTGCCTTTATCTCCCAAAATTATTTTAAGTAGCAGTAATATAAGCCATTATTATAATTTTGAAGATTAGCGTTAGGTTCAGGAAAGTATCTAAACATATCCATCTATGAATAGGAAGATGAGTATATGTGGTAGTTTCACAAAAATGGTTATAAATAACATTTTACGGTATTGGAATTCATTGTTATGCTTGCAGAAAATCCTGGTTTTTGAGTTCTTAAGAACCTACACTATAGTCACGTGAAGAAACTCACAAGCTAATGTTAAACCTATGGGAGCATTCTTTACAAATTTCTCGCTTGCATTTTATATTTAAAAATATTAAAATGCTCTTAAGAGCCTACACTAGTCACGCGAAAACACTCGCACGCTAATGTTAAACCTGTGGGAGCATTCTTTTCGGAATTCTCACTTGCATTTAAATATTTTTAAATAATATATTTTTTCATATGATACCTGATCTCGATAACTAACGTTGTGCCGTTTTTACTTTTTCGACTTTGGTTGCAGTTTTTTTATATGAGGACACTTTCAATTTCAGAACAGTTTCCAACTAGTTTCACAAAAGTGAAAGGGTCCAAATAAAAAAATAAAAATAAATAATAGTAACACAACCCGAAAAAGCACAAACGCACAACATTAGACATCCAACACAAGTATCCCATGAAAAAAAAAGTATTAAGAACGCTCCAACAGATTTAACATTATCTTCCGAATGTCTTCGCATGATTAGTGTAAACTCTTAAGACAATGTGATTCATATTACTGGACTTTAAATGCCTCATTTGTAATGATACACATACCGTAAAATCTGTGAAAATGAAATCTATCTATAACGGAATACAGTTTTAAATTTTAAAATTACATGTTCTCAACAGAAAGAATACCAACAATTATACCTGCTAAGACGAAAATCTGTATAAAGTGAAATTTTTTCCTGTTCCTTTATATTCAGTTTTGAAGGTTTTATTGAATCAATATTTGAAAAAGCTGATTACGTAGTTCAGTATTACGTATTTTGTGATTACATATTTTAAATTTAAAACAAGTCGAGTCGGCTATTAGAAACTTGGTAAAATTCTCTTTGCAAATTTATTTGGCGAGGGGAGGGGGGCAAAATCCATGTTTGCCCCGGGTGCAAAAAAGGCTAGTTTCGGCACTGTTAATTACTGTTAACTGTAACCTTCAATAGCAGGTACTATAAATTATTAAAGGTAAATATTATTTGCAATTGCAGATTAGCATCAATATTTGCAAAGACAGCATTTAAATTTTTTGTGCTTTTCCATTAGACGGACACCATTTTGTGCCAAATGTCAAGGTCAGCGACGGATCTAAGGGGGGGTTAGCCGGGGCAGCTGCCCCGGGTGCAAGACTTGGAAGGGCGCAAAAATGAGGAATCATAAAAGATTAAGAATAAAGGAAAATTTAAAATTCACATGAAAAGATATTCAATTTTATTTTGTTCAACGGCGGATTACTTTCGTTGTATAAGGATCAGAAATAAAGAATAAATTGATTTGTAATACATTATATAAAATATCCCATTGCCACCAGTATTTTTAAGCAATTTTTATTTATTTAAAATTCAAAGATTTTTTGTGTCATCTCTTTTCCGATATCGTTCTATGTCAGGGGTTCTCAAACTTTTAGACCGACGTACCACTAAATCGAAGTTCATACTTCCGCGTACCACCTGGTAATAAACGTAAAGCTACCATAGAAAAACCTGTGTAAAACGAAATATCTGTCCGGTCTTTTGTATTTCCGTCATAGCAGGTTTTATTGCATTTAAAAATGGATGATTATATTACTAAATTGACTGCTTTGTAATAATATTCAAGTATAAAGTAGTATCATCATTAAATTTTAAAAATGCCTATAATATCAAAATACAGTATTTTGGTGTAGTAAAAACGCCACAATATTTAATGACATATTGGCGCACACTGATTCACATACTGTTGTAGTAGGCTAATGAAAAGGGTGGGCTTGTTTTATCAAGCACAACTTCTTCATGTCTGGCTCAATATTAGGAAGTTTTAGGCATAAGTCAGATTAGATGTTTAGTTTATTCCTGTATTTGTTTTTCATATAACAAAGGGGGAAAAAGCACATTCACAGAGATATGTTCTGCTAAACACAAACAGATTTTGACGATATTAGACGGTACTCTGATATTCTCGTAAGCAAAAATTATGTTACATTCATCGTTTTGAATGTGGACTCCAGTAATCCATCACAGGAAAGGAGAGCTGAATAAGTTCATTTCTTTCCTCTCTGGTGAGATACAGTGGCAGGGTGTCTCAAGTGAGAAACGAATTTCCAGCGCCCGATTAAGGTCATGTGGAGCTCCAGACCCAGTACCTTTTCGGAGCCAGTTTCAAACCAAGATAATAGCTATAAATTTTTGGAGGGAGTATTCGGTGGTTATCCTTAGATATTATGATATGGTTACCAAGTTAATCAAAATCTTTTTTGGTTTTGGGAGAAATAATTGGAAAAAACTGCATTTTTAATAAAATTTTTGTAAACAATTTTATATATTTTGGGACCTTCCATCAGTGGTGGGACATAGGCCATGGCCTAGTCGGCCTCTGCATTAATCAGGGCCTGCGAATTTCTTATCTAAAGCTTAGTTAGCGCATTTAACGTAGTCTCAATACAACCGTATTAATAATCTGGATACCTTTAAATGCGACAGTAATGTCGCTCAGTAGGCAAACACTTACAAGTTTCTTCATACATTTATATATATATATATATATACCACTGCATATGACCACAGTTTTTGTTTGATTTGAATAATCTTACTCTCTTGGCCATTTTAAATAACCTTAGTCTCTTAAAAACTGATTTCCATGAAATAGGAGGAAATTATAACACTTTTTGTACAAGAGAAGAAAACTATTTCAATCAACACAATGAATCAATTTATGAATTATGTTTGAAATAAGACTTTTATTTCAACACCTCCTAGACGCTCTTCTAGTACAAAAAGAACAATGGGTAATAAAACAACATTTTAAGTGTAATTTATAAATTACACTTTTAATGTTGTTTTGTTTTAACTCCTTCTACTCACACACACTCCTCCTACTTCCAAGCATTCAGACTTTACCTTCAGATAATTCAATTTGTAAAGCATGTTTAAAACCAGTTCTTCCACAAATTAAAAGTACTTCATTCATTCATTAATTTTAAAATTAAGTCTTTATTAAAAATTCAATTTTTATCTATATAAATCTAATAATTGTGTTTTTAATTCTGGAAAACTGATTGTATCATAAACGTTCAGTGCGAATTTCAGCAAGTCTGCTGTAACAAACATTTCTCGTAAACAAGAAAATAGAAAAAAAACGTTTACAAATCCTAAATCACGTTCGAAATTTTTTTGAAAATTTCCAAGTTAATAAAGACAAGCCGTTTTCGATTCCATAATAATATGCTGATTTTTCTGTTTTATTCCACGTACCAGTATCGGACTTCTGCGTACCAGTAGCCAGAGCTTCGCGTACCATAGTTTGAGAACCCCTGTTCTATGTTATTTTACAGCGTGGAGTATTTTATTTGGGTTATGTCTGAAAGACATTCGGGTGATTATTACAGAAATAAGGCTAAAAAAACAAGTTGGAAATTGTACGTCAAACGTTACAAACGAGGTGCGTTCGTACTATATCTAGTTATATAAATATTCCGATCTTGATGATTTTTAATTCTGTGAAATGAATTATATCGTCTGCAGATTAATTTCTGTCATAAAATAAGTATCTCGGTCGCTTGACGATTAAACTTCGAAAGCTCCTATAAAAAGAAAGCACCGATTTAAAAAAAAAATCAAATTTCTTAATAAATGTTTTTATTAATATTTTCTAAAGTTTTGATTCGAGTTTTATAAAATTTGAAATGTCTCGACAAAATTCTGCAAAGATAATATATCTTAAATTTCAAACCATTCGGTTGGGTAGTTTTTGCGTTGTTATATGCGGACGGACCAGACGACGACAATAGGTGCTACGTATTTATATAATTACGAACGCACCTAAAAAGAGAAGCGGAGGCTTCACAGCTATAGTATGTCCTCATAGCTAAAGCCGAGCGATTTTCATGAAGGTCAGCAACCAAGTTACTTGTTTTTTTGTTTGTTTTTTTATATATATATATACGTGCTACACCATATAATAATTTATATGTATTATTTCTGTTCTAAAAATCTCCTTTTCTATGCAATAACTGAGTTGATATGTAAGAAAAGAATTATAAATCTATTTTTTGTTAATTTCTTCTAAACTTAGAAATTCTTGTAATTAGCAGACATTTTTCCTAAAAAATGAAAATGTAACTTATACTCTGTTGAAAATTCAACGCGTTCTGGCCCCTTTAAAGCCATTTTATTTATGTAGTTAAAAAGGTTTTCTATCCATGGGAATTCGTTTGTGTTTTTATTTATGTATATCAGTTGTTAATAAGCCGTTTAAATTTTGATTTCCAAAATATCGCACCTATACTTTTTAAAAATGAATTAAATCTTTCATTAGAAATGTTTATCTAATAAAATATGTTAACTTAAGTTGTGCTTCACAGTCACGCCACTTGTACCAATTTTGAAGCAAACAAGTACATTAATTAAATTTAAACGGCGTAGGTTAACATAGCAATAAATTAAAAAATTTAAATGTTAAAACAAGTATATTTTCTGTAATTTTTGTATCGTGTAATATTGTACTTTTTATATAGAAAAAATGCATAGTAAAAATACAGATTTTGAGTACTGAGTATTAATATTATGTCCTTAAGCAATTGTTTACGCAGATTTTATTCTGATATTCTTGAGAGCAAGGGGGGGGGGGGCGCAAATTTACAAGCTTGCCCCGGCTAAAATTTAGTCTAGATCCGTCTTTGGTCAAGGTGGAGTGGAAGCAAACAAGGATGCCTTACGTAAATATTATGAAATAAAGTATACACAGATGCTAACTTAGGTAGAAAACCCTAGTGATATATATTTAGTTTAATGGAAAGTATAGTTATTTTATTGAATACTAAATATACCAGAAGAAATTCACAAACAGTAAAAATAAATATTTCATTACACAGACAGTGAAAATGTGCTATATTTTCATGCCAGTCGTTCTATATAAATTCAATAAGATTCAAAATTAATAAGATTAGTTATATGATTTTAAAATTAATTGACAAAATAGTCACAAAAATCGATGGTTATATACAAGAAAAATATAAATTGAACAGCAGGTATTAAACAAATGCAAAGTGGGAATCTTGAAATCAAATTTCTGTGTGAACATATACTTGTTCTTTGGCCACAGCATTTATTTAAATGCTTAATTGAGAATACATCATTTTATCATCTATTTTCATGAACAAATTTTGCAATATAAATTATATTTTGTCTTTGAAAAATTTAACCACTGAAAATTCATCAATTTGGAAAAAAAGTTTAAAAAAAAATAAAGTTGTCCAAAAAATAAAAGAATATGACGTCATATTCTATTAAAGATTTTCATTTTTATTTCAAACTGAGTCTATATACTATTTTATATAGTAATGTTTCAACATTTTTATTCGTGATATAAACTAAGTGTCCAAAGACTGTGTGAAAAAATTATGTTAAAAAACCAACAGTTAATTAAATATTTAGCCTAGAAAAAATAGTGTATTGACTTCCAATCACAAATTTTTTTGAAAGGGTTAATATTAATATTTTTTTAAACCGAAGATATCGTTTAGAAGGTGAATGTTTGATGTTTAAGAAAGTATGTTTTGTTTTGGGATGTAATTCCATTTCCAAAACAGATGCAAAATTTCAGAGTGTGCGGTAAAAAATGGAGTTGTGAGGGTGACTTTACGGTGTGAATTTGTTAAAAAGGTTAATGTGTGAATTTCTCAAAAAAGTAAATATCCATATTTTTTAAACCGAATATGTTAAATCTATTTAATACTTGGAAATTTTTCCATAGAAAATTTCTCACACCTTGCATATTTCAAATTTTAATTGCTTAAAAAGGCGTATAGCCAACAGAGTGAAAAATATATCCAAGCCTTGACTCGAACCCGGGTCATCAGTGCACTATACTGATGATCCGAATTTGAGTCCCTTGGACACTTTTTCACTCTGTTGGCTATAAGCCTTTTAGCAATTAAAACCGAATATGTTATTTTAAAGTAAAATGCATGCTCTTTAAGAGGGCATTATCTGCTTTTCTGCATTTCAGTAAAAAATAGCAGACATTCAAAGTGTGCGGAAAAGGAGATGGGACGAAGCAGAGGTTGCCGATTTAACTTTTTAAACAATACTTAGCTAGCATCCAAAATCTTTGAAATTTTTATAAAATATATAAATGTTTCCAAAGCGTGAGCAAAATTTCCATGTATTGATATTTAGTTGTAAAAATCCGAGCAAAAGACAGCCACATACTCACATTCTGAGCAAATTTTATTTTTATTTTTACTTGTAACCATCTGAATGTGTTGAGACTATATGTGATGTAAATTAAGCATATAAAAAAGGTGTAAAAAATGTGTGTAAAAATATCAACATATAGTTGCTTTTATACTAGAAGAAAAGAGTGTTTCCAAGAGTTGCAAAGTGAGTTTCAGCCACAACTTTTTTTAAATGGTTGATATTGGTATTTTTTAAAACTAATTACACCGTCATAGAGAATAAGGTACCCACTTTAAGTGGATATTTTTTTATTTTCCTGTATTTCTAAAATAAAGCTCAATGCAAACTTTCTCTTGAGTAAAAAACCCCTACAAAATCGGATTTTTTTCAAAAAAATGTTAAAATTTGTACAATAGACTTCCTCAAATCCACACATAATTGCAGATGTAAACAATGAAACTTTCAGTTAAGATATAGAGGAAAATTTCAAGATTTAAAAAAATTATTATGTCATTCTATGCACATTTTAATATGTAATTATTGTAAATAAATATGGCTAAACACATGTTTTCTCATCAAGAAAGTATAACTTTATTTCTGAAAAAATTCAAGACAGTGCTGAATGCCATATTTTTACCAAATACATTTCTGTATTAATCAAGCATTTTTGGTATTAAGTTTAGCTAGGCATGAAATAAAACTTTTTTATTTTTAGTTAACAAATTTTACTGAATAATTTAAAAAAATTATCTCATCATTTATTATGCCTATTATTTAGCTATGCATTATTGTTTACTTCACCTTTACCTTTAAAATTTTAATCATGTTTTAAATTTTCGTAATTTTTATTACTTAATTATTTTACTTTATTGCAAAAAATGTAAAGAAAACAGTGGGAAGAAATCTCATAATTCTAAATTCCGCACAACCAGTGTTGAATTCAGACACTTTTCTCCAGGAGGGATTTCTGTGGCTCTGGGGGTGACGCACTTTTTAACCATTAAAAGCATAAAATCTCAAATCTTCCAGGGTGGGGAGGGACATTTCAATGTTCTGGGGGTGGGGGATGTCCCCTCCGGGCCAGCCCCTGAATTCAATACTGCACACAACCTCTGGTTTCAAGCTATGTGAATTTGAGGGATTCTACTGTATTTTTTTAAGCGATTTGAGCTGTTTGAAATTTAACATTTAAGAATATGTTTATAGTTTTTCCATAATTACAACAGTCCGACCAATGCATGCTTTGAAAAATGACCATACCCCCCCCCCCCCCAATCCTAATTTTAAGATCTCTAAGCGTGATATATAGATTTTCCTAGCCATGGCTTTAGTGGGGGTATACATTGATATACACTATATACCTTCTAGATAACTTCATATATCCTCCACAGTTATTCTCTGATATACACCCTCTAGGTTTTTAGCACTTTCCAACCTAGTTGAAAAGTGCTTATGACTTCGGTTTGTCTGGCCGTCTGTCCGTGCTCTAACTCCCGTAAATATGCTCGGATTGCTCTGCAATTTTTATATGTTATTGTCGTTATCTATAGCATGTTCTTTATTTCAACGGAAGTGTGTAGCACTTGTAGTTTTATTACAGGGACACTCAAAAGAATTCCGTTACATTGCGGTCTATGGGGAAAAATCATTTGCGGTTTATTTAAATAATGTTTCAGTATTTTAAACGCATTGAAATTTATATATATCACTAAGTTGCATTAGAAGAAGCTTAATATGGAATAGGGTGTGCATAGCACTTATAGTTACTTTACAGGGACAGTCAAAAGAATTCCGTTACATGACGTCTATGGAGAAAAATCGTCTGCGGTTTATTTAAATAATGTTTCACTATTTTAAATGCATTGAAATTTATATATATATATATATATATCTAAGGTGCATTACAAGAGGCTTACTACAGAATAGTGTGTGTATAGCAGTCATCGTTCATTTACAGGGACACACAAAAGAATTATCTACTGTCTGTTAACACTAATTCCTGGAAGTGCATTTTAAGTTACTAAACACGATTTTAATTTTAACTCGCTTTTTGTCTATTACGTGGTGTGTATAAATTCTGTAGATCCTATACAGGGCAGCACAAAAGTTCGCGAACACATTTCCGTTTATTGACAGAAACTCCAGAAAATTAATTTTAAACTGTGCTACGCGTTTCCTAACTAAACTAAAATTTAGCATCCTAGCATATACAAATCTATAGATCATATACAGGGCTGAATAAAAGTATTCGGATATTTTTCCGAATATTGTATCTGTTGGAAATTCCTGAAATTATGTTTTTAAATATGTTATGCGTTTTCCAAATTGTTTACTTAGATGTTATCTTTTAGCTTATTAAACGGTATGTTTTGTAAAATTATTCTGGAAGCGTTGGAAAGTGCTACATAATCTATGCTTGACGCATGATTTTTCGTTCTTGTTTTATGACTGTTCCTAGCCATCGCCAACAGACACACACAGACAGATAGACAAACCCTCTTCTTTTATTATTGGGGGATTGAATTTCTCGCTGTTTTCCAACAGATGGCATTACCAGAACGGTGTGCGTGTTTTTTAAGATGGTAATGCATCTATAAAGAAGTACTATAAGCAAGCTTGAAATCAGTGAATGTCATTTCTCCAAAGTGCAAGCAACATTTTTTTGATAGTGTTACACAGGTCGAATTTCGTGCCAAAATAAGAGTATTTGCGGGAATTTTACCGAACTACTTTATTCAAAAAATAACTGCAGCTGAAGCACACAAAATTCTTATTGAGACTGATGACGACTATGCTCTGTCAGAAGCAACATGCAGAAATTGT
Source organism: Maratus michaelseni (assembly GCA_963931845.1). Lineage (NCBI taxonomy): Eukaryota > Metazoa > Arthropoda > Arachnida > Araneae > Salticidae > Maratus > Maratus michaelseni. The sequence goes on along the minus strand of OZ007587.1, from coordinate 172,984,814 downwards.
TTTAGATGCTTCAAAAATAATGATTTAGATGTTGAAATAAAAAATGCTCTGGCGCACCTAAGTTTGAAGACAGGCATTACTTCATGAACACTCATGTCAGACACTAGCTGAACGTTTTAAAGCATTAGGAATGATCCTAAAGCAAGTACATTGGGTGCTATATGAGTTGAAGCCATGAGATGTCTTTTCACGTATGAACAGATGTTTCAATGGCAGAAAAGAAAAGGTTTTTTGTATCATATCATGATAGATGATGAAAAATGGATACACAACGATAACCTTAAGCGTAGAAAGTCGTGGGGTAAGCCCGGTCATGCATCAACATCGTCAGCAAAGCCGTGTATCCATTGTTCCAAGCTTCTGCTCTGCATTTGGTGGGAGCAGTTGAGTCATTGAGTGTAGTTTATTATGAGCTGCTCGTACCATATGAGAACATCATGGGAGATCGCTATCGACAACTGATGCATCTGAGCCAAGCATTGAAAGGAAAACAGATGAAAACATGACAATGCTCGGCCCCAAGTTGCAAAACCTTCTTGGAAATAATTAAATGGGAAGTCCTACACCATCCGCTGCATTCACCAGAAATAGCTCCTTCCGATTATCACTTATTCCAATCGATAGCACATGGCCTTTCTAATCAATTCCACTCTTATAAAGATGCCAAAAAATGGGTCGACTCTTGGATAGCCTCAAATTCATGTCGTTTTTCTGACGTGGAATTCAAATTTTGCCAGAAAGATGTGGAAAAGTATAGGCGAGCAATGACCAATACTTTCAGTGACATGTTTTTTTTACTAATTATTTTAAATAAATCATTAATTTTCACGAAGAAACAGCGAGAATTTATTCAACCTCCCAATACTATAGAAGATATACCAGGGCTTGAATTTCAGGGCAGGATTCGCACCCAAAATTTTGAAATCCCGCCAAAAATAATATTATGGGCAGGAGTCTCACGCTTATAAAATTTCAGCTTTTTCCGGAGAATTTTGCCTTTTGAAATGACGATCAAGTCCTGACGAATATCGCGATACTTTCTTGTGACCGATCGACGAATTTTGCTGAGAGTTTTCCTGCAACAGATTGACAAATTTCGCAATTTTTTTCCATAACCAATTGACAAATTTTGCAATGTTTTTCACGAATTATTTGCGAATTTCCTGTTTTTTTCTTTCAACAGATTGCCGAAATTCACAATGCGTCGAACTGAATAATGTTGCGATTTTTCTCCATGACGAATAACGAATTTTATCATATTTATCCTATATTTTGTTGTGACCAATTAGCAAACTTATTATAGTTTTTTTTTGCAATTTACCGATGAAGTTTACTATTTTTTCCCCCACGGCCGACTGACGAATTTTGAGATTTTTTTTCGCAACCAGCTGACAAATTTCACGATTTTTTTCGTGATCTATTTTTATAATTTCACAGTTTCTTGCGAGATAATGATGAATTTTTTTTCCTCACGTCCGACTGAAAAAATGTCACGATTTTTCTCTGCAAGCAACTGATGAATTTTGCGATATTTTCCCGTGATCGTTTGATGAATTTTACAACTTTTTCCCTTGCCTGTTTGACAGATTTTGCTACATTTTCCCGCAACCAATTGGCAAAATCGCAGTAGAAGGGGGACGGAGTTCGAGTGACCAAATGACAAATTTTGCGATTTTTTCCGCCGACAGAATGATAAAATTCATGATTTTTTTCCCCCGCGACCTATTTCCAAAATTCACATTTTTTTCATCCGTTCAACTGAAACATTTTGAAATTTTTCTCCACGACAGCTTGATGAATTTTGCGATATTTTTCTGTGACTGACGATTTTGACAATATTTTTCCATGATTGTCAAATGAATTTTGTGATATTTTCCCATAATCATTAGACGAATTTTGTAATATATTTCCATGACTGATTGGCGAACTTTGCAGAGAAAAGCAAATGAACGACGAATTTTGTGATTTTTTTCCCCCTGCGACTTGCGACAGATTGATGAAATTCAGGATATTTCTTGCGAACGATCGATGAATTTCATGGGTTTTTTTCAGTACGATTTATGGACATATTTTGCAATTTTTTTTCCTGCGATCGAAAAAGGAAAATAATCAAAAGGACAGTAAGGGCCACCAGGTGTTAGGCCCTGCGAAATTGGTTTAGAGTCTGAACTAAACAAATATGAGATTAGAACTGCAAATATCTTGTGGTGCACATGCAGAATTTTTGTTTTCTGAACTCCAAGGAAGCATATTTAGAAACAACAAACTAGTTGATCCTTGCAATTCACAGAAATTAGGACTTGACATTTTAAAATCAACATACATTTGTAGTGTAATTGAAGAAATGAAGACAGTTTTCCTTTCAAACTTTCGACATGGATTTAAAATTTCAATGCATAGAACCTAGTTCAATCAAAGAAAATACCAGGGATTCCAGTTTTGGCTTTTTTTTTTCATATATTTGCTAAAACAATTCCATTCAGAAAAGGATCTTGATAATATAATGCCACCAGCCCAAATGTACATTCTTCATGCAAGTAGTTAAAAATGAAGGCACGTCAGATTTTGAAAATTTTTTAAGTGAACATAACCATATGATTCCGATATTTTCCAGAGTTATAAAAGTTACACCTCTGCACCTGTCACAAGCTTACCTCGTGAAAAAAGCTTCAGTACACAAAATCGAATAAACTCTAAATTCAGAAATTCATTTAGCAACCCAATTGTTAAGGGTTTATAGCATTTGTTGAAAGCTGAAAAATAGAAGTTGTATATATAGGGATACTTGACCCAGTTGTTAGCTTTGGATTTTTTATTTATATTTTACAATACTTATGGGTGTGTAAATGCAGTCTATATAAACTTAAGGAAGTATTGCACAATATTTATTATTATTAGTCCAAAGTATTAATTGTAAAGGTAGTAAAATACGAATATTCAATAACTTTCAATTTGGGTCAAGTATCCCAATGTATAGGGATACTTGACCGAGTCATAGATTTGGCGTATGATTTAAAATTATAAACAAAACACTTTTACATAAGAACAAAATTAACATTAAGGTTAATACTTTTTTATTTTTGTCAAACAAAGGAATACTTTTAATTTTTATTACATTCCACAGCCCTAGCATTAATATGCCCAATTTTAATTTTTATTGTAGTAAGTTCAGAATATTAGCAGTCTGAAAGTTCATCCTGTGCCTAAACAAGTTCCAGAATAAGAAAATAACAATTTAATCAACTCCAAATATAAAGTCATATTTAAACACAGAACTTGTAAGTCTATTTTGGTAGTTAACTTGGTGGTCTAACCATGATTTATGCGGCCATAACTTCTAAATAGTTGGACAGCAGTTCTTCTTTTTCATTAAAGACTTGCTTTGCTTTATATGATGGAACAAAATTTATTGTTTGCTTTCTCTGGATTTTTCTGACATATCTTCTTAAAGTGTTTCTACAGAGACCAAATTCTTTGGCTACTGTATGATATACGACACCATCCAGAACCTTTTCCACAGATTTTTCCAAAATACCAGAATGAATAACCTCTTTGGGTTTAGCCCCCTCTTTTCTTTTATATTTTTTGGGGCATCTATACGAAAAAAAAAATAAAATAAAATAAAAATAAATAAAACGCATTTGAATAGTACTAATCCCTTGCGTCAAGTATCCCTATGTGACTTGGGTCAAGTGTCCCTAGTTGCATATTTACTACATAACCCTAAAATGCAGCCATTTGCTAATAAGTAAATTAATACTATTATACATGTTATTGTAGCTAAAAACATGTACAAAACAAATGACCAATTAAAAAAATCTTTAGTTTTAACAAAAATAATTATAACATCAGAGTTTGCAGCACAAAAAAATTACTTTTGGAGCATGAAAATGTATTTTGTCTGATAGTTTAAAAACTTATGAAATGATTCAGTTGTCATTTTCACCATATGGTCAGCAACCTGAAAGAAAAGAAGTGATGCTACTTCCAACTTATAAACTTTCCCAATTCTGAGAAAAAGGCCTTGGGTCAAGTATCCCTATGGGTCAAGTATCCCAAGTTCCCCCTATATAGTATTTTCTACCTTTTTTAAAATAAACATTTTGTATAATTATTCTGAGTTGCCGATTTTAATATTTTCAATGGTATTTTGTCATGCCTATATTAATATAATTCTTCAAATATCACGTAAAATAATAGTAGGGTTTAAAGATATTTTTTTTCTCCCTCCCAAATAGTTCAACTCCCCTCCATTTATAAACAGTGTTGAATTCAGGCACTTTTCTCAAGGGGAACATTGTAGAGTTCCGGTGGGGAAATTGCACTTTTTAACCATTAAAAACATAAAATTTGAAATCTTCCAGGAGGGATATTACAATTCTCCGGTGAGGGGGGGGGAGGTCACCCCCTGAATTCAACATTGTTTATAAATGTGATTCTGTCCGAATTGGGCTAAAATCTCCCATCGTGGTGTAAATCTCTCCATCATTATCAATCAAGTACTTAATCTATCCCTAAGGAAGTATTTTCCTTCGATGTATTTTAGTATAAAAAAAATACCAAACCGCCATTTTGATGCTTAGAAGCTTAAAAGTATTTGTAACCGGTGATCAGGGAAACTAACCCCCCGTAAACATAATCCATTAGCAAAAGCAAACAGGAAATGAACAGCCATTAAATAGGTGAACATTTCAAATCAACAATCAATCTTTTCTCCTTTTTTTTTTTTTCTTCTTCTTGTAAAAAGGATTTTGCATTTCTCTAACTATTTATATAAAGAATTATAAAAAAAAAAAGCTGAAACTGGTTTGCTTTCTTTTTGAAGTAAAATACGGTTAAGAATTTTTAACATAAAAATAGTCAATTGCATAAAATAAAATAACGTTTTATTTATTACAAATATTTTTCCATCTCAACAATGCTAAATTTTCTGATATGTTCTTTGTTTTTGTTTTTATAAGTAAAAGCACGAAATTTGCAGACATAACTATGCAAGTGATTTGGAATCAAATAGCTATTTTCAGTTACCGATACATTTATTCCATCTTGAGTTATAATCGATCGAAAATAGACTTTCATACTATTTTGTGAACGGTAATTTGTCTTTATAAAAAAAAAAAAAAAAAAAAAAAAAAAAAATGAAAATCGGTATTGGCATATATAACTCGGCTTTAAAACTTTGGGGGGGGGGGGGGGGGGGGGGGGAGAGTCTTGAGGCCTTTTTGTAAAAAATTATAGCCCTCTCCTTAAATAAAAATTTGTCAATGCCCTAGGCTTTCGATGAATGTTTAAAATGATGGGGGTTATGGAAGTGGTTGAGATAAACATGTTCAAAGCAGTTCAGTCAGGATGGCAACAAATGATAGAAGTTTGTAAAAGTTAAAAACTCTAGCTAGGGTACTGATCGGAAATGTCTCAGAAAGTTTGCTGTGATGCATTTTAGGATAAACGGTATAATTTTAGCTTAAGTATTTTAAAATTGATATTGTCCTTGAATTTCAAAAGTTTTGAACTGTACCTCTTCACACCATTTCAACTAAAGAAAAAGTGGAACAAAAACTCGTGCATGGGTTATAGATTATGAAACATTTTCCAACATTATTTGAATGCTGTTAAGAAATTTCCTGCTTTCATATAATGTAATGAGACATCCAAATAAACAATTTAAAAACACAGAACACAGTTAAAAATCCATTTTCAAGAATTGCTGTCCATAGCAGTTAATGTATGAGAATCCTTTCGTGTAAACCTGTATATGATCGAACAGAATTTTAAACATACTACATAATGAAACTAAAATTTCAATGAGCTGGAAAACGTATAGAGCAACTAAAAAAGTTTTTTTAATTTTTTTAAAGAGAAATGCTACTTATACTAGATGATTATGTATCAGTATTCTTTAGAGCAGCTTTGTGTATGAATGATACAGCAAAATTTGGTTGAGCTAAAAAAACATGTAAACTGGTTAAAAGTGCATTTTCAGAAAACCCTTCAATATGATTTTTTTTTTTTTTTTTTTTTTGGGGGGGGGGGGGTAACCTGTATCTTATACGTTTTATACACATCACGTAATATACTAATATTTAATTCTTGAAAACTAAAAATGCACTTACAGCAATTACAATCCATAAGTGGAAATATATCTAAATTATTTTACGCAGCCATATGAATTTATTTCTATTCTACAAGAACCTTTTAGCATAATAAAATATAGTTCAGCTGGAAATGCTTAACACAGTTAAAAACACACTTGAGGAATTCACTCCCATAAACTGAAATGCTTATGATTTCTTTCGTGCAGCTCTGAATATGATCTATAGAATTCATACTCACCACGTAATGCACTAAAATTTAGTTACATTTAAAAATGCATACAAGAGCTGAAAACGCACATCCAACAATTATGCTTCATAGTTCTATAAACGAATTACATGTATGCTACTTACTTCATCCTCTATAATAGAAAGCATACTGTTGCCCACGTCAGGGCAGGGACACATACCAATTCCATCATATTTGATGTTTCATAACATCACTAAAATGTACTGCAAATGATTTTTTCCCATAATGTAAATCGAAAACTTTTGTCTATCCCTGTAAACGAGCTATAACAGCTACCTACCTCATTTTGAATATCAATAGGGAATATGTAGCGTCGAAAACGTATATTTAAATCGTGGAAATTCAAGTATATTTACGAGAGTCAGAGTGCGGACAAACCGCCAAAAAGATGGAGGGACAAAGATAAGTCATAAATACTTTTAAATTATGTTGAAAAGTGTTAAAAACTATATTGATTATATTTCTTTTTTAAACTTTATATTATAAAACATTACCTAATGTTTCTTGAAACACAATATTGTGAGTTTTATTAACAAGATAAGTTAATTTTTTCATAAAACAGCTTAATTTGGTTTCCAAAAACAGTTACTTCATAAGCTTTAAATCTAAACAGTTTCAAATATTATTTGGTTTAGTAAGCAACATAAAAAAAAAATACATACTATACCAAGACTTTCATGCTTTAACAAATTAAATTACATTTAAATAATTGTAATAAAAAAATAATAAGAAGAAATTAATTTTTTAAAAATTTTTCATGAAATTTCTAAATAATTTAAAAATAATGATTATCATAAGGCAGTTCTCAAAAAAATATTTTTCCCGCTCAACAACGCAAAACTTGTGACACACCTACCGACTTATTTTACATACTTGCATAATGATATTTGCAAGTATGTTTATTAAAATGGTTTGTAATCAAACAGTTTTTATAATTTTCCGATAAGTGAATTACATCTTGAGCTATTATTGTCTCAGGACGGGCAGTTTGTTTTCGTTCCTGCGCTGTCGCGTCCCAAAATTCAGTTAAAAATACCCACTTTGGCAGCATTTTCTGAAAAATCTTTTGCCTTTATCGAAATGAAAAACAAGTTCGATTAGATAGTTACTTAATAAGAGCACTTGCCAGTTTGATATGTTTGCGAACAAAAATGAATTAAAAAATGCTTCCGAAAGAATCCAGTTTGGATTTGAGAACAGCCTTAATAAAAATCATGCTCCTAAAAAATCACATATATATGTATTCGTTTTAATGTATTTCAATTATTATTTAGAATTATAAGATACGTTTTCTGTAAATTGGGCGACCTTTCTTGATATTTTCCGTTAATATTGCATTTGATAAGTATAACTTTGATACTTATTCCTTGTGTTTCATATGGATATCTATTTATTTTTAGACAATGAAGAAGTTAACATACTTAAGAAATATGGAAGGAGTTGAAAGTAGAAATTATTTGTATCCTATAATTTAAAGCACTTAAAATACTAAAAAAGTGTGTGTGTGTGGGGGGGGGGGGGAGGGGATACTGTAATCAGTTGTTCTAAAAAATTGGTTTTATTAAAAAAAAAAAGCGGGGAGGGGAATACTGTAATTAGAGTTGTTTTAAAAAATTGGTTTTATTAAGAAGAAGAAAAAAAAAAAAAAAGAAAGAAGAAGAAGAAAAGTTGATTTAAGTTATATCGAGCATAAAGTATGAGGTACTTTCTAATAATTAGCAGTATATGAATTACAACTCTTAGACCGGATTCTGTTACTATTAAAATATTACACTCTTCGTAATACCATTATTATGCGGGAAACAATTCTGATAATAGCTATTTGTACACTGATATATCAGTAATATATTAGTATATGCTACCTTTTTTTTTTTTTTTTTCAAATGCTTTGCACTAGAATTTGAAAGTCTATACAATACTATAACACTTAAGGCGTTTACAAAAATATTTCCCCCAACTGAGCAAATCAAGACAAATATTCACGGACTCCTTTTTTTTTTAATAAATGTTAAATAAAATGTTTAATAATTTGCAGTCACGATTGTTAAAGTAATTTGAAATCAAATAGCATTTCGTGTTTTCGATTACTGTATATCATATTGAATTAGAATTTATTGTTGTCTCAAGACAACCTTTCCTGGGCTATAAAATCCCGAAAATTGACTTAAAGCGCCAACTTGGACAGAATTTTCTGAACGATTTTTTGTCATAGTCAAAATATGGAAAATGCTATTCGATTCCTTAGTTTAGGAATAAGGAAGTTGCATATTTTGGGCATTTAAAAATAATAATAACTTCGTGAATATGCCAGAAAGCAACCAATCTGGATTTCACTGTTTCAGTAATTTTTCATTTTTTAAAATAATGTTTCATTTCCCCAAAAATATATTCTCTGTATCACCTCGCTTTTAATAACCTTAGAAAAATGAAATTAATTGCAATGAAAATTTGATGAGAACGAGACTTAATTTGCTTTGTGCGAAATTCGATAACATATAGGCAAGTGCTAGAAATTTTCACTTTCCGCGCACAAACAGCAGGAACGGACAGTCCAAACTGAACATTGTTGCTATTTTATGTTGTATCACTGATTAAATTATTGTGCTTTTCCAGCATTTTTCGTGATTTAGATTTCAAACAAAGTAACACTTGTTTCATATTTTCAGTACAATATGTTTACTATTATTAATTATTTAATAAAAATTTCTTCAGTTTTTTTTTTCTAATAAAATTATTTAGACTTTTTCTATAAATTTCCATAAATACCAATAAATGCATGAAGATTAGCAATTTGGAAACTTCCACATTCACTTTTAATATAACTAATTTCGGTCATTCTTGAAGTATAAACACGTACTTCACTTGAGGGTTTCAGTACAATAACTAACTCGATGGCATGCTTTATACTGTACAGAGGACATTTGGACGTGCGATTTTTACCAGTTTGCGAGCATTAAGTATAATTAATGAGAAAAAAAGGGTCCTTCTTTCATCAGTTAAATGGTTTCAGAAGTGCCATATGCACCTGTTAACCATTTGTAATTATAGCGACCACATGTTTCACAGAAAAATTCTAATTACTCTGAGAGGAGAAAAATAGTAAATAATATGAAAAATACTGATGCTTTTAAAATAGCTATACAGTATATGCCGTCTATAGAAATAACTGTTTAAAACAAGCACTTATACTTAAAAAGAAGGCAGAATACAATGAAAATCTTCATGTTATTTTTGCTTTATATTAAAATATTTAAAAAAAAATCATTGAAACATTTATTAATAAACAATAAATCTATTGTATATATGAATAAATATATTTTGTAAAATATTGAACATTAAAATCAGACAACAGCAAAATGTTGCAACTAAAGGAAAAGAAGAAAAAAAACATTCTTCTCGCATAGATGAAACCATTTCCAGCACTTCCAGAATATTTTAAATGCAATTTTATCTTTTGATACGATGAAAGAATAAAATGCATAATACAGTTAAAAAAGCAATTTTAAGTATTACCACCCATAGGCGGTTTTGTATTCAAATTTATTTCTGCACCCCTTATATTTTTATACAAGACCACAATGCTACAATTTAATTCAGAGAAAATGCATAACACTGTTTAAAATTAAATTTCAGCAATTTCTGTCCATAGACTGTAATACATTCGTATTGTTTTCTGCAGCCCTGTGTATGATCTATAAGTATTTATATATACCAGACAATATGCTAAAATTCATTTCAGCTTATAAGACGCATAGCATATAGCTAAAAAAGCACTTCCGACAATCACCATCCATAGACGGTAATATGTCCAGTTTATTCAGAGCAAGCATATATCTACCCTATATATATAAAATCCTAATGAAATGAATTTGTGAAACGATTTTATGAAACGACTGATTATGTTTCAGGGCTATTTTTAATAAAATATTAAACGCTTGATGAGGAAATTAATACCAATTGTCCATAAAAATCCGCGGATGTCAAAACTGGTAATAGAATTTTGAAATTGGAATTAGTTTTCGAGATATTAATTTTTTTCTAATTTTAATGACATTTCTGTAATGATGGCAACTAATTACTCAGTTTTTTTTTTTTGTGACAAAAAAAGGGAAAAAAATGAAAAGGATCCCGATAGGGATTATTGATTTCTTTTTATTCGTCATTTTCAAATTGAAATTGAATTTATCTTTTATTTCAATCGATAATGAAGACTATTAATCGATAATGAAGAAGATTAAGTGATTAAATTATGTTTTTCAGGAAAATTTGAAAAAAAAAATCACATTTCTATCGTCAGGATTCAATTGTCTGTCAGCATCTAATTTAATTTATAAACTGAAAATATTTTGAATAAATTCGTCCAAATGATGTCATTTATGTAAACGCAAAAGAAAGGGGGGAAAAGCAATTAATAGTAATTATTATTTATTGATATCATTTTTTAATTTTTAAAAAAATTTAATTAAACGAATTTATAAAATCACTAATTCGGATATTTGAAAGGAATATATAAATTAATAATTGCCCAACTGAACGGAAGGATAATAAAATATCCTCCTTGGTTTTTTCAGCCAAGCTTTTTAAAAAAGCGTCAAGACCCCTATAATAGAAAATCACCAAAAGTTTGTTGGGTTTGTTTTCATAACTTTTGGCAACAAATCTATGTATATTAATGAATCTATCCCTTTTTGAAGCTCGAATTACGCCAAACCTAAAAGCAAAGGATCCTATACTGGAAAAGTACCCGATTTTCTTATGGACAATATGAAAGTGACATAACATGGTGTAAAATTATCGCGGATAGCAAATTTGTTTAAATATCTCATCCATTGATGCCGAATAAATGCATGCACAAAATATTTAATTAATTTTATTTAGCTATTACTTAACTTTTAATTTTACTTACTTATAATTTTACTTATTAATTTTACTTTTGTTTTATTTTAATTAATTTTACTTATCAATCCCGAAAACAGTCGTCAGTTGTCGCAACAGCTGTGTATGAGGCCATGATAATCAAAAAATGCCCCATTAAAACGTTAAAAGCATGGCAACCCAATTACAGATTTACCAATATTTTTAAAATAAAGCACGCTGTCATGTTTTTAGAGGCCTCGAAGTCTGAGCGGGGGTTGGCGAGCGTAGCTGGCAGGGGGTAGGCCCCCTAATACATATATATGAGTTTATTTAGATTTTACAAACATTTCTTAGAATAATCTAATATAGTTTAGCTGAAAAGTAAATAACATAGTTCAAAACACCATTTAAGCAACGCACGTCCATAAACGACAGTATCTATAATTTTTTTTGGACAGCCTATATAAGCTGCAGATTTTTTTCTTTTTTTTCCTACGTAATATATACTATAATTTAGTTAAACTTAAAATGCATACCATGTTCTTTAGAAAGCATATTGTGGTACGCAAATCAAATTTATTATGTTTGAAGTAGAGTAATATCATTATGGTATACTGCAAACATTCCATAATGTAACGGAATTTGTTTGCGTGTCCCTGTTTACGAACTGTACAAACTGCATTTTCAATTGAGAATGTCCAATATTAGACCCCAATATCATGTACCAACTACACGAAAATACAAATAAAGTATATTTACGAATATTAGAGAACGGACAGATAATAGACAGAAATTAACTGAAATGACTGTAAAAAAATGCCCCTTGTAGTCGTTTCTTTTCCCTTAAAAATTATTTGTTTAGAACAATTTCCAGATTCAGTTTTCAGTTTTTCTTTCTCTTTTTTTTTTGTACTAGCTTGAACTTGAAGGTAGTTTAAATAGTTTTTTTTTCTTTTTCCTACTGCTCTATCTTAAAAAGAAACAGAGCAAAAATTATAATTTTTTTAAAATAAATTCACTAGCTTGCGCTTTCTACCATGCTTTAAAAAGCTGCGAGTTTTCCATAATCAGGTTCGGTGCTCACGGCAAAGTAGCGTATTGTATAGGATTTCTTTTGGAAAAATCATGAATTGCAGTCATGAAAACTTCTTTATAGAAAATATAGCTAACTGCAACTACAACTACTTTATTTAAAAAATAGCGCCTACAAACTACTTTTCAAAAGTAGTCACTACTTTTCAAAAGTAGTCACTACTTCGTTACTTTCGGATTTTGCCAAAAGATTCTATTTATATGCGAAATTAAAGCCACGGATTAAATAATACAGTGACCTTTTGTTATATCGCATCTGCCGGTACAATTAAATAAGTGCGATATAATTTGGTCAATTAAAATTTTAAGAAAGATAACATGCAAAAAAAGTTTTGTGTTTGCCTCCAAAATGTTAGTTTATACACACACCTATTATAAAATTCTAAGCGAAATTTTGAGAGATGCATAATACAATTAATACTTAAATATAGTTACTTAAAAAAATCCGGAGTGGCTCCACTCGACTTTTCGAATATTTTACAGAATACTGTGAGTTCAAATAAATAGTAATATAACAATAATTTTTTTTTTAAATGTTCCTAATTTTACAAAGGTAAGAGCTCTGGGGACCTGAAAACGCAAGAAAAATTTAATATACATGCAATCATCCACACATACATATGAAATTTTGTGGGAAAACTTCACTTATGTTTTAGTAAAGTATCTTATTTTTTAAAAGGAGCTTGTAACACTTATTTGCTAAAAAAAGTACAATTTCTGGGAATATTAATAGTTTGGGAGCCATAATTAACTGATAAGAAACAGTTTCTCTTTGATCCCTTAATGGTTTTAGAAATGTCAACCGGACATCGTTAAATGTAATTACCGGTCACATCGTTTTTCAGAGGAGAATCTTTTTTTTTATAAATAGCTCAAAAATGGCGTATTTTTGGAGATCAGCTTTTGGGATCAATGTTTAACTTTGACCGTACTTGTCAACCTTGTTACATCGACTATCTACCGTTGGTTAGTAGGGGTCACGACGGGAGATTTTAGCTGAATCAGGATTACCACTATAAATGTTGGGAGGGAGACTCCCCTCCTACAAAAAATTGAATTTCAAGCCCTGTATACATAAATAATCCATATAAAAATTTAATATAAAATATATAAATATATTTTGTATATACAGTAGAAGATCTTTATTATAAAACGCAATGTTTTGCGTTATATAGAATTTTGTGTTATACAGATCATTCATATATCACTAAATTTAACCTTGTAAACATGGGAAAATATGTCTGGAACATATAAACGTATAGTAGATCTTTATACTGCATTCCTCGGAACCAAAAGTTGTGCAGAATATAAATTTCTGCATAAAATAAATCATTTCACATATTGTTAAATTGCATCATAAACATGATTCAAATATGCCTGGACAAAATAATTATATTTCCAAAAAATTTATTTAAATAAATTTTTTTATTAAAAAACTCTTAATTAGGCAGATAAAGATGAAATAAGGTTTGAAACTTAATCCTCTTGAGTCTTGAGGGTAGTAATATTTCTACAATGTGGGTTGTACACATTTCTTACCTTTAAAATTCATTGTTTACATATGAGAAGTTGTGCGTTATATAGAGTATTGCATTATATAAAATTGCGTTATGAAGATCTTCTACTGTATATATACAGTAATCCCTTAACATTCACGAGGGTTACGTTCGAGGAAAACTTCACGAATGTTGAGTCTATCTCTTTGCACTAAAAAAGGAGTTGGATTCTATAACATTTTCCTTAAAGTGGCACAGCATTTCAAAGGAAAAAAGATATGTTTATTAACAATATGTTATGCATAACATATATATGTGGAAAGTGAATGTACACACGCATATTCAGAAACATGAAATTTGTTTATGAAAGATAATTCTAATTAACTGTCTGGAGAAATAAGTATGGATAAAATATAGGTTTTTATATAATTTCTATTCTCTTTATTCGCAAAGAGATGATAATGTATTAGAGGGTCAGTATAGGACACAATATTAAAACGTGATATTTAAATACAGCAAAGGGTTTCAGAAATGCTTTTATTTACTATCTAGGTGCAGCTTCAGCTCCATCTGTACGAGAGCCTGCACATTTTAAATTAATAGATTGAAGATGCCATTACCTTACCACTCCTAATATCAACATCGCAATGAATTCTGCTGTTATTATTTTGCTTTCTTACAACACTCGCTCCTTTTTCAGTTGACAACTAAAAACTGATTTGTAAATAGATATTAAGAAAACACAGGGAAAGTATTCTTTATCCACTATAAATTCTGAAAAAAAAAGAAAAAAAAAAGAGAATAATCAAGTTAGATTTTTACGAATATTAAGTTTTTCCACATTTTCATATTCGCGAATAATCAAAACTCGCAAATATTGAGGGATTACTGTATATATAATCCAGTCATTAATAATAATGACCGGATTAATCATATTGACCATAACATATATATAAATATATATAAATAAGCCAAATAAGTTGCAATTAGTCATTGGTTGACATTTCAATTTCGCAAATGTTATCATATTTAGCAAGAAATCTCATGTTCTAATGACTGAGTTATGCAAATGTAAGGGTAGCTTGTTAAAAGAGAAAAGTGTGGGTAAGCTATACAGTAGAAGATGTTTATAACGCAAACCTAAAAACACGAGGGTGTGCGTTATATAGAATTTTGCTTTATGTAGATCACATTTCCAGCATCATTATATTTAGCTTTAAAACATGGCCAAATATGTGTGAAACATACCAAAATACATTAGAGTATCTTTATATTGCATTCTTTATTACCAGGAGTTGTGCAGATTATAATTTTCTGCATAATATAGATCATTCCACACATTGTTAAATTTACTTTATAAATATTGTCCAAACATACCTGTATCAAATCATTACATTTTTTTCAGTAATTAGCTCTGAATTAAGGAGATAAAGGTGAACTAATGTATCAAATTTAGTCCTCTAGAGAATAACAACTATTTATAATGTGGGAATTCAGGTTTTTCTTAACTGAAAATTCATTGTTTACATCTGAGAAGTTGTGCGTTATAAAGATCTTCTACTGTACTTATATGCTGCTTTAAAGTAAACAAAAATTAAACTATTTCTATTATACATAAAATTTAAAACCATTATATCACTTTAAATTTTTTTTTTCAAAACCCATTATACAAATAATAAAACCACATATATTTATTTTTTGAAAATGGAAGCTACAAATGAGTTAAGAGCCAGTATCACCATTTAAAATTGAGCAACTTCGACGAAGGAGGGGGAAGAGTAGAGAATCATTATACATCAATCCGGACTAGAGGCTGCAAACTGCCTATTCTCCGATTATAGAAGAAACAATAGGGAATCACTTAACTGGCCTCACAAGCATGGCTACTTTTTTAAAAACATCAAGGCTGGCCTTCAGTTTAATGGGGCTGGTTACAATAAAAATTTCAGGGCGCTAAATTACTTTCAAAGATAAAACATAAAATTATTTAGTTTCACTGCAGGCAAAACTAAAAGATAAGTTTAACATGCAAGTGCAAAACTTTTTTGAATCATATATTTTTATAAAAAAGAGCCCTGCTCCTGCTATCTCGTTGAGGTCCTCTGTAAGCACAAGGTCTGGCTGGATTGTACCCTTCACATACCCATTATGTCTCCAACTCTTAAAAGCTCCAGATTAAGAGGAAAATTTTAATTATTCACAAATTGAAAAAAAACTTGGGAACAGATATCGCAGACATACTGTGGTTGGCACAACTTTTCTTTTTGTGCCATTTTGGCGAAAAAAATCCCATTTTGAATACCTGTTAGGTGTAATGTGCGAAAATAATGTTAGTTTTATTGGTACTTCTCCATTATCTTGTCGACTATTTTCATAACAAAAAACTATCGTCAAACTATAGGATTGAACGTCAAAAATGCAGTCCCATTCACTTGACGTCAGAAGCATTATACGTTTTCATTATGTCATCAAGTGGTTAATTCGACATTTACCTGCATTTTTCATTATATTTTACTGATTTATTAGTTATTCTGTTAATTAAAATAACAATTGCATCCTTAAATGGCAGTGCCATGATATTAAAAAAGAAAAGGCATTGAAAAAATGTTGCGATGCATAGTTATGCACAATAGATCAGTTTCAATTGACGTCACAAACATTTATTCACCAGCCGAGAGGGATAATTAAGAAAAACAATGTAAATAAATAAATATCCAAGATTTTTTTTGTTTTCATTAATATATCATATTATTATTTTTTTTTGTTTAAACTTACTGATAGTTGACACTTTTGTGAGTGGGGCTTTTCCGAATTTGTTGTATTTTATTTATTTATTTTGATATTCCAACATTCTTCCATTTGTTTATTTGGCGTTACAATTTGCCGATAGTTTTTTAATGAAAAGGGGTTGCCAGGATAATGGAGAAGTAGGGGAGACCGGTACACAGTGGACCACTTTTTCAGTTAACATTTTTTTTCTCTTTAACAGACTGACCGATCTATATGAAAATATTTTTGAATATTCCTTAAACCTTCTTACATCCATCATAATTTTCTCACAACACAGTTTTCAATACATTTTTCAAAAAAAAAATTATATACACTTGTAAAGTGGACCAGTGTACCCCGAAAGCGGGGTACACTGGTCCACCCACCGGGGTACAGTGGACCACTATTAGGTATTATCTAAAATACAATATAAATCTATTTTTCATTAATCGAATTCTTTTTTGTTGCCCCTTCACCTGTAAAATAATAGTAATATAAATTTTGAAACAAAAACAAAAAATTAGTTATATTTTGAAAATAATAACAGGAACAATTGCAATTTAGTTGAAGTTATTACTTAAGTACAAAAAAATCAGTGCACATTAAAATTTGCAAATGAAATTACAAAGTACTTATGAGTAAGATTGAGCCTGGAATTTTCAAGAAATAATTTTGGGTCTGAGAGCAACATTATGAAATCATTAATATCAACAGCAGATTCATCTACAGTTTCGGGAGAAATAAACTGATTTCCATTCAATTTGCGTCTCATGAATCTTACTTGAATAGAATCATCAACAATTAAACTACAGTTATATTTATCAAAGGCAGTAAATACAAAATATTTCTTACTATGTTAAATAAATTGTTATTTTTATTTGTTTACTTTATTTTACAGTTAAATCTACTTTAAAACAATCTTTCTTTATAGAAAATAAGCAATTATTAAATATTTTGAACATTCTGCATTACAGGAGCAGAGTGGATTGTGGACCACTGTGCCCCAGGAGTGGGTGGTCCACTGTACCCCATGTTGAAGTTCAATAAATAATCATATTAATATTGTTTATAGCTTTCTTTTAAACATATTAACTTTAAAGTAAAATAAAAACAAGTATCTTAACTCTGCAAAAAAGCTGTTTTATTTTATTTATCTACAACCTTTAATTACTAAAAAAATAAAAATATGATGATGAAAAATTTTACTTTTAGAAGCTCAAAACAACCAATCAGGATAAAATAGTTCAATCTGAGCTAAACATATTTTCTGAAGGCTATAAATAACCATTGTAGTGCTGTTGTCTATTAGGATAGAAGAGAAGCTTAAAAATAATTTAAATAAATAAAATATTAGGGGGTGGTCCACTGTGCACATAGGTCCAGTGTGTACTGGTCTCCCCTTCCGTTTTATTTTATTATGAAACAGTTTATTTTAATATGAAACACACAGGATTTATTATGAAACATACACAATTTTATTATAGAACACGCGTAATATTTTTATTGTAAACATACACAAATTATTTTATTATAAAACACACACAATGTCAAGAATTTTAACTGGCTTAGCTATTAATACCGGAGGGTTTAGATTAATTAATACACAGAATCCGGTGTACTGGGTTCCCATTCCCACACCAGGCAAAAAATCATCATTTTGATGCCAAAAACAACCTTGGTGTGTCTGCAACATCTGTGCCAAAACTTGCTATTTGAGGAACTAGAATGTAGTTTCTTAAAGTAATTTTACAATCCTTTAAAAATCAGATTGAAAGCGAATTCAATTGGATAATGAGAAATAGTCTATCTGATTCTGAAACTTTTGCACAGTCAGTGTAATAACAAAGAAACCATAGGATATCCCCTGCCCATCCTCGCTTTCTGTTTGAAGTCCTTTTCCATAATTACTGGAAAATAAAACTCATGTCTTTCTGCCATATAGTTCTATGATATGATATTTTAAAAGAATAAGAATTGTGACTTAATTTTATATTCTTTGCTTTGAACTAGGGATGCAACGAATAATGGTTTGGCCGAATAACCGAATACAGATTATTCGGCCAAGTTATAGCCGAATATTCGGCTTATTCGGCCGCTGAATAATGAACTCATTTTTGTCTAAAAACAAAATATAGTATGCACTATATGCACAATTCTTGTATATTTCACAATTAAAATGTATTATTTTCTTTTTTAAAATTATTTATATGCAAATTTTTAATTTTTTAAAGCATTGTTTTATTCTGAAAAAATATTCGGCTATATTCGGCCTAAAAATTGCCTCAGTAATATAATTCGGGCCCCCCAACAAAATTCTGAGCAGAAGTTCCTCATTGGGTACTGTCTAGTTACATTTTAATAGATATTATGTATGTATGTTGTTACATTTTAAAATAATGACAAAATTTTAAAGATACTAGAAAACATAAATTTCAACTTTCTGATGAAAGAAAATAAAAAATAAGAAATCTTACTATCTTAAGAAAAAAGTCACTGGTAGAAAGGAATATCCTCTAAAATGGTGAAAAGAAATCAGTGTAGACTTTATAAAGTTCACAATTATCAAAAAAGCCATGTATTTATTTATTTTATTTTTGCTATGTCAGTAGACAGCACTATTAAGAAGTGTATAGTTAATGTTTTCAGATTCAAAGGAAGGAAATATCTGTGCGGAAAAGCAAAATAGATATAAATATCAACATAATGAATATGTATTATGGGTTACTGTATTAGGTACTGTAATGTTACATTTTAATAGATATGTATGTTTTTGCTGTTAGATTTTAAAAGTACTAGACAACATAAATTTCAAGTTTCAGATGAAAGAAAATATAAATTAAATAGTGAAAACCAAATGAAATGCACATAAATGGCAAGAACAAAAATTGAGGTAATTGTCGCCATTAGCATGTTCAAGATTAACTTATATACAAATTAATGAGTTGAAAATTCCTAAGAAGAAATTAGTTCAAAGTGTGGCAACACACTGGAATAGTTCCTATTATATGCTAGGGAGATTACTGGAACAAAAAAAATGCACTTTCTCTACATACAACTAAATTTGTAGAAATAAATAATCTGACAACAAACCAGTGGACTATTTTAGAAAAATTGCTCAATCTATTAAAACCATTTGAAGTAATAACAAAACAAATTGCCTCATCAAGATCATTAATTTCTGAAGTCATCCCTATCCCGATAGTTATAACATTAAAATTATATTTATCTAAATCTGGAGATTTTTTTTTTTGCTGTAGGCACCATGAAAGACACCGTTCTACAAAATTTGGAGAAGTATTTTGGATCAATTCAAGACAAGGAACACTATTTCATTGCAACTGTTTTGGACCCCAGATTTAAAGTGTTATTTTTCAACAAAGATGAAGCAAAGGATGTAGATGTAAAGTCCAAATTAATTGCTATAGTAAGACTAAGAAAGACTAGTATAAAACCAGTAACAGAATCTGAACAAAATATTTCCAACATAACCATTCCAGTTTCTCAAACTCAAATTTCAAATTCTTTGTGGGCATGCTTTAATGAAATTGCAAGCCAGTCACAGAGTGAAGCTGCTATAGAAAATTACCCTCAATGTGAAGAAGTAAAATAAATTAGTAATTTTCTTTCCCAGTCATTTCTAGAAAGACAACAGTGTGCTTTTGAGTGGTGGGCGAAAAATTCAGAAAACTTTCCAAACCTTTCATAATTAGCCAAAAAATACCTTTTTTCACCAGGAAGTACCCTATATAGTGAACGATTATTTTCAGAAACAGGTATCATTTATGAAAAAAAAAAAAAAGAAAAGAAATAGACTATAATCTGAAAATGCTGAATTATTATTTGTGCATTGTAATCTACATTTATTAAAAACATTTTAACTTTGTTTTTTAAGGTAAATATAAATTTAGACATTACAATGATGTTCTTGAAAATATTATGTAAAACATACATATATAATGATTAAAAGAATTTAGTATTATATTTACATTTCTTTCATTACTTAATATTAGTAACACACTTTAAAAAAATCACTTAAATTATATTTAACTTTTAAGCGTATTTTACTCCCCCCCCCAAAAAACCCCTAAATATTGCAGCATATACGACTTAAATATCTATGTTATACATGCAGTACATCTATATCTAATCTATCGTACATATTTATGTTCTTTATGGGTATAATTAAAATATCATTGAAACCAATTTTTTTTATGTAACAAGGGATAAATATTAAACTTCCCATTATGCTTTAAAAATTTAGAATTTGCTTGTATGGCTCTATTAGGACAATTTTGAATAGATTAAATTTAACAGATTACCTTAGCTTATTACAGATACTATTTGTACTTATTGATATAGCCTAAAAGTTTTAACATGATATTACCCTCTTATACAAAAATGGGTAGGTAAAGCCCATTCAGGGTATGAAAGTTAAGGGGGGGGGGAGAGTGTTAGATAATTTCAAATAAAATTTTTACTATACATGATGAATATAAAGTGTCAAATTAAAAAAAAATTCTGTGCAAATATAAAAACATTTCTTACATGTACATTTCATCCATTACATTTTTCACATTTTTCCACACATTTATATTACATTTCATTGAACAAGGCTGGTTTTTCCAGTAGTGACTGCCTAGGACCACAATAACATCAGGGGTGCAAAATTCATGCTTGCCATGGTTGAAAAAAATTATACTTTTGGCATTGATTATTAAATGCTTGTAATTCTTTATTATTAAATTAAATTTTTAGTTAATTTATGTGTTAACAATTTATTTTTTAATTAAATAATTTCAATTAATAATGAATACCAAAACTATAAATTTTTTTAACCCAGAGCAACCACGAATTGTGAAGCAGCACTGAGAAGTGATCACTTTTTGTTATTTTCTTGTCACACTATTTGCCACACTGTATTTAACAACACTATTTCTTAGACGCATAAACGCTATTTATTACCAATTAAAAAATAAACAACTGAAAGGAAAATAAAATGCTTAAAGTAAAGTGTAATTATTCTAACTCATATGCTTGAAAAATCAGAACAAATGGTCGTTTTTTTCTTAACTTTACAGAGGTCTCATAAAAAAGTTGTACTGTTTACTAAATTTTATGTAATACTTTCATTTAAAATGTAAGCCAAATTTTATTTTAGAAATCCACAGTAATATCATGCCACGTAAATTAGGACAGTATCCTACGTAAAATCAATAAATTAAAGAAAAATGAAAATTTTATATAGGATTCAACCGCTCTCGCCGCATACATAGATTAGATATTATGTGAAAATTTTGAAAGTAAACATTCAACTATTGATTATATTCTTACATAAACGAAATCTGAAAAGCATAAAATAAATATACGCAGTCAAATGTTATTTTGC
The DNA here is from genome assembly GCA_963931845.1 of Maratus michaelseni. Lineage (NCBI taxonomy): Eukaryota > Metazoa > Arthropoda > Arachnida > Araneae > Salticidae > Maratus > Maratus michaelseni. The sequence goes on along the minus strand of OZ007587.1, from coordinate 172,962,872 downwards.
ATATTTCTGATTTCAATAAAATTTATTTACTTTATTATTTTATTTCAACAGAATACTTCCGATAAAATTTCGAAACAAAACATAAACAAACAACTAGACCAGCAGCCGGCATCTGCATTTATATAAAAAGTTAAATATTATTTCTTACCTTCTGACATCAAATGCCATTATTATGCTTTTAAGATCTTATAACTTTTAATAAAATTTAAATCATATATTGTTAATATTTATTATAAAATATATGCATAAAACAGAGATTTTTTTCGTCTGCTGCAGAGATCAAAATATGAGCACCGTACACCACGTTGCTCCACACGTGCTTTGCTCTGATTGGTTTAAAAATCTATAAATAATATCATATTAAATAAACTAATAAATATTTCAAAATTAGTTTCATATATTTTTATGACTAAAACTAATTTTTTTATTGATTTTTCTTAAAATTTAGAGATTGTTTTTCTATCAATATTAACCAGTCAGCAGTTGTGTTTACACCTACAACTATCTGTCATTGATTCTGTATCAAATTGTATTTTTCCGCTACTAATAATTGCTGAATCATTTTTGTTTTTTAGAGATAATTATCAATACAAAATACAAAAAAGCACAAAAAATAAATTTTATAGTATATAGAAGCAAATAAATATTTTATGTGTTTAAAACGGTTCAGAACTACATTCTGTCGCGGAGTACTACGAGTTAAAAGGTCTCAGAGTGAGGCGTCTTTCATTCATAACTTGTGTCAAATGGAGATTTAAAAGCATTCTTGCCGTTCTGTTTGTAGTACGTGTTGTTGGGGATACTACGTAGTGAGTGTCGCCGTATCAATAGGATGTTGTTTATGTTTAGCTGATCTTTGTGTTATTGTATTGTGTTCTTGTGTATTACAAGTGAGGTCTTTAATATTTTAAGATCTTTTTTGATGCCTGCGTTCAGTGGTCAAGTGAGGCGCTCCCGGCAGCTCCAGTTTTTGGCGGGAAGCATGTATGGAATTTCACCTGAACAACTCAGGGCTTTCATTCAAGTAAACGAAAATGATGAAAATACAGACGATAGTAATTTGGAACAGAAACATAGAGTGTTAGTTCTGGATTGCAGATCTTTTGTTGCTTATAATTCGGGACACATATTAGACTCCATTAATGTGCATTGTCCGGCCATACTTAGAAGACGATGTGGTGGTCGACTACCATTAAGGACAGTTATTCCAAATAGTAATGTAAGGACATTACTGGCCAATAATCGTTGTTTTCCTGTGGTGCTGTACGATGATTGTGGACATAGTGCAAAAAATGTTTCTGATCATGAAGAATCAACAGCAGTTTTTGTATCAAAGTGTTTAAGGACTGAAGCAGACTTAAAAACAATCTACTACCTAGAAGGTAAGTTTGTTTTTTACTATACTAGAACTGTAATGTACTACGAAATTAGTAACATCGCTAAATTACAGATCTTGTATATGCTAAATTTTAATGAAAATTAAGCTGGGTTAAAAATGATCGTATTTCTCATTTTATATTCTTTATTTTAATTACCTTGTTTGAATCAGACTTCAGTATAATAAGTTAGCATAACAAGTACTCATTTGCTAGTGTTTATATACTCATTCACATTATTTATGTTAAAATTATTCGATTTTGACTTGATGTTTAGTCGTCATCATCAATAAGTAAAAACAACAACAAATTGTTGAGCTTTGAGCCTCTCGTCTGAATATTATATGTTTATTGTTAATATGCGAAGTATTGTATTTAATGATCGTTCCGTGGAATAAGCTACTAAATTATCTGTCAAAATCAGTGAGAGCACTTTTTCAAATTTTAGATCAAAATGCGAAATAAACCTGTTGTAAAAAATTGCTGAAATGTTTGTCACCAAATATTTCTCTCTAGTGAGTCATTCCCGTTTTCTGTTAACTATGGAACAGATAGTGCCAAATGTATTTTTAGCTAACTGTTCTGAAGATATTTGTACTATATTTCTTGGCTAACTAATCTCTGCCAGATTGATATTTGTAAATGGAGATTTTGCTTATGGTTTTTTTTTGTTGTTGTTGTTATGATATTACCATAAGTCTGATGTTATTGCGGCCGCAGATAAATTTTGGTGTCGGACCAATACAGAAAATTCTGCTATTGAGTTTCTTTGTAACAAAATACCTTATTTTTAATAGATATCATGTATATTATTGTTTGTTTTAAATGTAATTATTTGTATAATATAGAGATTAACAAATAGGCTTGAATTCTGGTATTTATAATTAAACATCAAAATTTGAGGTAAATAAGAAAATTAGTAATTGGTATATTTAGATTATTTTAGTAGCCATTATTTAAAGTTTAATATTTAAAAAATATAGGGTAGATGTGCCAGTAATGAACCGCCTTCCAGTAATGGGCCACCTTCAACATTTTTGGTTTATAAAAAAAAAAAAAAAAAAAAAAAAAAACAAATTTCAGCTTTTTTTTTTATTTCATTAATATGTTTTCTTTAAATTCTAGTTTTAAATACAACCATAATATCAATTATCTATTACTTTTTGTGGGGTGTCCATTACTAGAATTCAGGGTGTTTTGATTTATTTCTGTTATTTACAATTAAATTTCGATTCACATTGGGAAATGTGACTATGAGCATGGTTAAATATTGTTGGTAGATTAATATAATATTTAAAAATATGGAATATAACAATTATAACTATTAATTAAAAAATAATTTTTAAAGAAATTCCTTAAGGGTGTCCATTACTGGCACATCTAACCTATAGGTATGTATGTGTATATAATAACTGTGAACGGGCAAAATTGCTGGCTGCATGAAGTATTGAACTACAATTGTAATGCTTTTATATTATAAAATACATTTTGTGTTTACTTAAAATTCTTTACAATATAAGTAAATTTTAATGCTTAAATTGCGATAAAGTTGATAGATATTTAACAAAAATTTCTATTTAAGTAGGTACATAAATATTGAATTTTATGAACCCATCTGTTCTCCTGAAATATTTCTGTACAATACTATGGAGGAAGTATAAATTTTTCTAAAACAATTCCAGATCGTACTGATCTAGATCACAATCTTTTCACCAAATACATTGTTTAATTAATCAAAGTTTTATGGTTATTAAATCTGGATAAACATATAAAACTTAGTTATTTTACGATTCTGATGTAAATCATTAGTGTACCTTTATTAGGTGAGTTTCATTGAATAATTAAAAAAAAAATTATCTCATCATTATTATGCTGCATATTTACTTTTACATTAATTATTTACTGGATCTTTACTTTTAATATTTTAATAATTTTTTTAATTTTCATTATTTTAATGTATATTACTTCATTGTAAGCATTCATTATTACATTTAATTTTACTGTTTAAAAATGTAAACAAAACAGTGACCAAAAATCCCCCAAATTCTAAAATCTGCACAACCTTAGGTCTCAAACTGTGTCGATTTGAGGGAGTCCAATTTTTCATATGTTGATAAAGGTACTAAAATAATTCCAACTTAAAAATGGGAACAACTAAATGCCAATAGTATTAAAAGAACAATCAGTTTTAAGTTATGCATTAATAGAAACATGTGGTGAAGGTGATTGGAGAGATATATTGTAACAACAATTAAAAATAGTATAAAGTCTCAAAGAGTTTATTTGAAAATTTCTTGTATTCAGTACACATCTGTAGATGATTTCACTTGTATTTTACTTTAGAACTGGAAACAACTGTTCTTAGAATAAAAAATAATAATAAAAAAAAAGATCGGGCATTACAATTTTTAAATCGAGCATTGTGTATTTAATATTTAAAATATTAAATAACCAATGAATATAATTTTGTTTGAAATATATTATCTACTCTTGAATTTTTCGTTTTTTCATACAAATATTACAAATTTGTTTTATAGTTAGACTAAAAAGAAAATGTAAACAATGATGCTTAACTTCCAAATTCTACTTATCTGCAAATTTTACAGTTAATGATATCTTATTGCCAAAGTAAATTTATGTAATGTGTTTTAATGACTGTTTTTTTTTTTTTTCCCAGTAACAGTAAGTTGCAACATTGTACTTTCATTTTGTACGAAATTCTATTCTTTAAATGGGTTTATTGTTTTGGCCAGTAAATCTTTATTCTAATTTTAGATGTTATGAAATCTAATGTATAAATTGCCTTAGAAAATTTATGGAAAACGTTTTAGGAAGAAAAAAAAGTACAACAATGATTTAACCAAATGTCAAATTAAGTCTTATGCCTGAGACTGAATTTTAAATAAAGAAATTGGGGAACTTATAATATTTGTTAAAATTTTAATGAAATACAATCAGTGATCAGGATTTTGATTTCATAGATTAAATAACTAGGATTGTTAGCTTCAAATAGGTTTTTGTATATATATATATATGTGTGTGTGTGTGTGTATATATAAAATCTAACAAATGCTTCATTTTGACTTAAGAATTTTGATGTTCAAATCAAAATACTTCATATTAAATGCGTTGAATTTTTTGTTTTAGTCTCTATCAGTTCTGTTCATTTCAGGGTTGGCATGGTTTAAACCAACTGGTTTTTTTTAGAAGAAATCTAATGTAACAATTCTCTTTTTTTATGATTTAAATTTTTCAAATTATTGGATATAAATAATTTATACTTTTAATGTTTTATTTCAGAAGTAAGCATTAGAAATAGTGGGTCTAGGCCATGTTTGTATGTGTAAGAGGAAAATTAATGTGTTCATGAACATATCTAGGGCATTAGAGAGAGAAAAACATGTGATTTTATCAAAGATAAAATAGATTTAAAATATTGAATATTTGGCATAAAATATTATTTAAAAATAAAATTATTTAAAGCAATTAATAGTATATTTAACACGATCTTTAAGAATTTGGTCAAGCTTTTGAAAGAAAATTTTCTTGATTGGGGGAAATTATCCTTTAAGAATTAATATCTAAATATGAAGTCAAATAAGAGAGGATTCAAAAATTAGGCGCTAGTTATAGCATTTTAATAATACAAATATAAAATTATTTATTATAGTATTTTAGTAATACCAATCTATTTTTTTCTGTTATTTGCCGAATCTAATGACTAAATATTGACTATGAATTGTCAATCAAAAAACAAAACCTCAAGAAGTCTTTGAAATTTACTTTTAACTGTGGGAAAGAATATTATACAGTCAAACTTCATTAACACGAACATGTTTAACGCAAATTACTTTTAGCTTTAGCTCAAACTGTTTCCGATTGCCCCGTCCAGTTGTATGCAATGTATTTAAGTTCGGATAACACAAACTACTTTTAACATGAACAAAAAAAAGTTTCCCTTTGAGTGTTCGCGTTAACTAGGTTCGTCTGTATTAGTCAAACTACATCAAAAGTCTATCATTAGTAATCAAAAGATTGTTTATAAAGATTTTCAAGGTATCAATGTTTCAACGTGTAGAGCAGTTTAGTGTTTGAACATAAGACTGTTACTAACTAATTAAATTAAATTATGAATTATTTCAATTTTCTGCATAATTGACTGTAATTATTTCATTAAAATTATTTTCAAATGAAATTATACTACTTATATATCCAATAAATGTCTATTTTTATCAATAAATATTCATCCATAAGGATATTTTTTAAAAACCCAGTTTAAACCAAATAAACCGGGTTTTTTTTTTTTTTTTTTTTTTTCTTCCCAAAAAAACTTTTTTTTGCCAACCCTGGTTTATTTTGTCCAATATATTGTTATATAAAATTCTTTTCTTTGTTATATTTGTGTATATCGGGTCCAAACTCAATTTTTCATATGCAAAATTGTTGCATTTACTTCGTAAAAATTGTTCAATTTTTTAAATTTCACCAAATGATCTAAATGTATTTATTTTTTGGTGCTGCTGAAATGTGCCTCTGTGTACTACTACAAATAAATATAAGCCACTTTTTTCCTCTGTGTTAAAGAAAATTTAAATTCATTTCCTCAAAAAAAAAGAAAAAAAAAATCCAGAATTCTAAACTTACCATGAAAAATAAGTTTTGAACTATAAATTTTGTACAACTGTAATATAAAGTTTACTCTAGAGAGAAAAAAAAAAGTGTGGGGGGGGGGGGGGGGTGCAGGGCACTAAGTAGAAAAAGGCAAGAAAAAATGTGCAATTGCATGTTTAAACAAAAAAAAAAAAAAAAAAAAAATGTTTAGGTATGATAAATAAAGTTACATTAATTTTGAATTTTATAAATTAAAAACATAATAAAATTACAATATGATTTTATAATCTAATCTCCTGAGTTTTTTCAAAATAAATGAAATTCGTTCATTTTTTAAAGCTCTGCTGCGCACTGATACAGAAATACTGTAGCATGAAGAAAATTTTTGCAAGAGTTCTCTGGGCACAACTAGGAGTGCATTCCTCTATTTTAAAAGAGAGCGGGGTGCATTTTGGCAATTTTAAAAAGGGCACCCTTAAAAAATAGAAATATGCTTGCATTCTGCCGTATAATGTGCACTTTTGAGAAGAAAATTTTTATCAAACTTTTACATTTGCACATTATATACCAGGTATTAAAATGAGACATTAAAAATTAATAAAAGATAAGAATTGTAATTTTCATATTAATTAATGAACGAAAAAAAATGCAATTAGTTGAGTGAACCAGGGTATCTGTATCCAGTGATAGAAATTAAGAAATAAGATAGGTGTCAACTGACGCCCACTGCAAATATCTTAGGCGTCAAATTTAATTTTTTTGTTGCAATTTCTATAGGATTCATTTTTAACATAACAGTAACATTATATGCTACATTTTAGAAAAGCACAAATATTTTGTTTTTATTTAAAATTAATGAAGTTCTTAATCTGAAAGAATATATATAATAATTGAAGCTTTTACAAAACTAATATAAAGAATTTTTAATTTACTATATTTAGAAAGTACTAGAAAAATGCACTTATTTATGCAGGGGTTGATGCAGGTTTTTTTTTATTGGGGCCTATTTTGTGAAAAGTAAAGGTTATTTTTGTGAAATTTATTATATTTTTGTGAAAAAAAACATTTTGCAACGAAAGTTGAAATCCAGTTAATCAAATTCGAACCAAGCATTTATAAATAAAAACTTTTTTAAACCTTTTTGCTGAAGTTTTCCTCTCTGGTGAACTTGTTTGTTTACAAATTACACATTTTAAAACATCACAAAATAATAAATAGTAAGTTTTTATGGAATTTATTTTTGTGAAGGGGCCCATTTTATCAAATTTATTTTTGTGAAGGGGCCCATTTTATCAAATTTATTTTTGTGAAGGGGCCCATTTTACCAAATTTATTTTTGTGAAGGGGCCCATTTTATTAAATAGATTTTTGTGAAGGGGCCCTAAATAGGCCCCAAATTTTTCCTGGATCGACCCCTGTTATGTAAAACAAAATTAAAACTTGATAACTTTCTAACAAATCAAAGATATCCAATTATATTTTATCCAATAAATTTTTAATTACAGTTGAATTTAGTAAAAAGCACCATAATAATAGATATACAGCCGAATCTTGTTAACATGGAATCAAAAAGTTCACTTTTTTGCATGTGTGAAATTTTGCTTGACAAAAATTAATAACACACTCTCAACCGATAAGATGGTACTATTGTTTTAATAGTACCATCTTATCTGTTGAGAGTGTGTTATTAATTTTTGTCAAGCAAAATTTCACATTAAGCGATTTAATTCTAAAAATGTTTGACTGTATATAAATTGCAAAGATGAAACTCAAGCAATAGCCACTAATTTTAATGAAGTTAGATACTGAAAAGAAGTTTTCTGATGATGATATTCCAGACTACTATTTTTTTTAAATCGAGATGCCTAACTTGTCCTTCAGCTACATCATTCCACCAAAGATTTATAGCTTTATCTGGACTAAAGTCTGCTAAATTGGGTGTCAGCTATGTACCTACCAGCAAAGTACCACGTGCAACAGGAAAAGAAACTAAACTATGAACCAAAGCTTTTAAAGTAAAAAAAAAAAAAAAGGATAGTCATCATATGCAATAATTTAGTTGCATTTGATGACTAACGACTGCTAATTTCAAACACTGTATCGCATCACTCACCCACAAGAAGAGTGACACAACTCAAAAATTCATTTCGCATATTATTGTACTAGTAGATCTGGCTTACAAGGGAACCACTTTTGGTGCAGCTCGCACCTGGCATTGAGACCTGGTGCTTTTTAAAGGCCCTATATTACAAAGTTTGAGAATCAATAAAAATTTTCTATTAAAATCATTTTTTTTATTTTACAGCAGCATAACTTTCTGAAAATGTAATTTTCGAGACCACTTATCTGACTTTTAACAAAGATGTTTTTTAAAAAGAAGCAGTTTAAAATACAAATTAGTCAATAAGTATAAAATATTGAAAAAAGTTTTAAAATTCCTTCAAGAACCTATGAATTTGAAAATTACAACATTATAATTGCATTTTTGGTGGCATGAAATTGGCTTTATTTGTTACCATAGAATTTTTATCGCCAACCCTGGACAAATGTCATAGTCGTCTGCAGTGTGTCAGTAGTAGTTTGGATTTGTAGCACCCTATTTGGCAACTTAACTCACATTTGGTGTAAAATTAACAATTAAAAATCTAATAATAAAAAATTACAAGTATAAAAAAAAATATATAGAATGATTTTAACAGAGACATTTTTCGGTTGTGTAACTTTTATGAACCACCTCCTGGGATCACTCCCTGAATTCAACACTGGATGGATGGAATGTATGATAATTTATTTTGTAATGCTAATTTATTTTCTACTTTTAAGTCTTTAAAATGTATCATTGTTGCAGTTTCACACTGCTTTAGCATATTTTGGCAATCATTTAAAATGGTGCATAATTAAATCCATTGTTTTTTTTAACTCCCATACAATTGTACAAGTTACAGAGAGTATTTGGCGATTTATTACCTGTAGTGGGCTAATTAGAAAAGACCTTAAAATTAGTGTAATAATAATTAAGCTGTAAAAATATTAAAATGTTATATTGTCATCGAAAACACCTTTGTACATAGATTTTAAAATTCCCTCTTTACATACAGAGACCAAGTTGCGTTAAATAAAAATGTAAAAAACTGTTTTCTTACCAGTTAATAACCAAATTTCCGAAAATTTACTCATAATTTTTTAATGCAGGGAACTTTTAACATCAGTGGTATGTATCATACAATAAATTTAACCGTTATGACTTAAACTTTCTTATGTATTTCTGTAAACTGTATGTATTCTTGTTAAACTTTTTTATGAAAAGCTATTCTCCCATTTTTGTTACACTGAAAAATTAATTTTTGTATTGGGGGAAAAAAAAAATGCTTAGAGTTCTCATTGAAGTACCAAAGATTAAGTATAAAGTTTTCATTAGTTTTGCTACAAAATGATTTATTTTATGCATATTGAATTTTCAACAGCCTTTAAATTCTACTATGCAATGCGTATAACATATAAATGTAAAATTTGGTATTGTAAATAAATCAAACTTGATCTGTAATCTTCAACTTAATGATCTGTCCATTTTGTTCAGACTTGTTCACATAGGAGCTCTACTACACACATCCCTACCTGGTTGGGATTCGAATCATGCCACCTCTTGTCCAGCACCCTAATTACTAGATTAGCAGGTGGACGGTCAAAAACAGTTAGGCGACCTCTGATTAAACATGACAATATTGGCAACAAACCGAATTTAAAAATTACTTATAAAGTTATGAAAATAGTTATCTGGCTTCCTTGTAAATGTCTGGAATAAAGTCTCCTTGGTGTAATATTTATTTTGCAAAATAAATATGGATTTGGATTATGCATGGTTTATGAAGGCAGAGAGCGCTGAATGTTTTTTAAAACTTTATTTTAACCGGCCAGGACAACATAGTTTCGTCAATTTCATGATATACCTGGCAGTTGGTCTTTCAAGAATATAAAATGAAACTCGGAGGCTTGGCATTGTACAGCTGGCAGCTGCGAATTAAAGTTGGGGGGGGGGGATTTAAGAAATGGGGGAAGAACTGAGTGAATAAGGATGTCACGCGTAAGGCACGCCTGCAGTTTCTTGAAGGGGGGGGGGGGTGCGTCCAACCCTACGTGTTATATATTTTTCTTTTATGCAATCTTCTGAATAGGCTTTCTTTGCAAAAGCGTGCTTTGACGGAAACCTGTAAAGCAACGCAGACCGTAAGTTTTGTGCAGTGAATGAGCTTCCCTTTACCATTTTCTCCCCTTTTCTATAAAGGAGGGGACTACGTCTTTTATGTAGAATAATGCTGAATCTAAAAACGCGATTTTTTAATAGGAAATCGCAGATGCGTTTTTAGGTGCGGTTCATAAGTGAATGAAACGTTGTGTACTAAGATTTTCGTCCGGGGCTCTGTAAATAAAATCGATCGATGTGCGCGGTAAAGTTAAAATAGTGTAGGCCCTGCTAGTGTTTTTTGCTGCATATACAAATTAATGGTGTACAGAGTAGTAATGTGTAAGGAAGAAACACTCATACACACACTGAAGTAGAGGTAAACCCTAAGGATAAGGAGAATATTACATACTTTGTTGCATATAGTATATGCGCATACACACACAATTAGATGTAAAAGTACTGCACTGCTTAATTTTGAGCATGCAAGTATATTTTTAAATCATTAAATCATGCCCATTGTTTAAACCAACAGCATTATATGAAAGTTATGAAAAAAAAACTATATACAAAAAGTCAACTAATCAATTTTTAAAAAAAAATTCGTTCTTCAACCCTTTATCGCTGGTACTGAAAGCTATTGTGTGTTGGCATTCCTTACTATCTTTTATGATTTACATCAACATTTACAATAGTGATACTTTAAATCATTAATTTGTTTTTTAATTCTCTATAAAGATTATTTTCAGATTGATGTTAGGAGTGTGACTAATAGTGATTCGGCCAAATTTTAGGTCGAATACAAACTTTTTTTTTATTCCAAAAAAGAAAACTTTAAAAAAAGTATATACATACATATTTTAAATGGAAAAGAATTAAACACAAATTCTTGTTTTATTTGTTTAAAAATTTTAATAGCTTGATGTATTTCTTGTAATATTTCAAACACCTTGATGCTAAATAATAATTTTAAAAAAAAATTACATCTAAATTATAATGCATATCTACAGGAAAGTAATTCATAAACATTTTATCTAAAATAGGAACTCATTAATCATTAACACTGTTAAATGCTCTTTTTAAGTTAAAAAAAATTATCACAAAAAAAAAAAAAAAAAAAGATTGCATTTTATCCTTTTATTCTTAGATATATCAAATTGACTTTCTGTAAGTCAGGCTGGTAGATTAAGTTATTTCAATTAAAATTTAACGAAATGTACTTCACTTTTATTTTTCATTGATACTTTTATGCTTTCTTGCGTTCAAAATCAATGATAATATTATCTCTCATAATTCATAGTGAGATACTTTCATTATAAACAAAATAAAAATGACTTGGTATTCTGCGATATTTTTAGCAATATGCTGAAATATAATAATGCAATATTTTGTATTAAGTACATTTTTAAATGTTCCTTTAAAAAATGCTGAACATTGCAAATAAATCTTTTTGACGCATTCATAAAGCTATTTTTATACGTTCATGAAATTTTCAGACTTTAATGAATATTCAAGTGTTTTAGAATCGGAACAGTGTTTTTCCTTTTACTATAAGAATATTTACATCGTGAGTTGTAATTTATCATTCCTTACTTAAGACATTTCCCCGACAGTTGTCTCCAAAGTCAGTTTAAATCTTCAATTTGTATACCATTTTCTAAAAGATTCTTAAATTTTATATAAAAAAAAATGCTAGGTTTTTTTGTCTATTTTGTGCAATTAAGAGTGAAAATGACTTCATGACTGTGTCAAAAAGTAACCAGTTTTTGGATTAGAGAAAAAAATTGCAGAAAGTTAATATTTTTATTATCCTGAATTTATTTATTCGGCGGATATCTAGCAGTATTCGGTGAGGCATCTCGCAATATTCGGCCTATCGAATATTCAATAAAAGGGCCGGTTAGTCGTCACATCCCTAATTGATGTATTTAATTTATAAACTTTACTATTAAAATTCCCTTTTTAAATAAGATTAGATGAACAAAAATGTATGCTTTTATGGATTGCTGTAAAACTTTGATGAAACTACTGTTTTAAGCCGAGTATATAGTCAGAAGAATTTGGCCGGGTACTCGATACACATTATAATAACATGGGGTTATCGTTATACAAAGTTCAGCGCATCGTTTAATGTGTCCGTGAGCATTCACGATTTTCCGATTTTCTTTTACTCTCATAATTTTAAAAACAAAAATATTTTTTTCACAATTGATTTAAAGAAAAAAATTACACTACGAGAAAAGGAACTAAGAATTTTTCTTCGGGGATTTCTGCTTCCCTACACTGTGAAAGAAAATATTTAGTTCCTATTACCTTTTTACGTTCATGTATTAAAGTATCTTAAACGGGAGTTCAGGAGAGGCACAAATAATAATTATAATAATAAAATATTGAAAAAATCCGGTAGGGCCCGTCTTATTTGTTCAATTTCTGTATTGCTTTTTATGTGGATATGTTTGAAAATTATCTTGCACGTGGGATTCTGGCAATTTTTTTTATATTTATTTTCTCCATTCTAATAATAATTTTAAAAGTCGCGGCATTAAAAACATTATTTCCCCACTAATGGATCTTTATCTAGCACACTTCCTTTGATAGTTCGAAATCAAAACAATTTTTCGTTATCATTTGCTTATATGTACAAAAGTAAATTCCCTTTATTTCTGCCCCAGGGATGTAATGGAAGGTATACGCCGTATACTCTAATTTTCTAAAGAAGTTGCGTATACGTTTTGTTACTCTCTAGATTTTCTAAAGAAGTTGCATATACATTTTGTTACTCTCTGGATTTTCTGAAGAAGTTGCGTAATACATTTTGTTTATCAAATATATAGTTTATACCCTCTGTTTATTTTACGACTACAGCACTGTTCTGCCCTATAAGTGTGGTGTTTGCTGGTAATAATTTAAAATAATATAGTAAAAAAAAAAAAAATCTTACAGCTCAACTGACAATTGGGATATTTGATCTTGTGGAATTTTTTTATATATATATATATAGGTATATATCGCACAAATACATGCATTGAATTTATTTTCTTCTATAGAGGAAGTAAAAACGTAACATTTCTCTTTTCTTGTTTTTCTTTCTTTCCTTCCTTTTCACGCTCGTTATAACGTTCTGCCAACCATGAATTTATAGTCTGATGGTGTTGGGTAAAATATTTAATTCTTAAGCATGAAAATGTTTTTAGAATTCTGCACCTAATCCTTCCTTTCTCTCCCTAATATGACCGTGAATGCTTGGTTTCAAGGGGATTAAACCTGTATAAAAAAATTACGTTAAATATCGTACTGATTACTTTTCCTTTTGGGTCGAAAGTTTCCCGAACAGTTGCGTTTTTAAATGAATATCGTCTGATGTTTTTACTATTTTGAAATTTCCGCTTTGCTCGAGTACATTAGGGTTTTCACTTATCTATATTAAGAGTGGTCACAGACCTAGAAAACCTGGGGAATATGAAAATATCAGGGGATTTTGTTTTTGTGGAAATATCGAGATTTCTTTATTTCCGTTATAAAATCATGGTAATCTGGAAAAAGAAAAAAATCCCAAATCGTACAAATATAACTCATTCAGAATTATTTTGATAGTTTTCAGTGACTCATTGAATTCTCGGTCTTTTTTCAAAATCGCAAAATTGAGTCTTATCTTGCAATTTGATTATGGATAAAATTTGACAACTCAAGTTGACCCATGATATATTTTTTATTGTGAAAATGATCAAAAATAGAATATCGTCTGACCTATCAATTGCTTAAAACAAGTTTATAGGTAAAACCGGTCTATTACTACTGGATACTCAATAGGAAGAAAGAAGAAATTAAATTTATTTTGCACTGTTCTAAAATTATTGCAGGACACAATTTTATTTCTGTATTTGCAAATTGGTGATATTCGAAAGTTGGAAATTTCCATATTAGCATGCACACTGAGAAACTTGTGAATCAATAGATCGCCGTTTTCGTGAAACTTAGTAACTTGGTCTCTTGCTAGGATTGATATCGACAAATAGTCGTTAAAATTGAACTATAGCAAATTATTTTCACGTGGTAACTCTTACTAGATCTAAAGATTTTTACTGTGCCACCCCAGAATCCTGGTGGTGATTTACTTAGTTTTAATTAGCCAGACATTTATTTCTGATGCTATTTTCACGCTGATCTCTTCTTAAGTTTTAGGTCTCCAAAAACGTCTCAAACGGATATCGCTATTATGACTAATATGAAATTTTAGCAGAAATCTAATAAAAATGAAAGATAAGTGAAATTGGCGAAAATATCTTATATTGTCATTTTTCCATCACCTTGTGTTAGCAGAAATAGAGATTGATCTCAGCTAATCTAATGCAAAATTTTAAATATGTCATAATAGAGGAGGTACTGGTCAATTATTTATTGGTCGAAAGGATTTTGAATACAAATTAAAATAATAAACGATCAGAGGATTAAGAGACGTTTAAATGTTGCTTTCTTCTAAAATTATTACTTGGTTCAATTTTAGGTATTTATTTAAATCATCTTTAATGAAATTTAGAAAGGATTTTTTTTTTTTCTTTCCTCCTTTCTATGAATACAAGAAATGGCTCGATGAGTTTCTGGTCACTTTTTGCAATATCTTGTCATATCTCATACAGTTTCAGATTGTAAACCTTGTACAATTTATGTTTGGTTCTATTCATCCCCTTAAATTACCAAAAAAAAAAAAAAATCCAACCAAGACAATTGGAATTGCATTTCACTATCTGGTCCAATCTTTCTGCCAGGTATGGGGGTGTTCCTTCTAATTCTTTAAAGAAAATGGTCGGATGTCGCATTTTAAAAATTTCTCCCACAATAAGTTTTCGATGAGATTACTTCGTTTCATTGTTCTCACTAACAATGAGTACCTTGCGCAAAATGGACACTGAACCTGTTATACCGTGTACGCTCCTATTTGAACTTCCTGTTATTACTATTGATGACACGCGCAAAATGCAGATAAATTTTTGTCTTCAAGTTTTGTGTGTTATCAATGGTAAGAGGATGCTGTGACGATATTAGTGATTGAGCAACGTGTAGTTCAGAGACTTGCATATACGTAATCTATGTTGATGTGTAGCGAGCCAACTTCAGCCACGGGGATAACATTTCGTAGGAACACCTATATATTCTGATAAAAGAGTAGAATTTTAGAAAATATTTATTAAATTCGATTAAATTAATGTTTAATTATATTTTTATAACATTTTTTTTAAATTAATACTTTAATTTCATTTTTAAATCAACGTTTAAGTAATAAATATGTACTACAGTCAAACCTCGTTAACGCGAATTACTTTTAGCACGAACTGTTTCCGATTACCCCGTCCAATTGTATGTAATGTATTTAAGTTCGGATAACACGAATGGCTTTTAACACTAACAAAAGAAGTTTCCCCTTGAGTGTTCGCGTTAAGGAGGTTCGACTGTATTTGCGATTTCTATTTGCGAAATACTATTTTGCGCATACATGTTTGTCTTATGAGCTACTTACTAGCAGATCCACTCGGCGTTGCGTGAGCCAGCAGGAATGCCCTTAAAATACTTGAAATTATCTGTTCTATTTCCCGGGATTACTTTAAATATGTATTGCTACGCTTGCAGGTAATTTCCAAACGAATCTCTTTCCATTTGCCGAATAATAGTAACAACATGATTCATACAAGAAACTCCTTAGAAATGAAAAGGTTTCCAAGGAGTACTTAGAAATCCTTAAATTATCACAAAGTATAATTTAGCATCGAACAGTGATTTGATTGAAGTATACATGATTATAAAATGGAAACACACATACATACACACACATGCATATTGCATACACAGTGAATAATACTGCTTACGCATGTATGGCTTAGAAAAGATTAACCTGTAAAGGAAGTAAAATAAAAATAAACTCACGTTTACAAAGGTAAAGTTCAAGTAATTACTGCCATTCTGAAATGGGGGAAAAAGGTAATTGTGTGTGTGTGTGTATATATATATATTCAAATGTCAACATGTTTGATACGTGCCATGTGGAATTGATCATTATGAAGAAGTTGCTATATTTTGAGGATACTGTATCATTCTTGTGAGTAAAACATTTTTTCTACAATTTAAGGGTTCAAAATTCCAATATTATTTCAAAAATGATATCTGGTGGTTATATAGTGTGGTGATTTATAAAGATTTTAGGATAATCGTTGTAAGTGATATATTATATATTTCTTAATGGTTTTTTATTTACATTTTACATATTTCCAATTTTAAATTTTTCCAATTGTTGTCTGGTAATAATTCAGTATACTTGGCTGATTCTACTGTACTTAGCATCATGCCAGTAGAATTATGAAATACTGAATTATTTTTAAAACACATGTGGGTGCAGCCAAGCTGACGAGTACATCCACATGTGTTTTTTCATATCCAATTCTTGATTGGTTCTCTTGTGGTCCAGTTTTTTCCACTGAATAATGTTCATAATTAATTTATTAATCCATTTGTGTTTACATAATAGCAACTCCAATTTATAATTTTTTTCCCCTTTCTCTCTCTTTCTTTTTAAATGTTCTTCAGGTATGAGTAAATTTGGCTAATTACCATTGAAGCACATGCTATGGTATTTTATGATTGCACAAGTTAATTATTAGCTATGTGGTATTCTGATTACACAATATCATTAATTATCTCTTAGTAGATTTTAGTAGAATGATATTAGAACTTGATATGTTTTTGAAATTCATAGATATTATAATTATATATATATATATATATATATATATATATATATATATATATATATATATTCCGCGTGATTTTCCTTCAAAATTTACTTTTAAAACCTAGGTGCATGTGATACGTGATGAGTATTTAAAATTTGATTGGCCCCTGTATGTATAGCCATTAATCACTCCATAAAGTACTTCACTGGGAATTTTGTATTCAAATTTACGAAACCAAAAGTAATGCATTGTGAAAACTTTGTAATTTTAGCACTAGCTATTAGATTTTAATTTAATAAAATCCTTTTTGTCTCTAAATGAGGTATTAAAAATTAGGGTGGGTTTGCGTGTTACATGAGGGCACGGCATACATGAAAAAATACGGCCAGCCCTTCAAAATTCTTGTACTCCTTAGAATTTTTTTCTTCTCAAATTTATAGGAACTCTGTAACAATAATAAAAAGCTCCCATCTGCGCAGCCATGTGCGTCATAGCAGCGGTGTTCGGCGATAAAGGGGTTATTTAGGAAATCAACGCTGGAACTTTTCTCTTTTTCTTCCTTGCGTTTCATAGAAAATCATAGTTAGCCATTATAAGTAATTAAAAAATACTTTTTACGATTAACGAATGCCTGCTCCATACAAGGATATAAAATATATTTTCTGTCCTCTAAAAGAAAAACCCAAAGTGAAATGTTTCCTAAAAAAAACCTCGCTATTACTTCATCAAATATTTCACTAAAGTCAATTTTTTTTTTTGTTCTGTTTTTATGCACCATTTACAATAATAAAAATAGTTTAAAATACCCAAATAGTGCTTATTTAGTTTTAAACTTATTTAAACTAACAACTGCAGAATTCATGTAAAAAAGTTGAGTGAGAAAAATTTCAAAAAGTGGTGTTTTTATTTAGAGGACAGCACAATACAGACCTGCCAAGTCTCCGGATTTTTGAATACCAGTATTTTAGTACAGAAAATGTTGTTTTATTTAATTGTAGCATTCTGTGGTTTGAAAGAACATTTTTCTCTAAAAAATTTCTTAGTGTGCAAAAAGCCCGGAGACTTGGCAACTATGAATATAAGATTGGGTGGATAAAGTATAAAATAAATATAGGTCGATAAAAACAAACCTCATTTATAGCAGGAAAAAATAAATAAATATATTTATCGAAAAATTAAAAAAATGTTGAACGAACCCCGAATAAGCTGTATTGAAAAGAGGACAAAATTTACTATTTTGTGGTAAATTATTGAATTTGGAGTGTTTTTATGAGTGGATGAAAATTGCAAAAATCCCGTTCAATATAAAATAACAAACCAATCTGATTCTTGAGAAAAGTGGAGAAACGTTTGAATATAAGGGACAAAGGGAGATAGTGACAAAATAAGAGAGTATCCCTTGGGGGGGGGGGGGGGGGGGAATGAGACTAGGCAGGTATTCATACGTACATTTTTCAATATTAAAGTTCAGAGTATCAGGGAAATAGATTAAATATCAAGAGAAAGTTAAACTGCATCCGCTGAAGGAGAACATATAATTAACTTCCATCCCGGGGGAGGGGGAGGGGGGGGTCGCACAATGTAATATTCAGTCCCTGAAGAGATGACGAACTGAATTCCGATCTCGGGATTATTTTTTTTCTTTACGGTTCACGGACAGGAAGTCAATTTTCAATCATCGTTTACTTTAATCAGGTGATAAGACATTTCCTCCCACAAACATTTTTAAGAAAATGAAAATGCTGAAGAATTCTCAAAAGAACAATGCGAACGGAAGTCGTCCGCGTTCGACTCGATTGTTGACGAGGACAAATTGGAGCGTTTCCACTCTTGCTATTTGTGCAACCAAAAACTTGTCATTAAATTTTCCCAATGGTGGGAGGATGCATTCGTTAGCATGAATGACAAGAGACATGAAGCGTGCGGGGGGGGAGGGCAAGTGGCCTTGCGTGTGCTTCAGACCTTATCGCTACAAAGCAATTTATAGACACAAGGGATTCTTCTATTAACGGAAGATTGCCAAACCACGCGACCATTTAGAATATAAACAAAGCATTGTGAGAAGGCAGTGATGTAAAGCCCAGTATAAATATTCCTCATACAATGATATGAACGTTAACATATTTGATTATCGGGGGCGACGGCAGAATGACATCCAAAGGAGGGGCAAGATTTTGAAGCATACGTCTATGGTCCTAAACCTAGGCTGCGTTTTTCTCTTCTTTTTTTAACGAATATAAAACGAGATAAAATAAGCTAAGCCAAGAATTTTATCAAAACCACCCCGTGTAAAACACATTCCTTCGTAAATATGCATTCCATCCCCAAGTTTCACCCAATGAAAGATCTATACGCAGGGGTGATTGTGTTCAGGTTATATACCTGAGTTCAGGTTTTTTTCAGTACAGAAATTCTGTTTTTTCTGATAGTTAAATTCATAAAATAAGACTAAATTTCAATTTCATATGGTTGCTAAACATAATTAAAATTCATAATTTGACATCCCTGTAATAAATTATATGTCCCCCCCCCTCTCTCTCTCCATACAAAAAACGTTTTCTCGCTAAAATTTCATGTATTTTTTCACGAACCCACAATCACCCCTGCTTTACGTTTCTATTCATTAGTAAATATAAGCATTTTTATTTATACCCTATTGTGCACAGAGGACTAAACGTTTGTTTATAGAAATAAACACATTTTCTATAGCATGATCACAGGGATGTTTTAGGTAGATTACATAAGAAATATACTACCTATTACATTCTCCCCTAAGTTGGAATCTTTGAAACATTTTTGCAGGTCTACGCCGATCATGACTCCCAGAAACCAAAACCTCTCCCCAGTTCAAAACTTTACATATCTATCTATGTCATTTTTTTATGGACACGATAACTTCAATAATTCTGGACAAATCTCTTCCAAACTGATACATAAAATCAAGCGGCGTAAAATTTCGCCCAAGTTCGTTAATGGGCAAAATCGAACCAGGGGGGGGGGGG
Source organism: Maratus michaelseni (assembly GCA_963931845.1). NCBI lineage: Eukaryota > Metazoa > Arthropoda > Arachnida > Araneae > Salticidae > Maratus > Maratus michaelseni. The sequence continues at coordinate 172,942,981 of OZ007587.1, read as the reverse complement.
GGTGGAAGGGCTTTTTGTGAAAACAGAAAAAAATGCATAATTTCTTAATTATGATGCGTATCGAATCCGTTTAGTTATTATTACTTCTAGGAAAACGGCCGAAAAAAAGGACCCAAAGGGAGGTGGAGGTAGAAGAAAAAAAAATTCATAACTTCGTCAATTCACAAGATATCGAATCCGCTTAAATTTATTTATTATAAATCCTCGTAATATTATCAAAAACTTTTATAGACAAGTTTTTTATAGGACCAACCCTTATAGAGAAGAAAAAAAAAACCCTGCCGGCTCCGCCTGCAAACAAGTTAGGTTTCAAGTGGGCGGTTCCAACTGTCGCATCATGGCAAAAAGGTAATTTTTCCCTCATTTTCCAACAAACAGGCGCCCCATGGTCTGCGTTTTCGAAATCTACCTGTGCCTATAGGTCGAGCCGTCAGGGATTTTATAAATTAAAGTTGCACTGAATAACGATTTTTGCCGAATATCAAATATTTAAATTTCAATATAAATATCTTTTCATATGCAGAAGAATTTAATTAGTTTTGTCATTTATTTAATTGCGTATAAAATATACAAACTTAATTATAAAATTGTCAAAATGATAAGTATTTAAGGGGATATTCTACTTCTTTGGCCTAAAATTACCGTGATTTTTTTTTTTTTTTTTTTTTTTTTTTTTTTTTTTTTTCTTCTGATACAAGGAAAAGGTACCACCTTCGAACTTTTGGGATTATACTTAATGGCATTTCAGTTATATATTTAAATGTGTTTTTTAATCAAATTAGAAAGGAATGATGCGCCTTGTGCGACGGAGTGGGTAACTGCAGTGCGCACAGTGAACTTCCAATCGGGTGACTTATTTTTTTCTCCGATCAAAAGTATCTGAAGCAAATCGAGTAAAAAAATTATGAAAGGGCATTAATTTCTCTGGAGCTTATAACAACTTCAGTTTTAAAAGCTTAATTTTTACAAAATGGCGGTTATTTGAACAAAAAAAGTTATTTTTCTCCGCCTTTTTACTTTTGTAGCTCGAAAAAATAATCAATGAAAATTATACTCGCACTTTTTGGTGGTATAAACTACAGCAAAAACTTTAAGTAAAAAAATGAAGGAAATCTGTGTGATAATTCTTAAGAAAACAGTCGCCCAATTTGAAAAAAAAAAAAAAAAAAAAAAAAAAAAAAAAACATCGAGAAAAACAATTTTAAAGTTATGCAACAAAAAAGATTGTAAGGAATTGTAATATCACGAAACCGCTTTAGGGCAACAATCCACACACTTGAAGAATGCGAACAAGCGCGTAAGTGTGATCGAATTTTGCACAAAGGGTTTCGTTTAATATTTCTTCAAAACACTTTATCCTTTTAATTAATAAATCCAAATCATTAATTTGTAATTATCCGTATTATTATTATTATTATTATCATTCATGTACTCATATCAATATACTTTATGAATAAAAAAAAATAGATGACAGCACCATTAAATTTAATAATAAAATGATAACGTAAAAGCTATTTTTTAAATCAAATTAAAAATATTCAAGAACTGCTTTTTAGACAATTGTAATAGCATATGTTTGTATATCTGAAAAGCATATTTAATTATGATTTAATTTTTGCAAGGAAAAGACAGAAACCCTTAAAATAGCAAAAAAATGCGAAAGTTCTTAGTTAAATCCATCGGACAATGAAATGTAAAAATCGAAATTTTCAACTTCCGTCGCCTACAATCGAACCCCGGAACCTTTGGGTTAGGAAGAAAACACGATACCACTGTACCATCTAGCCTATGCGAAAAAAGAGTGAAATTAAGGTTCTGTTTTAAAATCTAAGAAAATCACCTAAATGGTCAGATGTCATTAAATTAATTCATTTAATTAAAGTAATGACTTTCAGAATTTTATTTGTCGTGTGGCAGGAGGTATTCAGCTATAAGTACACAAAATTTCAGGTCTCTAACGTATACAGTTTCCGAGTAACTCACGGACGGACGGACGGGCAGATAGAGGAGTAAGACAAATGAACGAAACCCTAAAAATGCAAAATTAAAAAAATCTAAAATTTTTCCCGAAAGAAGTAGAATTTTCCTTTAAAGATAACTTTTAACTCTAGGTAGACATGCACACAATAACTTATATTAATCAATTTAAAATCATTGTTGAATTTAATTATTCTTTTCTGTTAACTTTAATTGGTAAACCTAAAAAAGTAAGCACAATTTTACGTTTTCCTTATCTAAACTTGCATTCCGAAAAAGGGGGGGGGGGGAAAGTAGCTACCGAAAATGCGCGCTAAGCTCCAGGTTTGAAAAAATAAAATTAAACAACTTGATATTGCACAACAAACAACCACATAGATAATTTAAACTCTTAATAAACTCGGAAAAGAAAAGTGACTCCGCGAACTGCAACTCGCACACCTATACACCCCCCCCCCCCCCCCCCCCCCAAAAAAAAAAAATAAATAAATAAATAAATAAATAAAAATAAATAATAACAATAAAATCTATTTGATTGTCGAATATCAGGATATTCTATGCTTACTGTATAAATAATTCAGATTATAAAAAAATGAAATCTGAAATTTGATATAAAAATGTTCTATCATAAGAAATAATAATCCTTGTAAGAAAAGAAAAGTAGTAAGGTTGACATTTGAAACTTGATAATTTGCACAAAAATACCTCTAATGGTTATAAATCTTTATTTCGATTAACTTGTACAAATTTACAATTTTGTCTGCGGCAACGATTTTTTTTTTTTTAGTTTAAAATTGTTTCCCTCAACCCCCCCCCCCCCCCCCCCCTCTCTTAAGAAATAAAAAATCCAACCGTTACAGCAGTTATTTCATGCTTTCGTACGTTTTGGAGCAAATATTAAAAGTGCTTGAAAAAAATAAGTTCATTTTCAAGTGCTTCGGAAGTCCTTAAAAATTTGGAAAATGCAACGAAAGCCATTACTTTTTTAATTTGGCCATCAAATTTCATTTCTTTTCGATATTTTTTGCTGCTAAATTAATGAATTATTCAATTTTCTTATCCTTTTTAGTATTATCTTAAACGATTTGAGTACAAAATGTTATGGTAATTAACAGTATTGTTTAGTGAGGAGAAGCTTACTCTTAGTTGACTTTTAATTTTGAAGTTCTTTACGACTTCATCTTACAATGCTGGTAAAAATGCAATATCATAAAAAGGAACTTCATTCAGACATAAGTTCTGCTTTTGTAGCGATGTCACGTCTTTTTTTTTTTTTTTCCCCTCCCTCCAAGATCTGATAATTTTTTTGAAATAGACAGGTAATGTGACGATTCTTTCCTTTATGTATATAAGCTTACTCTAGAGCCATTTTAATGCATGTAATGTTGAGTATATCTAAACAGTGCTTGAATTTTATTTGTTCTCAACCGTATTTTCTGAAACTGCAATTTTTTTTAATTTTTTTTTTTAAACGGCAAAAATAACACTATTGTAGTTTAATTTTTTTTTTTTCCTCCGGACTTTAACTTAAGATGTCCAAAGCTGAGTTTCCTGCCACAAAATATCGCTGACGTAAATGAAATATTTTAATTTAAAAGTAAAGGCTGGCCGGAAAATGACATCAACGAAACATGCGATTTTACGTCAGGTAGGTCGATGAAACGATCACGGGCTCCGATGTATCACACAAGCGGAACTAGTTCATTAGAGTGACGTATAGTCGTTGTCCTTGGCCACAAGATTTCTGTTTTTGGAGTCACATTTCGTTCTGACGTTATATCGAAATGTTGAAGTTAAATATCTCAACTTTGAATGAAAAATACCACATTTAAAAAAGAATCATCACAGAATTGCAACATTGCATTGTATTTTAACATATTAATATAATTTTTAATCATGTTGAGAATTAAAATAAAATCTTATGATCTGGCGTAATTAAAGCTTTAACATTAAACTTATAGCAGCAATAATTTAAGAATTTATGTAACTCGGTAACTATGCGCGCTTTTTGAAGAACATGTTGCTTACTGCAGAAAAAGTGACACAACTCAATAGTACTGTGTTTCACAAGAAAGTCAAAATATTTACTTTTTTACCAGGGTCCATAACTATAGCCGGCAAAGTCTTTGAAATTTTTCGTTGGGGCTAATTCCATCTACTTTTATGATACATAAAATATAGTCAGAAGTAGAGGGCAAGCTTTTTTTTTTTTTTTTTTTTTACTGTAACATAAAATTATAGCACTTAGCTCTGCATGCAGCGTACATAAAAGAATAAAACCTGAGTTGAACAATCAAGACGTAGAAGAGATACGGATGTTTGAGTAAATGTATCCCCCCCCCCCCCCCCAAGACAGACACACACACACGTCGTGTTCTGTGGTAGCAAATTGACACGTAGCGCAACCTAGCCGTATTCCTGATAACCGTACTTATGACAATTTTCCTGTAGCAAGGCTCACCTAAATCGAACCTAGTATTAGTAGAATAAAACACAAAATGATTTTTTCAGTTTTCTTGTATGTGAGCGTCGTAGTTTTATCTCTTTAGGTGGGGGGGGGGGGGGTTACTATCGAAAAAAAGTACATACTTTAAGAACTTTTGTGAGCTTCATTAACAACGTAAACTGTTAGAGAGGGGCTGGGGGGGTATTGCAATTAGTGATTGACCGAATCGGGAATTTCGCCGAATATTCGGTATTCGGCAACCAAATACTTAAAAATTTTTAATAAATATTTTTGCATATAGAGTGCATGATAGTGGTTCAAACATTGTCAAAGGTGCAAAGAATATGAATATAGATAGAATATAATCCTGCTTCTTTTAACTTACAGCTAGTTGTGAATGAAGGTTTAGGGCCTCAAAGGGCAATTAATGATATAATTGCTAATGCAAGGAAAATTGTGACTCATTTTAGTCACTCTCCATTGGCTTGTTCAAATTTTAAAATCATACAAGTAAATGAATGTAACACATAAACAACTCATTCAAGATGTTAAGACTAGATGGAATAGCACCTATTATATGTTGGAGCGCTTACTGGAACAGAAAAAGACATTGTCGTTCTGTGTTTTACCGAATTTGGTGGTGTTATCAATTTAAAAGTTGATCAGTGGTCTATGATAGAAAGCATTCTTAGGCTTCAACCTTTCGAAGAAATAACAAAAATGATAAGTAACAAAAAATTTTTAATTTCAGATGTAATACCTACTATTTTTACATTGAAACGTTATTTGGAAAAAAGTGATAGTGGAGAATTTTTTGGAGTGGGTACCATGAAAGAAACATTAACAAAAGGATTTGCAGAACGTTTTTCAGAAATTTATGAGGAGTTATTTTTTAGCCACTATTTTAGATCCCAGATTCAAAACAGCCTTTTTAAAAGATGAAGCAACCACCAATAAAGTAAAAAATGTATTTAAAAGTAAAATGCAACAAATAATAAATAAACCCTCTGAAATTACTGAACCAGATCAACCGCAAAGCTGTGATAAAAAGGATTCCCTCTCACAAACTGTACATTCATCATTTTGGGAATGCTTTTTTTGAAACTGCTACAAGTGAAAAAATAGAAAGTGAAAATCCTTCTACTGAAAATGATAGCCTCACATCAGATGTTAAAGCTTCAGAAGAATTGACTTCATACATTGTATTACCACTTATATCAAGAAAAGACAATCCGTTAGTTTGGTGGGGGGAAAAAAACCATAATAAGTATCCAACACTATCAAAGTTAGTTAGAAAATACTTATCTGTACCTGCCAGCAGTGTTTATAGTGAACGTTTATTTTCTGAAGCTGGACAAATTTATAAACAGCTAAGAAACAGATTACAACTAGATAATGCTAAAGAACTCTTATTTTTACACCATAATTTTCCCATATTAAATTTCGATTACAAATAATAATGAATGTATCACTTTTATAAATTATCACTAATAACTGAAGCATATTAAAATAACATTAAATGAACATTGGTCATCATGTATTTTTACAACTAGTAATACTTTACCTATTATTTTTCATAAATTATTTTAAAAATTCGGCCGAATACTTTTAAGTATTCGGCCGAAACCGAATATTCGGTTTACGTGCCGAATCACCGAATACCGAATCAACTATTCGGTATTCAGTCAATCCCTAATTGCAATATATTAAATTATGTTTGGAGTGTTTCGTAGTTTCTTGGCATATATTATGCGAATGAGGTTGTTCTGAAAATGCAGTGTCAGCTGGTGGCTTGCATTGAGCATTTCTGAAACTTTATTTTTGAATGTAATTAATCTTAAGCATAGTGGTAATGGTGTAGCGTAGGATCTGGCAACACCCGTCTCAAGCTAATGCAGCCATTAGAAGCGTTCTTTACAAATTTCTCTTTTGCATTTCAATGTTTTTTAAATTATTCTTTTTGCATAGGATATCTGAGGTTAATGTCTGTTATACATTTGTACTTTTTCGATTTTGGTTGCAGTTTCAATTTGGGGACACTTTCAATTTTAAGAACATCCAATTTGCTTCCGTTACCGTGGTTAAAAATGAGTTAATAAAAATTAAACTTGGAGATTTGACGTTGACAGTTTGCAGATTTACACTTTAGAAACGTAATCAATATTTATAGTTTGCCTTTATGTAGAGAGCTGATTTTTAGAGATGAAGTATTGAAGATAGAAAAAGTTTCTGGAACAGCTCATGTGAATGCTCTTTATCCCTTCCCTTTTTTACTCGCATGTGTACAGATTATTTTAAAGTTTCTTTTTCAAATTTAAGAATTTTTTTTTTTTGTACAAAATGTATTTTGGTAAAAGTATAAAATTATCTTTATTGTACATTGATATATTCTAAATGTCTGTTCATATGACATCCAAGGGAAAAACAAATTTAATTAATTCGGAGAAATGTATCCTTGCCGATGACTATCTCTAAATTTATCAGTATATTTTGCCGGAAAGAACCTCGAACGTCATTTCCTCTGGAAACTTAAAGTAATCCTGCATCCTGTTTATCTTTCTCAAGATCATCCGTTTCTTTTCCCAGTTATGCCCTGCGTCAACTCGTGACCTGGTTGGTGATGCTGTTTTTCTTTATACAGAAATCATGAATGGAACACGATCAACACAAAATTTCCTTTCATGAATGAAAGAATTGAATAAAACATTCATTCTTAGAAAAAAAAAAAAAAGTCTCCATTAGCTTTTATGTTCAACAGAAACATTACTGTCGGTAAAAAAATAAAAATATTTACATCATGTATATGGAAAACTGGTAATTTTTTGTCAGTTTTTTATGACACTATTATAAATTTTGAAAATGTGACAAAAACGGGCAAATTTTGATACATAATTAAAATAATAAATTAACTATTTTTACTTTTGAAAACTACTGCGACAGAAATTGTCGCATAGCTCGGTTTCTGATACCAATTGACGGAAGGAATAAAAGGCTCGAATAACTGTTAATAGGCTAATTCTCTCTGTACCAATATTTATGTACAGAATTATTACCCCTATTCAGAAGTATCTGGTTTCAAACAAAACAAAATTTATTAATATCTGAAGTTAAACTAAACTGAAAGTTGAACTGGGAAAAGGGGAAAAAGCATCTGTCTGCGACATCGCTACCTGCAGTTTAAGGTTACAGATTTTCAGGGACGTAATCGCAAAACTTCGTCATGGGGGAGTAATTTACTATAATTAAGGATTTACCGCTGCCATAGAAAAATGAAACGCTTTCCTTGGGTACATAAATAATAAAGTCTGCAAATTTCTATCGTTTGCGTACGAAACTGACTTGGTGAATTTTTTTAAGACTCGCGTTTTTGAGGGGGAAATGAGGTTGAGACAACGTTAAAGATAAAGAATATTTTCTATTAAATTTTCCTTATGACGTGCCTGAATGTAAAATTTCATAAAATTGTGTACTAAGGATTAAAAGTTATTTCTATATAAATTAAGATTTTAAAATTGTTTCAAGATTACACTTAAAAAAAGGGGGGGGGGGGATTTTACGTCGTAAAATTAACAGAAATAAGCAGCAATATACTGTCGGCCTCCGAAAAAAGAGCACTCATCTCCACTCTTTCTAATCCATCATCGTAAGGAATTTTAAATGATCTAAATCTAAACGATGTTTTTAAAAACTAACGATCGTACACTGACTTGACTTCGATAAACTTAAGATTTGAAATTTAATCATATTAAAAGCAATTTGAAAATTTGGTTATACCAAAAAAAAAAAAAAAAAAAAAAACTTAGGCGTTGCATGTTTGTTTCTGTTCTTTAACATGTAATGTGGATTGTTTACTGGACAAAATATTAAGCATTTTTTAAAAATATCATTACATACAAATCGTAGAAATTAAAAACATTTGACTGCATTTGTTTTCATACACATTTATTTATTTTTGTCCCTGTTTAATAGTTGCTGCTAATTTTAACACTTCGAAACTGTATCGTTATCGTATATACATTATTTACTGGTCAGTATATTTTCTGGAATGAAACAATCTTCTGTTTGTCAGAAAATCATTGAAACGTGATGACCTTGTTATGTGCGTTGTACAACCGAATGAAGGAAACTGACTGCAGGAACATCTTTCCGCATTCCAAAAAAAGACAAGTAAAAATGCATTTTTTTCTTAGGAGGCAATATTTTGAGACTAAAATCAGTTGTAAACTACTGTAAAATATTTCCTTTGTTTAGTGTTTCTGTTCAGTTTGCTGTTTTCATTTTTAAAAAACTTTCACATTTAACTGCTGTTAGCGATCTCTCTTTTTTTAAATTTTCGAAGTTTAACTACAGACACTGATTGGATTTTGTTTCGTTTGGCTCTCTCGCTTACACTGCAAAAATGCGCGGCAACGTATTAATGCTTATTTTACTGTTTATTACTGTTAATGTTACGGTATAATACTGGCAGCTGGGATGCTAGTATTATACTGTAAAATCAACAATTATTTTATGCAGTGTAGAAACTTCTGAATAGGTGAATTTTAATTATAAAAATACTATACATAAATGTTAATACAGCAACAGTATCCCATGAATTAATAAAGCCTTTTATTAATCTTTCGATCAAGTTGTCTCGGAGATTACACTCGCTGTGTGCTTATTTTACTGTTTATTACTGTTGATTTTACGGTATAATACTGACAGCTGGGATGCCAGTATTATACCGTAAAATCAACAATTTTTCTTTGCAGTGTAACTATGCGACAATTTCTGTGACAGGAATAAAGGGTTAATTGAAGCGATTCCCAGAAAGCTTCCTGTAATGGTCTCCGTTTTTCGATTTTGGATTATTTAAGAATTTTAAATATTAGATGTTTTTTTTATTTCTATAATTTATTTTTCTGCATTTTATATTAACGATGTGAATTTGAATCCTGTCTGATATGAGACTTTAATTCCAGAGAATGGCAGTATTCGTTAACTTATATTGAAACTTTTTTTTTGTTCAACATCGAAGCATAATAAGTTTAGGTTAGTCTGTAAATAGGCCGGAAAAAAAATACAATAAAAAGCCTCCACAGTTAAATGATTTCCAAAACCTTTTTATTATTTTAACACCAGTATTAACTTTTGCTTTTTGGCGCAGGAAAGGTGGTGGAGAGCATGTAAGTACAAAACCGGATTTCTTTCTGGCTAATTACTGCGTAAAGGCGTATAAAGATTGAAGTTCCAGGCTATTATATATATCCGATATTTATTTTCAAAATATAATGTTTGATATTTCCATATATTTTATTTATTTTCAAAATATTGTGTGATATTTTTATATTTTCAGCCAAGAGTAGTGCAAATGAATTTTTCAACTCTTAATTAGTGTGTCGTTCTGTAGATTAATAACCTTTGCCTCTGGCAGCGATTTTTTTTTTAGCCAGTCATAATAATCTTTTCCAAGCTTTGTTTTGAAGTTGAATTTTTAAATGTAGAACCAATAATTATGTAGGACAGTATTAACTTAGAACAGCCATTGAAAGATAAACTGTCTAATTTAGATGCTCGGTTATTTACACACTGCAAAAAATAACTGTTGATTTTACACTATAAAACTGGCACCCCAGCTGCCAGTATTATACCGTAAAATTAACAGTATTACTGTTTGCACGGCAGCGTATTATTGCTTATTTTACTGTTTAATACTGTTAATTTTACGGTATAATACTGGCAGCTGGGATGCCAGTTTTATACTGTAAAATCAAAAGTTATTTTTTGCAGTGCAGCTTCACCAGAAAGAACATTTTTCCAGTTTTGGTTTAATTTAGTTACTGCACAACACATGTTTGATAATAATAAAAAAAGCAGACAAGCTTAAATTTGTGTAATTTTTTCAATTAAAAAAAAGTCATTTTACATTTAAAATGTGTTTAAAGCAGTTTTCTTGATACTGAATCCTTTAACTTGTTTTTTGATGAGTGTAAAAAATAAATTGTTAATTAGTTGATATTCCAATTTTGTCGTAGGAGGGGGCGGAGAAAGACATACAGAATATTGTTTTATTAAGTTTCGCGTTAAGTGCAATATGTTTTAGCTTCTAATTTATATTAAGTCTAAAAATATTTATAATCAGTAGTAAGTTGATTATTTGAAAATATTGGATATATATTAAAATATCGTATTTTACGAATCCTGTTCCAGACTAATTGATCAACTTCTCCGAAACTAATTTCCTCGTGCCCTTTTTTCCAAGATTTTTCTTTGTAGAAGTGATTCAATATTGAAACAGAAAACTTCTTTTGAATCTGATTGCAAATTGGGTGTTAAATTCTGAACCCTATCGATAAGGGTTATGGCGTTAAGGAAGGTGAAAATAGCTGTTTTTTTTTTTTTTTTTTGGACAACAGCGCCTGTCTTCGATATTGAAGCTTTGTTGATAACACTCGGAATTCAGCACTAATATTTGCTCAGCATTAAAGTATAATTAGTTAGCAAGTTCTTGCAATTTAATATATGAATTTAAAAGCAATTTGTAACACTTTGTGGAATATATTGAATAAATTGTATTTCATAAATGTCATATTATGTATGTAGCTTTTTTAGTTCTCGTAGTGTAACTTAATAAGTGTGAGAATTATATAGTTATCACGCAAATGTCTCCTTATCAAGAAATAGTTTTCTGTTTAAGTCAGGGAGATTCTGGTGTCCTGACCCTCTCCCTTCCCCATGAAGTGAAAGACAATATTTAGTTCTGTTTTTTGTTTTTGTTTTTTACGTTAATGTGTTTATACATTATCTTAAACGGGTGTCCAGGGAGCAGTACTACTCTGACAAATAAAGCTTAAAATTTTCCTTTTTGATAAATTTGTATTATTTTTAAAGCTTACTATTGTATTTTTAATTGCTTCTTACTTATCATTTTTGTGTTGAATTTTATTTTACAATGATATGTTTAAAAATATTCTTTGTTAAGCTTATATATAACGTTTATATACTGCATTCAACTTCTTTGTAAGTCATTGCAATAGTGCTTAATTATACTTATTTTGTGTTACAGGTGGTTATCAGAGCTTTAACAATCTATTTCCTGATCTCGTCACGCAAGGACCTTTAGCAATACCCTCGCCAGTTTCTTCCCCGTCCCCCAGTCCTGGTAGTGTACTGCCTCTAAGACTGAAATCCTCAGAGTCATTCGTAGGGCCTGTGGAAATATTACCTCATCTGTACTTGGGCAGTGCAAGAGATGCTGCTCGAAAAGAACAATTGCAACAACTGGGCATTACAGCCTTGCTAAATGTGACTCAGTTCTGTCCGAATCTGTTCCAAGAAGCGTTCGAATATAAGTGCATACCTGTGCGGGACACTGGGTGCGAAGATATTGGAGCTTATTTCCAGGAAGCTATAAATTTCATTGGTGAGTATTTTTTTAGACATTCCCCCTCCCCTCTCTTGACATTGTAAAAGGAAAGTGCGCTCTCTGAAACCGCACGTTGTCGACTAAACATGCAGAGATTTCTTTGATGAAGGAGACATCATGTAATTAAAAATGTCTCCTGTGCGAAAATTTCTTTGAAAACTGTTTTTCTTTTTACGCGTAAAAGTGAATGTCCAAGGTACCCATCTGCACATTTTCATATTGTGACACGTGCGATGTTATAATTATGAAGAGGTAGCGCTGGCCTTCAAATGGAACCGTTCTTATTAATTAAGAACAACTGTATGCTGTATTTATTTTCTGTAGTCATCAATAAAATCAAGCAGGGCGGTCGCTCTGCCAAGCCAAGCTTAAAAAAAAAAAAAAAACGCCACACAAACAACGCCAAGAACTGAACTAGACCGCTACTGCTTATTTACAGGAATCAACTTCGCAATGTTAAATCGACAAAACATGCCAGATTAAAATATCAGATATATAATAAACCAAGCGTCGCCGAAGTAAAAAACGAAAACTAGAAGAATCTAATGAAGAATTTCTTCAATTTAAGACCAAACTCATCTTCATAAGTGATTTATAAACCGAGATATAGATTTTTTTAAAAAACGTCGAGTTACTTAAAATGATCACTTTTTTCTTCGTCAAACTTTTTTTTTCAAACAACCTACAGACCTTAATATTCGGCAGAATAAAAAAAGGATTGCATTTTTGGACAAGTAATTACGTAATCTATGTGCTTTTATAAAATTCAGTGTAAAAAAATATTATTTTCTATCCTTAATTAGCAAAAAACTGTTAATTAACTTGGCGATTAAAAAATTATGCCAAAACAGAGATAAAACCCGCCAACGACCATGTACCATCTGTATTAAAATAGCACAAATCAGTTACAGGTTATAATATAACCACATCAAATTTCATCTGCAAGTCAGCCATTTTCTTCTGAAGATATTTTTTTTTTAAATAAAACTTCACAATTATAAGAACACATATTTTATCAAATAATTAAATATGACTGCAAACTGTGGCAGATGATTGTTTCTAACATGAATAAGTATGAGAAATTGCCGGTTACGAATATGGATCTGGGTAGCTCAGTCGCAGAGCGTCGGCATGGTACGCATAAGGTCCCAGGTTCGAGTCCAGGCCCAGGTCAATTTTTCACTCATGTTTGTTTAGTGTATTTAATTAACTGATAAAATGCGTGTTCTTTTAAATATTGTAAAATAAAGTAATCAGAGGTAGTGTTTATGCTTTAAAAATATCTTAAATATATAATTTACGTTTTTAGAAAGATCTTTAAAAATAAATTAGTTTTTGAGGGAAGATGTACCTTCTAAAATGTATACATTAAGAGTTATCGCCATTTAAAATTTCTTTCCAAACGTAAACAAAAATTTTGAAATGAATTAAATGTGATTCATTTATTTCTAAAAATAAAAAAACACGGTAAAGGACAGGCATTTCGTTCGCAGGAATACCTTTCACGTCATCTACTATATATACGAGGCTAGCGAAAAAGAAAAGCTACCGCGGTGCTTTACGCGTATCTTTTTTTACAGACCGCGGGATTCACGTGAGGCTCGAATCCACCAATGCAGGTGTACGAAAAGAGCATCACGTCACTCTAGCGGTCTGTAAAAAAAAGATAAGTGGAACGCACCGCGGTAGCCTGTCTTTTTCGTTAGCCTCGCTATATATATAAAACACAAACGGAAATTTCGTTCCGTTCCTTTATAACTCGAGATCTGCTGAATGGAATTTGATGGAACTTGCACTGTTCGAGAGATAATTTTTCAGGGAAGGTTTTAGTATGTAACACAACGTTCTACGTATAATAGCTATCGAATTATGATAGAAAGTTCTGTTATTTTGGCCGAAAAGGTTACCATTGCTAATTTTTTGGCGATCATTACTGTTGCAGAAAGAAATGAAAAGGCTATACATCTCGAAAAATAAAAGAAAAACTGTTACTAATTTTATTTAAAAAAAAAAAAGAAAGAAAGAAAAAAAAGAGTTTTGAGGAGAGAATATTATAAAACGAAAATATTTAATTTAAACATGATTAGAAATGTTCATAATGCTTAAAACATTATTCAAGGGGCAAGATTTCTATTGAAACAAATTTGGCGATTTATCTTTTGTTTTTGGCGATTTTGATTTTACTTTTGACCCCAAACAATTTGATTTTAAGCCAAAAAGTGTCTTTTTTTGTTGCAGAAAGAATTGAAATGGCTATACATCTGGAAAAATAAAAGAAAAAACTTACTAATTTTATTTTTTTTAAAAAGAAAGAAAAGAAAAAAAAGAAAAACAGTTTTGATGAGAGATTTTAGGCCAAAAGGTGTTTTTTTTTTTCAAGTGTACGACTGCATTTTCGCAGTATTTTTTTTTTTTTTTTTTGGTACTTTTTGGTTAGCCGGGCGCCAGTGATATAGATATATATATACACACACATATATACACATATATCTACACAAATACATGTGTATATATATATATATATATATATATATATATATATGTGTGTGTGTGTGTTCATATATCACTGGTGCCCGGCTCACCGAAAAGTACCTTTTTTTATTCAAATGCAAACTATATTAATGGCAATATACTTTTATTTACTTCTACATATATGAAATTTCGTTCCGGCTGCTTATAACTCGAGTTCTGCTGAATGCATTTTCGTAGAACTTAAACTAAGATAATTTTTAAGGGAAGGTTTTAATGTATAACATATCGTTCTACGTAGCTTAGTTATATAATTATTCTGGGAAGTTCTATAATCAGATCAATCCGATTATGAAAGATTAGCCTTTTTAAAAGATTTTGCCGAATGTATTTCGATGGAACCTATATACTGTTAAATAATTTTCTAGGGAACGTTTTATTATATAACGTTGCTTAGTTCTAGAATTATAGGGGGAAATTCGAAAATCGGGTGACCATTTTTTTTTATCAAATATTAGCCTTTTCAATATTTGATTCCGATTATGAAAGATTAGCCTTCTAAAAAAGTTCTACTGAACGGATTTTGATGAGAATTGTATTGTTAGTTAGATGCTATTTCAGAAATGGTGTTAATGTACTATATATTGTCCTACGTTGCTTAGTCCAACAGTTATGTGTGAAGGTTATATAGTCAAGTGAACCCGATTCCAAAATATTAGCCTTTTTGATAGTTTTTACTGGGCGTATTTTTTGCGACTTGCATTGTTAAGTAGATAATTTGTAAGGATTGTTTTAGTATATTTTATATCGTTTTGTTGTTTTAGAATTATGTGGAAAAGTTCAATAATCAGATTATCAAAGATTAGCCTTTATAAAAACTTCTTCTGAATGGATTTTGTTAGTTAATTTGTTTGCATTGTTATTTCGATAATTTTTAGTGATGGTTTTAGTATATTGCATATAGTTTTATCATTGTTTAGCAAACCCTAACTGTAAATGACCAAATAAAAGAGTTTGTCCTTAACAGCTAAAATTTTGACTGCACATTAGAAAATATAATAGCGCAATCGCGTCATTTTTCAGTAATGTGGAAGGATATTCCACGTAAATATACAGATTGCTTTCAAATACAAGGTCAAATTAAACGATATATTTCGTTTGATTCAGGGTTCATTTGTAGAAGCCGACCAGCGCAGTGGGGCTTTTCCTATAAATTAATGAAATCCAGTTGTTAAATTATTTTTGTTTTAGAAGTGAAGTTTCCATTTAAATTTATTGTAACAGTACAATGTTTAATTGAATAAAATAAGGTAAATCTAAGAAATTGCTAAGAAATTCCAAACATGCACAGGACAACGCAAAAAAAATAAAATAATAATAAACAAAAAATAAAAAATAGATAAATAAATAAATAAAAATCAGCTTTCAGAAATTCTAAAAATTGTTCCGCTATTCATATTATGTATCTTCGGGGTCCATCCTCCCACTTTCAGCCCTCCCACCCAAAGGGGGCACTTTTCTAAATTTTGCCGACACCTCTCATGTGATATATCGTTGGAAAAGTCTGTGAACGCTTAATCATAATATGCAGGGGGGGGGGGGGGTATTTTCTAAATTTTGCACATACCCCTCATGTGATACATCGTTGGAAAGGTCTGTGACCGCTTAATCCTATTATGCGTCTCCGGTGTTCATCCCCTCTTTTGCCCCCCAAGCGCAATTAGCTTTCACCACCAGGGGATGCTTTCCTATATCTGTTCCTACGAGTCGGATCACGACGGGGTATGGCTCATTCGACTCGACATCAATAGAGCTTTCCGATTTTAGTTCGTTTTTTCACCACCAGGGGGCACTTTTCTATCTCTGGTTCTATGGGCTAGATCACGACGCGGTACAGTTCATTCGACTCGACATCTATAGCCTTAACGATTTCAGTGCCCGAGGTTCATACAGAACAGATTGCGCTACCTGGTGGTGGAAGATGGAACTTGAGCGTGCGCAGCACGACTGCTATACGGTGCCGAAGGCAGCGGGGACCCGTGTCGGAAGTTAGTTTGGTTAGAGGTTTATACTATTCGATGTGCAAATTAAGGGATTATCCGGTGCCGAAGACAGCGGAGAACCAGGTCGGAGGTTCGTTCGGTTCGAGGTTTATCTTATTCGAGGTTTTACAAGATTCGAGGCCCCGATATAAATTAGGGGTCCGCTAGCGGGCGAAGCCAGCTAGTGCTAATAATAAAAGAGCGTGATATCACGTTTGATTTCAAATGCAGCGCTGACACGCTATGTACGTATTGCATTTTTATTCATTTCATCGATAAGTCAGTGATATTTTTTAACGGGGATAACAAGTATTATAACAAGCCACATTTAGTATGTTGTTATTAGTTTAATTTAAAAATCTACTGGTATTTCTAGTTAACCTTTTAAACAATGACTGAAAGTAAAATGTAATTTTAAATTATTTCTCATGTTTAGATTATTTAAATTATGTTTATTCTGTTTTAAAAAAAAGAAATGATATCTACAAAAACAACTTTTCAAAAGTAAAAAAAAAAGCCAAGCGTAAAAAAAAAAAAAAAAGTTGTGGCTAAAAAATGGTGTGATATCAAATTTCCAAGCTATTATATTACTTTTTTAACTTTTTTCCATTAAATAAGTTATCATATATAAGTCGAGTGCCTACGTATATGTTAATAGAAATCGTTTTCTCCTGTACTAAATACATCCTAACGAGTTTCTGAAAATTCAATTTTTTTTTCAAATTATGCATGATGGGCTTGGCGGCCATCTTTTCATATTTCTAAGCACCCAAATTTCTAAAGTAAAAGCGTAATATGTTTGCAATGTAATATGTTTATAACAATTTCGAACTTCAGATTTTAACTACGGGCAGATAAATTAGATAAGACTGATATTTTGAGAAATTGATTTTTACTAGTTTGAAATTATTAATTACTGTAAAAAATAAATCATAAGATGAATCTGTAAGATAAGTCATCATTATCTTAAGACACAATTTTCAGATCATACAAATCTATAAATGAAACGCTTAAAATATTTGCTTAAATAACAATTTTGAACTTCGGATTTTAACTACGGATTTGGATGCTTAGAATTTTGTGAATAATATGCAAAGATGGCCGCCAAGCCCATCATGCATAATTTGAAAAAAATTGAATTTTCAGAAACTCGTTAGGATGTATTTAGTACAGGAGAAAACGATTTCTATTAACATATACGTAGGCACTCGACTTATATATATGATAACTTATTTAATGGAAAAAAGTTAAAAAAGTAATATAATAGCTTGGAAATTTGATATCACACCATTTTTTAGCCACAACTTTTTTTTTTTTTTTTACGCTTGGCTTTTTTTTTACTTTTGAAAAGTTGTTTTTGTAGATACATATTTCTTGAATAAATGAATGTTTCACAACAATAAAAAAGAGGGTTCGTTAAGTTTGTAATCAATCAAGATAAAGTCCTGCTCTTTTCAAAGTCTGTGCTCAGAGCACGAAAAAGTCTTAAAACAGATTCCATTTTATTTAGGAAACTATGTTTTGTCTTCTGAATAGTTCTCGGTTCTTTTTTAGGCGGAGGGGTCTTATTTAGATTAGTGACTTTGCGAATAAGGGTATAATGAGAATTAACTAAATCTTGGCCCCGTACTTTTTGAGGTGCTTTCCCTCTGACAATAAATACGTCCCATCTTACGCAAGACAATTGCTGAATCAATTTTTAGCTAGTTCATTTTGCTAAATAGATTAAAGAAACCAAAGTACCTTGAATTGGGCCTTTTTCGCATGCACGTGACTTGCACGCTTTGGTTTATGCTTTCGTAATCAGTTTTTCTTACTACGGAAATGTCGTAGTAGTTTTCTGGCGGGATATCCCGATTTAGAAGGAGCTTCTCTCTTGTGTAGCTGTCTAACGTGTTTAGCAGTATTTTTTCCTTTGCATCCTCGGTAAGGCGTATTCCGAATTGGAAATGCGGGGTAGCTATTCAAAATAGAACTTCCTGTGCCGTAGCTCGTAGCCAAGATGGAGATATTTGGTATTCCTGAGCTCATTAGATACAGGGAAGTTATAATTTGTGGTGTTCAGAGAGCGTTTAAATATTGTAATTCTAAAATGTTTAATTGTTACAAAGTTGGCTTCCCTATCCGCCCTTATTTGATATTTTACCAAACCTTACAAATAGAAAAATTCTCTTTCAATGAAAAGTAAATTTTAAACGTTCTGTCTACTTCATTTCAAAAATTAACTAACGATCCTATATGCTAATGTTTTTATTTTAGTGCCGGAAAAAAAATCGTGACTGGCTACCATTGCTTGTAACTATGTATTGTTTCACAAACAAGTTTGAAAAATAAAGGGGAGAAGGGAATGCAATGGTGTAATAGTTAAAAAATTATGGAGCTCAAATGGTCAATTTCAAATAAGTTGAACAGTTGGGATTTGTTGACAGCTAGATAGTAGGCGTCTAAACTTGACGGTAAACAACTGATTCCATAGAAAAAGTTCAGAAAATCCTTAAAATGTCAATTTTTTACAGAATATTTGTTAGCAAGAGTTAAACGAAATTAAATGCAAGAAAGGAAAAAAAAAATGTTTTCATTAAAATTCACAAAAAGTCAACTTATATTATAAAGCACACATGTGTGCGTCGCTCAATGCTGACGTCATAATGATGCGGGTTTATTAGCTTTCTCAAATATGAACATTTAACTGCATTACAATTAGCGCGGATCCAAGGGGGAAGTCATGGGGGTCATGACCCCCTCTAAACGAAGAACATTTCTATAAAATAATACTTTTTTTAAATATAAATATATATAAAAGGTGTTTTGATATACTTTTTTTTTTCTCCGTTAAAAATGCTAATCTTATTGATACATTCAGAGTTATTTTTATACAGAAATTCATGAAAAATTGCAGTTATTGTTTAAGCATTAGAGAATCGAACATCGTTATATATTTTTCTATAAATGTCGTACATCTTGAATTGTATCCAATTGCAACCTCAAGACTAAATTTCCATGCCTGTTGAACCTCAAAAGTCGGCTTAAAATGTGAACTTTGGTAACATTTTCTGCTAAATAAAATAAAAAAACTCCTATTTCTTTGCATCTGAATAGAACATAGAACCTACAAATTTTATACATTTACCAAGGCTGCTATGGCTCAAGGAATTTTTCAAATAAATTAGCAGTAATTTCTTATTGAAATTTTTGCCTAATCGCACGATCAAATATGGCGAGTTTTTTTATAAAAAAAATACTGGTATTTCCCCTGAAAAAAAATCTGAACAGTAGCAACCCTGATTTACGAATATACTGCAAATTTCATGCATTTAGGAATGAAAATGAATTCAGGTTAAGTTAGAAAATAGCTAATTTGGACTTAAGAGCCTACATCAGTCACGCGAAAAAACACTCCAGCTAATGTTAAGTCTATGGGAAGGTTATCGCGCGATTTCTCGCTCTCATTTTAATATTTTTAAAGGATTTTTTTTTTTTTTTTTTTTTTTTTGCATTAGGATAGCTGAGGTCGATCTCTAACGTTGTTAGTTTTTACTTTTTCGATTTTGGTTCCAGAGTTTTATATAAGTGTAATTTCACTTTCAGAACCGGTTCCAAAATTGAAAATGTCCGCTTATATAAAAAAAAAAAAAAAAAAAAAAAAAAAAAAAGTAACCAAAATCGAAAAAGTAAAAACTAACAACGTTAGAGATCGACCTCAGCTATCCTATCCAAAAAAAATCATTTAAAAATATTAAATTGCGAGCGAGAAATCGCGCGATAACCTTCCCATAGACTTCCCATTAGCTGGAGCGTTTCTTCGCGTGACTAGCGTAGTAGGCTCTTAAGATACAAAAATTGTTATGAAGACATGTGACCCCCCCCCCTCCCCCTTCCTCCAAAATAGACAGGACCCACCCACCCCCTCTCTAAATGGAAGGTTGGATCCGCCTCTGATTACAATGCCGCTATATGGCAGTTTTTTTTTTTTTCAAAAATCGCCTACTTTTCTTGGTATATATATATATATATACATTATTGATCAATTCTATTAAATATACCAGTAATTGTAGACCATTTCAATTTATATAATCTATAATTACATGCCAAAGCTTTTATTTTAAAATCATAAATTTAAAACAAAATCCTTATTTTAAAAAAACATTGAAAATGGTAAATTTGGCCTAAAAGATTTTTTTTATTATTATTATCATTATTATTATTATTAACCTTTTCTCCTGAAATAAATATAATTTATATTATTAAGCTGGGTTATCGGAGCACAAACAATATCCGAGAAACTTTTATGCCAGCAGCGGGCTTCGAATCCACGTTCCCTTTAGAGAACCAGAATTCCTCTTCCTGGCTCCTTAGACCACTCGACCATCTCTATTTCACTCGATGTACCCCTGAAATTCCACTCAGTTTTTAGAGACAGAAAGCACCCTGAAATGCTCATTCTGCGTACTCTGATTAGCCGAAATCGGTCTTTTAAAAATTCGCTTTGCGTTGTTTTAAATATATAGATTTATGAAATATTCATGAGGATAATTAATTATTCAACCTAATTATTTATGGCATTAAGAAACCAACGTTAATTGTTTTAGATAAAAGATTTAATGTTCTGAAAATTGTGTGTATTGCGATTCTCTACTTCTGAGTTAATGAAGGGGGCGGTATCAGAATCTCTCTCGTATAATAACAAAGTTACCAAGAAACTAGTCTTACAGTATCAATTCATGTCCAGAGTTAGGCAAATTTGTAATTGCAATTATCTGCAATGTAATTGCAATTTAATTGTATGTACTAATTGTTATTGTTACATATTCAAGCATAGAAATTTCGTCAAATAATGAGATGGGGGTTTCAATTACAGTACTGCAAGAATTTTTACGGCATGTAATTGTAACTGATTAAATACATACAATTAAATTGCAGATAATTGTAATTACAAATTTGCCCAACTTTGCGCATTTTCCATTGCAATTCGCAATTTTCATTATGAATTATGTGTTACCATATGCATAGTAGTCCCTGAGACCCAACGACAGGGTTTACGGGTTAATCAACAATGTTATTTACAGGGGTCGATGCAGGCTTTTTTTCTTGGGGCCCATTTTGTGAAAAGTAAAGGTTATTTTTGTGAAATTTATTATATTTTTGTGAAAAATAACATTTTACAATGAAAGTTGAAATCCAGTTAATCAAATTCGAACCAAGCATTTATAAATAAAAACTTTTTAAAATCCTTTTGCTGAAGTTTTCCGCTCTGGTGAACTTGTTTGTTTACAAATTACACATTTTAAAACATCACAAAATAATAAATAAATAATAAATAGTAAGTTTTTATGGAATAGAATTTTGTGAAAGGGCCCATTTTATCAAATTGATTTTTGTGAAGGGGCCCATTTTATTAAATAGATTTTTGCGAAGGGGCCCTAAACATGCCCCAAATTTTTCCTGGATCGACCCCTGATTTAGAAATTCTTCATTAAAAATTAGTCATCTAGGTCTTAGATTGTAACTTATTTCTCAAGGAATTGCTTCTCTTGGTCTCTGTTAGTCTAAGACTGAAGTAGTCCAGTAATAAGTAACATCAGTAGGTTTTTAGTGTTAAAAAGTTTTTTTTTATTTCTCTGACACTTAATTTGTGCTATTACTTTTACGTAAAACTAATGCAATTGCAAAATATCTTAGAGTTGAAAAAAGAATATTTCAGTTTTTCTGGTTTACTGTTGACATATGACATACAGTCGTCATAAAAATAGTGCTGCTACAGAGTGTTGTGTGTATATGTGCCGTTGACGCGTGTGACCAATTGTCATGGCATGCAGATGTCGCGCGTCTCGGGAGTGCCGTTTCTCTTCCGATTTCTTATAAGTGGAAACCGCCCTCCGGAAGTCATCGCGGGACCAGCCGGAAACTTGCCATCGGGGGTTGAGTAATAGCTAAACCGATTTCCGAAGGATGTATATTAAGGATGGAAGGTAGGTTGTGTATTAGCGATCTCTAAGGTCACAGTTTATACTTTTGCCATATAAGGACTGGATTGTCAACCCAGTGGCGTAACAATTCAAAGGGTCTCAAGTACTTCTTTACAAATAAGATACATTAATGAATTTGTTAGCAATAATAACATTAACTTTATCGATTTTGATGATTAAAAAAACTAAGTGTTGCTTACTAATCATAAGTTTTTAAGATAACTGTTTTGTGAATTTCAATGTATTTACTCTTTGTAACCCCCCCCCCCCCTTCATCTTTATCATCTCCAAGTCTATAGGTTCCAAATCGGTACAAAAAATTTTAGGCTGTTTAAGAAGAGATGGGTGTATTTGTTGGAGGAGATCTGCTGTACTGAGAGGCATTACTATGGGGAAATTCTTCATTCAGAGATGAGATGTGACAAATAACTCCAATAAGCCCCCCCCCCCCCCACACACACACACCATTTAAAAAAAAATAGAAAGGAAAGGAAGTTCTTTTGATTAAAAAATTGAACTAAATTGTGCAATTCATTGCTTGTAACACGATGCAAAAAGTTTTAATTTAAAAGAAAAGAAATTTTGAACCGGAAGTGTTTTCAGAAAAGTATCCTGTATTGGAATTTGGTGCAATGAAACATGCAAGTACGGTACTTGCTCGCTTTTACAACTTGAATTTGATGTAAATGTTGCCGCAATTTGCGATTTACATTTGAACATTGTTTCTTCCTCTGTTAGTTATGGTTGTAATTTTTTTTCGCACATTGTGCGTTAAAATGGTGCCTAATGTTATTAAAATCGACATCTGATTGATTTTAACAACTTTTGCTTTATAGTATGAAAATTTACTTTGTATTTTTGTGCAGTTACGACGAGTATACAAATAAGGGCTAAAGTATTAATATCTTAACCATAAACAAGTTTTTAAATTGTCGCAACCGCTGCTATGCAAATTGATCTGTTAAATTAACGATAGAATCCGTTAATTTTCGTGGCAATGATGTACAGTGCTACAAACTGCTTCCATCTGTTAAGATTCCCTGCACTTTTTCAGCTAGTTTTGACTACAGTGCCTAGGCACTGTAGTTTTGACAAACTGTTTCTGATATCGAAAACTGAATATTCTCTAGTAAATGTATTCAGCATATTTTCTTGTCAACTTTCTTAATATTACACTGTCGGTATTCTGGCATGTGCTAAGTATTCTGATAAATCGGATCGAGAGATATTTCCATCTGTCTCAGTATCATTGTGTATATCGGCACGCGATAGACCTTGCGTAGAATCATTTTCTTTAACTCCGAAAAAAAAGGGGGGGGGGGAATTTATGCTATAGGGGGGTAAAAGCAGTTATTTCCGTATTCATGTATTGTTAAGACCTTCCTGTTTTTTCAGACACCAGTTCCTTTCGAAGAATTATAGCAGCATTAAAAAAAAAAAGAACGTTTACAAAATCGTGCGCAAACTTTTTTACACGTTTTGAGGAGTAATAATCTAAACAGTGCAAGGCGGACGGAAGTTCTGATCGTCTGTGAGGTTTTTTTCCCCCCATTTGAAGATTTAGATCTTACGGGGAAGGGAACAATTAAAGTTTTATCATGTGGCTTAAAAGTCAATTTGAACCGATCACGTGTTTATTATTTTTAAAAAATTTCTTGTGATTACAGATTCTACGAGAAGAAAAAAAATGCATAACCTAAAAATTTTGCACCCCAGCATTTTATTAGAATTACATGGACCCTTGTAATAGTGCATCCTCGGGACTTCTCAATGTGGCACTGAATTGGACATAAGTTAAATTTTTCTTTCATCTGATTTTATTCATAAATAAAATATTGACAATTAGTTTTAAGCTACTAGCTAAATTCCCAGTATAATTATGACCTACATTATCAAAGAATCTTTTCGATATTACTTTAACTCTGATTTCTATGACTGTACTAATGAACGACTAGGACTAAACTAAAGAATTTTTTCCGACTTGTGTTACATCACTACCGGAGGTAAGGGTTAGATATTATTGAAAGGATTTATTTGAAGATATCTTGTATTTATTACCCGACTGCCAAGAAGGGTTATGTGTTTGACGCGTATGTGGATTCCGTTATATCCTCCAAACATCCCAACGGCTGTGTGGATTTTAATGAATGAGGTCTCTGTCGATTCGTTTAACCGTCCGATGGTTACAGGCTAGGTTTTGTTATCATAAATTCAAAATGGCGGTAGAGACAAAAAAAAAAAAAAAATACGCGCCATATTGAGTGGCATATCATTGGATAGATTGGTCTTTCTAAATGAAGACTTATAGTCTAGGTTTTGTTTTCATAAATTCAAACTGGTGGTAGAAACGAAAAAAATACGCACCATATTGAGTGGCATATCATTGGATATGTCTTTCAAAATGAAGACTATGTTTCCTAGACTATTTTACAGTCAGAGGCTCCGTTTTTATTAGTTCGCTTTTTACGCCGTCTGGTTTTTTGATTTTTTAAATTTAATTCGTTCTTTTTTTATTAAATGTTTTGAAATACCGAATCAAATTTCTCCCCCCCCCCACCCCTATTTTTTTTAAATGGGAGAGTAGGGGGGGGGAGGCAGAGGCACTAGATAGTTTGCATGAGAGATTTTACGATGCAAAAAGAAAAATTAAAGGTCGTTTCTAAATTTTACAATTTTATTTTTTAGATTACAAGAAGATTAATGATATACTAGATGTTTTTCATAGAGCTCATATGCTAATAGTTATAATTTTCCCGTATTTTCTTTGCGAATTTAAAAGTTTCTAAGAAGTGTGAGTGGAAAGTTGACAACTAAACTTTTTCTGCAAGTTGTTACTAATATTCGACCATAAGCGTTTTTTTGTTTTAATATAATATGAAACAAACATACCTTGGTTTTCGTAAGACTCGTATATTTCTCTTTTAACATTAAAAAAAAAAAAAAAAAAAAAAAAAAAGAAATCACGCTTACCATTCTCTTCTACACATACAAAAAAAAAAAACTTTTAATAAAAATTTCGGAAGATTTGCGCTGTGAGAAATTTTCTCTGAAACTTCCAGCCGGAACTACAAAATACATTTTATGATCGCAGTAGCATTTTGCCCAGCTAAGAAAGAGCTTCGCGCCTTATTGAACCATACTCTTCCCTTTCTGGATTGTGCGTTTTACGATCGTCAAACCTTTATTAGAAAAAAAAAAGGGGGGGGGGGGAGGTCCCTGCCATTAAGTATCCTTTTAAAAGAAACAGTATAACGATGTTTGTCCTTCTGGTCTCTGCCACCAGGTTTTTATGCTCCAAGGCCATTATTTCGCTTCAAAAGAAAAAGAAAGAGAAAAAATTGGAACGAGGCAGTAAAGACCGAAAGATGCTATGGAAACGCGGGATGCGGTGGTTTAAAAATAGAGTTTGGCAGCGACTACGATAACGGCGTAGTAGTTGTAGTAACTGCTAGAAAAAATTTTTGCAGTGAAAGGTTTTATTTATAGTATTTAATTTTATAGGAAGTTGCCATTGTTTAATTTGTTTTATTTTTGTGATAGAAACTGATCTCAACGTAATCAGTCTATCAGTTTGAAACAATTTTTCTATAGATACGGAGAAAATATAACCATGTTTTCAGGAATTTTTTTTTTTCTTTCATTAATTTTTTATATTTTTTTATTGTAACAATTAAGTTCAGCCATGAGATGAAATCTCTGTAAAATGTTGGTATTATTTTTTATGGAAAATGAACTTGGTGTAAAATATTTTTGTATTTTGTATTTCTTAGGGAGGGAACAACACTTGCTAAATCCTGTGGAAAACAGTTGATATTGATGTATCTTTTTCTCCGAAACTTCTAAATACAAAATCAAATACAGTAAAACCTCCCTAAAGCGACCACGCTCCGTTCCATTAAACATTGGTCACTCCGATAGGTGGTCTCTTAATGGAGGTCACGTTTAAATCTAGTTTTTAGCACTTTCCAACCTAGTTGAAAAGTGCTTATTACTTCGGTTTGTCTGGCCGTCTGTCCGTGCTTTAACTTCCCGTAAATATGCTCGGACTGCTCTGCAATTTTTATATGTTATTGTCGTTATCGATGGCACGTTCCCTATTTCAACTGAAGTGTGTAGCACTTATAGTTTTCTTACAGGGACACTCAAAAGAATTCCGTTACATTGCGGTCTATGGGGAAAAATCATTTGCGGTTTATTTTAAAAATGTTTCACTATTGTAAACGCATTGAAATTTATATAGATCACTAAGATGCATTAGAAGAAGCTTAATATGGAATAGTAGGTGTATAGCACTTAGAGTTACTTTACAGGGACAGTCAAAATAATTCCGTTACATTACGTCTATGGAGAAAAATCGTCTGCGGCTTATTTAAATAATGTTCCACTATTTTAAACGCATTGAAGTTTATATATATTACTAAGGTGCATTACAAGAAGCTTACTACAGAATAGTGTGTGTATAGCAGTCATCGTTCATTTACAGGGACACACAAAAGAATTCTCTACTGTCTGTTAACAATAATTCCTGGAAGTGCGTTTTAAGTTACTAAACGCGATTTTAATCTTAACTAGCTTTTTGTCTATTACGTGGTGTGTATAAATTCTGCAGATCCTATAAAGGGCAGCACAAAAGTTCGCGAACACATTTCCGTTTATTGACAGAAACTCCAGAAGGAGAATTTAAACGGTGCTACGCGTTTCCTAACTAAACTAAAATTTAGCATCCTATGTATATATACAAATCTATAGATCATATACAGGGCTACATAAAAGTATTCGGATATTTTTCCGAATATTGTATATATTGAAAATTCCTGAAATTACGTTTTTAAATATGTTATGCGTTTTCCAAATTGTTTACTTAGATGTCATCTTTCAGCTTATTAAACGGTAATGATTTGTAAAATTATTTTAGAAGCGTTGGAAAGTGCTACATAATCTATGCTTGACGCATGATTTTTCGTTCTTGTTGATTATTGAAAATAAGGTAACAAGTAGAGTTATAAAAATTTATTTTCCACATTAAGAAAATAAAAAATTAAATGCCAAAAGAAAATTTGCATTTAAATTCGTAAGTTAATTACTAAAAGGGTTTAAACCGATAATGGAGATTCCATTAATTTAATCTACTTCTTGAGAGGATAGAGCAGGGAGTTTACAGTCCGGCACTCCTGATTTGTCGTCAGAATTGGATTCGCCTGAAAAGGCGCAAAAGGGGTTTAAGCAATAAAAAGTTAATTAAATTAAAAATAATAATAATAAAAGATAAAATTATGGTCAAACGACCAAGAAAGAACGGAATTTATTTTCGTTTCTTCAAACAAATTAGTCGCTCATGGAGGGAGTTCCATGGATAATGGTTTCTTAATGGAGGTGAAATTAGCATTGAGCCTATGGGATTAAATTCCGTTCCATTAAAAAAGGGTTGTTTAGGGAGGTGGTCGCACAGGGAGGTTTCACTGTATATTGAAATTGCCCCAAGTTGTTCCGAGAAAAAAAGTACGTCAGTATAACCCATAGCAGCCATTTTTTTTTCCCTTCTCAAATCAAACATATGAAACAGAATTTTTTTATACTGAAAGTATTTAATGTGTCTTGTTTCTAAGCGATACTTATTTAATGTTATTTATTAATTTAAATTTCTGGTTCAAAGTATGTTTGGCAGGTTGGGTGTATCAGCTTTTTACCGTAGAATCGTGCAACTACTGTTGTTGCGCAATCTTTAGCATAACATAAAATAATTATTAAAGTTATCAGTACATTGCGATAAAAATACAAAAGCCAGAATAATTCATTTGAAATCTTGACGAGCTTCAGAAATCGCGCCTTAATTTTGCTTAAATTAAGCTATCAAAGGTGAAAATAAAACAATAGTAGCGAAAGCAGTATATGTACACGGAAATTTTAATTATTCTAAAGAACATGTTCAAAAAACTGGGATTACTTTCACTTTTTATTTTCTGATTTAGCTTTCAAACTTTCCATTATTCCAGTTAAAAATATATTTTCTAACATTAACCTATTTGTCCAGAGAATTATTTTTTGCGATTCTTTGCACTGTAAACATACAACTCGGATCTCTTCCTATATTAAGTCCTGAGGATATATTCGGCTTTAATTTTTGAATTTTTGTTTCTTTAAGCCCTGCTAATAAGAAATTGCCTGTGGGAAACAGTACAGTCAAATGAAGTGAAAGTTCATGGGACAATACTAAATCTGGTAATTAGACTTTATGCAGAAAACAAAGTAAATTTAACAGTGGATAGTTAAAATAAGTTGCCAAATGAATTTATTCTACGCATCTAACATACGTAGGTACAAAAAATACGATTCGTACAGTTTTAACTTTTGAGCAACACTATTTTCAAATAGTAATATCCTTATTTAATCGAAAATTTCTGTCATTAAATAAAGCAAATATTATATTTTGAAAATAGTGCTAAGAATCCTGAATATGTATGTTCACAGGAAATCCTGCCAAACAGATTAAATGGGATTAAACAGATGATGATCTCTGTTTTTTGTAAGACCAGAATGGATTCTTTAATTCACTTAATCTGATTAATTAATTGACAGCGTTAATAGATTCTGCCACTGGCATGGCAAAAAGTAATTTTTGTCATGCCAGAAAAAAGTTAACCCAACCCTGATACGAGTACGAGATATCTTAACCTAACAGGGTTCTTTTGTTTCTGCTGTCGTTTTTGCCTTGTAGGTTGGGATTGAAAGCAGGGCTGTAACTACTAGATGTGAATAATAGGGGGGGGGGGTGCTCAAGAAAATGTAGGGGAGGTTCATATTATCTCTCTCTCTCTCTGACACATGCACACACAAACAAGCATACACAAATAGATATTATATGATCGAAATATTATATAGAAAGATAAATTAGTGCAAATTCCTATTGTAGGCACTATGTTAATTATTAAACTGTTTATACTAAGAAAAGAAAAGGCTGCAGAATAAAAATTTCCAGTGTATAACTATTGTATAATTATTTTGGTGAAATAAGTGGATGTAAACAAGTAAATAAAAATCTTACAGTTCACTTGTTTCATAAAGAGTTGCAACCTTTCATTATTTTTTTTTTGTGGATATTCCCTGTCCTTAAGGATTCGAAAGTTGTATTTTTATATGATAAAAACTAACAAAATCAAGGATTATTTTGCATTTTAAAATTATTGTTTAATAACACTTATTTAAACTAATTTAAAGCACTTATTTGCAGTTTTTATACAAATATTACAATTTAGTATTTGCGCAAAACTTTAAAAGGGCCCTAAAACTAAGTTCGATTTTTGGGCAGAGTTTCATTTGGTGACCTGGGAAACCTTATCATGGGGGGTCTCAATACTTTTTTAAGGTGGGTAGGCTGACCTCCCCTCCCGGCACCCCTCTAGCTACGGCTCTGATTGAAAGGTAGATTAACCCTTCACCTCCTTATTCAAGAGCACGTTGCCACGCATACTCGTTTAGAAAATACAAAGCAATGCATGCATCTTACTGTCCAGGATTCACTAAGAAACTTACGCAGGAAAAGTATGGAGTATCTTTTCACTAGTGCAATAATTTCTTTCTCGCCGAAATTATGTTCTCGTCTAACAGATGGTGCCACCAAATAAGTTAATTTTATAAACTTTGTTTATTCTATAAATGACTAAATGCAACATGACCTTTTACAAATATATATTCTCAGCTTCATTATTTTATCTTCATTTCTTTTTTCTCTAAATTCATGATCACTAAATTTTCTTGCAATAACCAGCGTCCATTTCTCATTTGATATATTTTCACATGCCACTTTTTATATATAATATCCTAAAATTCATTTTATCACGATCTTTTTTGTAGCACAATCTTTTAGGGGGATTCAACGCTCAACGGAAAAAAAAAAAATCTGAACCTATTTTGATTCAGTGAACTGAATCAAAATAGGTTCCGATTTTTTTTTTTTTTTTTTTTATAAGTAGAACAGTGTGTTGTGTGCTAAATTTTGGCCACAGTATTTGGTGTATATTGTTTAAATTTTAGAGTGAGGGGATAATTCTAAAACAGTTTACGATTTAATTTTATTTAAGTGAAAATTATTTGATAATGCTTTAAAAAATAATAATCTACAGAAGCAAGACTGCTTTTACACTTCAAAAGTAGTTCATTCTTAACAACCTAAGGAGGAAGGATTTATTTTTTCAAAACCTATTGCATATTCTATAATTTTATAGTGACTAAGAAATTTGTAATTCTATTGTGTTTGGTCATTTATTTGGTCTTTTTATAATTTATTTTTCTGTAATTTTCTGTTTATTTGAAAGATATTAATGTATTTGAACTAATTATGTTATTTCTTTTTATAGATCAAGTAAAATCTCAAAATGGTAAAGTCCTAGTCCACTGTCAAGCAGGTGTCAGCCGATCGGCAACTATTTGTATAGCTTATCTAATGGCCACACGTCGACTACGCATGGAAGAAGCCTACAAATATGTCAAATCTCGTAGAAGAATTGTATCCCCAAACTTCAATTTTATGGGACAGTTATTGACTTTTGAAAATCAGATATTTTCGGCATCTAGTACTCGTTTTCACTCATCTTCACCAAGTTCTCCTTTGCTGGCATTTGATGCTTCCACACCAGACCCTGATGCTCTTACACCGTCCCGTGGTGCCTCACAGCAAAACGTTTTCGATTTTGCAACTTTACCTCCTTCCATTAGCAATCAAGATCTTGAAGTTACCTCTGTTAGTGTACCTGGACATGAATTCACAAAGTTCGAAGAGTCTTCTTCAGACAAACTTTCTCTAGTGGCTGGTCTCACGTAACAAAAACTGAAATCTTGATTTGTTTTTATTGAGGAAACATGGGCATACACAGGCAGTGCAGGGGAGAAAACACTCTAGTAAAATATAACTTCAAATACTAACAGACATGGGCACTGGCAGAGATATTATATAGGGAGGGGCAAGATTTTCTAACCTGTGGTCACACTTGTTTTAAAAGGCAGGAAATAAAAACAGAAATAGCTAAACTGAGAATTTTTTGCCAAAACTTCTTGAAAGAGACAATTTTTAAACATAAAAAGCTATACAAAAATTTAACAATTAAGAAATAAAAAATAGTTTTTGTTACAAAAATAGTTTTTACCAACATTTTACAAAAGAAAGAATTGAAACACTTATTTATTTTTGCCTTCAGAGGCCAAAGATAAATTTAAAACACAAAAATGTAAAAAGAAAAATGGATTAAAAATTTGCTTCCACAAAAGGCAGAGCCTCTTTGGCAAAAAATTCTTAATTTCTGTTTCTCTTGATGTTTAATTCTAAATCACTCTGGAAAAATACAGTTTAGCAATTTTTTAATGATTTTTCAAAAGAAAATTTAGTTAAATTTCAAAATTCATGGAAGCAATAGCCCCTTCCCACACACACACACCAACAAATAAGTACCACTTTCTCTGCCCTAACAAAAGATCCTGTGTATGCCCATGTGAAGGAAGCAAATGTTTCATCTGGTCATGGTCCAATTCTGTATAGGTGTTGAAATTTGTTTTTTTATATCTAAATGTTTTATCTGTTATGCTGCATCAAATGTAGTATATATTATTGCCAATGTACAATTGAGACTGCGATATTTCTTATCGCGAAAAATTTTTATATGGAAAACATTGATTTTGAAAATTGGTTTTATTTTGATACTTTAAAAATGGTTTTATATCTGATGAATATATAGAGGTACATGTGTATTTAATGAATTGTTGCACTCAAATATTTGAGAAATATTGTTTGCATTATTTCTAGTCTTAGTAAACACTAGTCAGTAGATCATGTGAACATAGAGAAAAATGAATATTTTATGATTAAACTACTTGAGATCTATTGGCAATAAGGATTGTGCCTTTCAGAGGTTTTAAATCTAGGTAAAATAGCCTTTAATAATTGTTTAAATGTTTATGCGTGATTAAAATACCTTTTTGACAGTTGGTACAAAATATTGAAATTTTTTTTTCAGTTCATAGCAAACTGAAACTTTTATATTAAAATACATTGGTCTAAATTTCAGAATTAGTTATATAGTGTCTTTATGTTCAACTAAATTTCTTTCAAAATTTCTTTAATAAATTCTTAAATAATTCGTCTGACTTCCCTTTATTTTAAAATTGCCAGAAAGAATAATGGCCATCTTTTTAAAAGTCTTGTGAAAAGAATTTGTTGGTTCAGATTTCTACTTTAAGTTTTTACACCATAAATTTTAAGCAAAACTTCAGTTCACCAGTGTGATAAGTTTAATCTTTAAATTAATGCATGAAATATTAATTGTCTATCCTAAAAAATAATTTACAAGACTCCTTTTCCCTTCAAATTGTTTAGACGTTTTTAACTTTGTTTTAAGGACATGCATGGTTGGTGCTATAAAGCTCAAATCATTTTCAATGAGTGGCAATCAAATCTTATTTTAGAGTGATAGAGTCTAAAAGTGTTGGAGAAAATGAGCACGACATTTTTGGCACAATAGGATTTTTTTTACGATGCATGGCAGTATGCAAAGTATTTATTTTGAAAGTAAATTTTGCTAATTAAGTCTTGCCTATCTAATCAAAGTAAACATTCCAAATATAGGTTTATAATTCATTTAACACAACACAGGCCTACAAAAACCTTTTTTATTTATTTATTCTGCATTGTTTTGGTTTTGGGGTTACTCTGTATTTTGATAAAGAGTTAAAAAATATCAAGCTTTTCACTCTATCCCGTAACATTTTCCACACAGTGAATATAAAAATCTATATGAAAAGCTGCATTTTATTGATTTATTACATTTGCCATAAACAGAGGCGATTGTGTTCCGGTTATATACCTGAATTCAGGTGTTGTTTTTTTTTTTTTTTTTTTTTTTCATTTTCAGTTCTGAAATTCCAGTTTTTCTGATAGTTAAAGACATAAGACAAAAATCTCAATATCATATGATTGCTAAACATAATTAAAATTCATATTTTTCATAATTTGACCTCCCTGTAATAAATTATATGTTCCCCCCCCCCCTCTCTCCATACGGAAATGTTTTCTCGCTAAAATTTCAGGTATTTTTACATTAACCACAATCACCCTTGCATAAATGTCTCAAAGTGTTTATTATGTTTTTTCTTCACCTTTTAAGAAAGATTCATATCCATCTCCACCTCAACCCCCTTCCTACCTGCTTAAAAAAAATTTTTTTTTAGTAAGAACTTTGTCTGATGCAGCGACCAGCAGCAATCTGCTAAGTTTAGTTTCACCTTTAAGAAAGATTCATATCCATCTCCCCCTCAACCCCCTTCCTACCTGCTTAAAAAAAATTTCTTTTTAGTAAGAACTTTGTCTGATGCAGCGACCAGCAGCAATCTGCTAAGTTTAGTTTCACCTTTAAGAAAGATTCATATCCATCTCCCCCTCAACCCCCTTCCTACCTGCTTAAAAAAAATTTCTTTTTAGTAAGAACTTTGTCTGATGCAGCGACCAGCAGCAATCTGCTAAGTTTAGTTTCACCTTTAAGAAAGATTCATATCCATCTCCTCCTCAACCCCCTTCCTACCTGCTTAAAAAAAAATTCTTTTTAGTAAGAAATTTGTCTGATGCAGCGACCAGCAGCAATCTGCTAAGTTTAGTTTCACCTTTAAGAAAGATTCATATCCATCTCCTCCTCAACCCCCTTCCTACCTGCTTAAAAAAAATTTTTTTTTAGTAAGAACTTTGTCTGATGCAGCGACCAGCAGCAATCTGCTAAGTTTAGTTTCACCTTTAAGAAAGATTCATATCCATCTCCCCCTCAACCCCCTTCCTACCTGCTTAAAAAAAATTTTTTTTTAGTAAGAACTTTGTCTGATGCAGCGACCAGCAGCAATCTGCTAAGTTTAGTTTCACCTTTAAGAAAGATTCATATCCATCTCCCCCTCAACCCCCTTCCTACCTGCTTAAAAAAAATTTTTTTTTAGTAAGAACTTTGTCTGATGCAGCGACCAGCAGCAATCTGCTAAGTTTAGTTTCACCTTTAAGAAAGATTCATATCCATCTCCCCCTCAACCCCCTTCCTACCTGCTTAAAAAAAATTTTTTTTTAGTAAGAACTTTGTCTGATGCAGCGACCAGCAGCAATCTGCTAAGTTTAGTTTCACCTTTAAGAAAGATTCATATCCATCTCCCCCTCAACCCCCTTCCTACCTGCTTAAAAAAAATTTTTTTTTAGTAAGAACTTTGTCTGATGCAGCGACCAGCAGCAATCTGCTAAGTTTAGTTTCACCTTTAAGAAAGATTCATATCCATCTCCCCCTCAACCCCCTTCCTACCTGCTTAAAAAAAATTTTTTTTTAGTAAGAACTTTGTCTGATGCAGCGACCAGCAGCAATCTGCCAAGTTTAGTTTCACCTTTAAGAAAGATTCATATCCATCTCCCCCTCAACCCCCTTCCTACCTGCTTAAAAAAAATTTTTTTTTAGTAAGAACTTTGTCTGATGCAGCGACCAGCAGCAATCTGCTAAGTTTAGTAGTATCTAGTGTCTTTATGACTTAATTTTTATTTACGAACTAGTCAGAAATTTTATTTAAACTGTACATGCTTGAAATTTAGTATTTTTCTCGAATGCAGCACAAAAAATAATGCATCAAAAAACATCCTTCATGTTAAAGAAAAAAAAATTGTCGGCCTGTGTAGTTTGAAGTTCATTAGCAAACATATATTTGGATTTATTAAAGAATTTAATTGAATTGAAAATTTCCAGTTATTGATTCTGCAAGATAGTATAAACCATGGAGATAAGAATAACTATTGATTAGCTTTGTGTCTGTGCAGACTGAAATCTCCAGCTTCATTTGTAATGATATCATAATTTACTATAAAATAGAAAAAAACATCCAGTCAATGTATTATGTGAGTACTAATGACCATCTTTAAGTGGCCTCTTTTTAAATATGATTCTCATTTTATATTGTTGTTTACTACTTACTCTTAGCTCCATGGTGTGAACATTTTATTCAAATTTTGAATGTCTGACCTTGATTACATCCAAAAACTTTTCCACTTATTGGATGTCTATCTGTACTTTTTGACATTTAAATTCTTCTAGTTGAATGTATATGTATTTTAAGACAACTGAATTGAAACATATTTCCTTAATTGCATTTTTTGATAAATTTCTAAATCTTAAAAATTCTTTGTTAAAAATTTTAACGGATGTTTTGAATAAACATAACCTCCTCAGACAATGAGCTTTTTCTGCATGATTGCTCAAAGTCAAAGATGTTCTTAACATTTGCTACTTTGAATTTTCTACAGCAATAGTTCTTCTGAGCTTTTCTTATTACTGTTGTTCCCTCACTTGAAATGTACTAAAAATGAAATCAAAATATAATTACACGATAATTGATGAAAATGTATGAAGTTCTTTTTGATATGTTTGTACTTTTCATCATTGTCTGGTGTGAATGATTCTGTACTTTGTTTTGTGTTACCTTGGCCATAAATGTGAAAGTTTGACATTTGTATCTAGTCAACACATAGTAGAGACACAGCACGATAAAAATACCATGTTAAATCTTGAATAATAAAAAAAAATTCTGTAAGATTTTGTTTTCTTTGTGTTAGTTTTTTCTTCTACTTAATCAAATGTATGTGTAATTCTAATGCTGACAGCAAGTGATTATGTATGAGACATATAACATCTTATTGTTTGGCTAAGAAGAAAAAAAATTAGAACTTGACTCAAATGATGATAGCTCAGTCAAAAAAATATATATTATTTGAAGGTAAACTTGCCTCTTAAGAGCCTACTACTCTATGTAATTTCAATTAGTTTCTCAAGAACATCTCCTTCCCACTTCATTCCTTCGTTGTCGTGGCACTAGAAGATGTGAGGTCCAGTTTTTTCCACTGCTATAATACAACAAAGAAGCTTTCTATTCAGTCTAAAGTAGGGTGGTGAAAAAAGAGCTGTCAGTTGGCCAAATGCAGCATTACCATGGTTACTGACCTAAGAAAGGACAGGGAGGGCGACCTTGAGCAATAAATTGAAATTATGTATAGTAACACAAAGGCATTCGTAAGCTAATGTTAAACCAATGGCAGCATTCTTTTCAAATTTCTTATTTGCATTTTAAGATTTGTAAATATATTTTTTTTTCAATAGATATTTGAGGTTGATGTCTAACTGGGTACCAAGTACTTTAAAATTTGGTTGCAGTTTTTGTTTTTCTTGAGGACACTTTGCAAACAGTTTTCAAAAGTCAATGTCCTCAGAAATTAAAAAAACTGCAACCAATCTCGAAAAAGCACAGACGTACCTGTTTATGTATGGAACTAGGATATCCTATGAAAAAAAATATATATTAAAATGTAAACAAGAAATTTTAAGAAAATGCTGCCATTGGTTTAACTTTAGCTTGTGAGTGTCTTCACATTCCTATTTTAGGCTCGTAAGTCACACAACAATTGAAATAACAAAAGAAAGTGTTGTTGCACATTGGTGAAACACTTTCCAACATTACAAGAATACTGTTGCAGTGTCTCTTTGTATGGTGGAAAGGAGATTTATATTATATAAATTAAGTTTTTTAAAATTCAAAATAGATTGGCATTTGTTGATTGCTATACAACATAATTTGAAGCCCTTAAATCAGTGTGGGGTTTTCCCTTCTGAAATTAACATTCACATCCCAGTGTAAAATGCTGATAGTTGCCAGGAAAATTTTTGAAATATGAAGATAATACAAAAATTTCATCTTTATGAATTACATTAATATTCTGAATGTTTTTTTTTTAAATATTTTCTATATAATTTTATGATAAATATTACAATATAATAAACTGTTAATTAATAAAGTAATTTAAATTAACTTTAGCATAGAAATGTCTTAATGAACTTTCTCTTGTAATTATAAGACTTATACATACATTAAAAGCTATTCCACTATCTCTTATTCAAGTCTCTCTTTCATTTAGTGTTTGTAAAATAAAAATTATCAAAACTGTTAGATTGGTAAAATTTACCCAAAAAGTGTATTTAGTTGTTTACCTTAGAAGTTAAATCTTTTTCAGTGTAATATGAATGAGAATTATCTTTACAATTTTGACATTCTATAAAATCTGAAAGATGTAAGAAACCAAGTTATCTTTAGTTTTAGTGATCATTCCATAGTAATTAAAAGAGAAATTTTATTCAAATCCACATCTATTTCAAAAGAAAAGCATTAAAATCGCCCGAAAACAGGCTATTTTGCTAAAAGGAAATATTGTATCAAAATAGTGATTTATTTTATATATGTATATACGCTTTGAAATACAGTTGCTAGGCAATGATGAAGGAAGAGCGAAATACATTGGAAAATTTGTAAAGAAGGAGAAAGTAAAATGTTTACATTTTTCGAATTGATTCATAAAATTTTCCAATAATTTAAACAATTTTGAATTTCTAATAATTGTATTATTAAATTTTCAAAGCGATTGGATATATTTAAGATCTCCATATTGGAAATTTAGCACCCGAAAGCTTACGTTTAAATCTATTCAAATGTGCCATTTTCTTTTCTGTGAATAATGAAAATTTAAAATAATTTTAATTACCTTTAAAGCATTATTACATGAAAAGACACTGTACATTTTTCGAACGAATGAGCCAAATTTAACTAAAACCTATACAGCTAAATCTGGGGCATCTCACCTCAACATACCTGCCTAATTACAAACTGATCCTATGCTTTTTGCGGCAGTTATCACAGACAGACGGACAAACCAAAAACTCAACTCTCATTCTCCGCAGTAAGCCTCAACATTTCAGCAAAGAGCCAAAAACGTTGAGTCTCGAATGTCGTTTCGGCAATTATTTTAGTTTTTATCAGTTCTTAAATCCCTTTAACACTTTTCAACAAACATGAATAAAATATTGCGTTGTCGTCAGAAGTGAATATGTACGCGAGTTGATGGAGCAGGTTGATTTTGTGCCTCGTTTCAGACATCTCTTGCAAAACAAAGTTCCATATTTTTTCGTGTATACCACACCGTCATATCTTTGTTGTTTATACCACATTTGGGTGGTGATTGGGAGTAGAGTCGCACATCTAATATCGTGCTCACACTATGGTAGTTGTCACTTAGGTTAACTTTTTCGGACAACCCGGAATTAAACTTTGTCCGTTCACATTACCAAACATTTTAAGAGACATAACCAAAGAAATGTCTGGGCAAGTTGTTAAATTTGTAACTACAACTTCTGATTATACACAGTTTATAATTGTTTTCATTCTTTGTGTCATGCTATATAAATAAAACATTAATTAGTTTTTTTTTTTTTTTCGAATAATTCTTTCAATTACTTGTAGAGCTTAACTCTAAATTTAAGACCAAAATCAAATAATAAAAAAAAAAGTCCTTTCGGCCTGTACCGGGAGGAAAAAATAGCTTTCATAGTCCATGTTTTTAAAAATTCAACTCATTTTACTCAATCACTCGAAGGTACATTGCTTGGAACTCTGTTATAAAAAATTCAATCCCGGTTTTCGTTAAAAGTAAATTTGAATGCTAATTTCATCATGAGAATTACAGCATAACAAAAATCAGATTGTTTCAAAATGTCAGACACCCTAGAATTTCATACTGCCAATTTTTAAGATAAAGTCCAAACAAAATAAAATCCCTGACGGCTCGGCCTACAGGCACAGGTAGATTTCGAAGACGCAGACCGTGGGGCGCCTGTTTGTCGGGAATTGCGGAAGAAATGACCTTTTTACGATGATGCGGCAGTTGGAACCGCCTACTTCGAAACCTAACTTGTTTGCAGGCGGAATCGGCAGGGATTTTTTTGTTTTTAATTTTTTTTTTTGCTATAACGGTTGGTCCTATAAAAAACTTGTAAATATAAAAGTTTTAAGTAATATTAAGAGGATTAATAATAAATTTAAGCGGATTTGAAATCTTGAGAATTGGCGAAGTTATGATTTTTTTTCTTCTAAACCCCCCTCCCCCCCCCCCTTAAGGCAATTTTTAATTATATCAAAAATCTGTCATACATAAATTTTCGGCCCTTCTCCTAGAAGTAATAATAACTTCAAACGGATTCGATACGTATCATAAGTAAGAAATTATGGGTTTTTTTCTGTTTTCACAAAAAGCCCCCCCATCCCCCCCCCCCTTGGTTCGATTTTGTCCATTAACGAACTTGACCGAGATTTTATGCCCCTTGATTTTATGTATCAGTTTCGAAAAGATGCGGGAGTTGGAACCGCCTACTTCGAAAAATAACTTGTTTGCAGGCGGAGCCGGCAGGGATTTTTTTTGTTTTTAATTTTTTTTTGCTATAACGGTTGGTCCTATAAAAAACTTGTCAATATAAAAGTTTTAGATAATATTAATAGGATTAATAATACATTTACGCGAATTTGATATCTTGTGAATTGACGAAGCTATGATTTTTTTTCTCTTAAAACCCCCCTTTTCCCCCTCCCTTGGGGCCATTTTTAATTATATCAAAAATCTGTCATACATACATTTTCGGTAAAGTCCGGACTCGCCGAAGCAGTAATACGTCTCTATCAATCAAATACTTCCGGTAGGAAAATACCTGACGAAAGTTCTTGAGAGAGACTCTTTTTTTTATCCTAAAAAAAAACCAAGCTGGCCATTTTGATTCGCCTCTAAACTGATTCCGTCGGGTCGCTCCAAACTTCCTCCTAAACTGTAATCGATTAGTTGAATAATTGTCATTAGGGGGTAACTTTACTTGATACGTATAATGTTTCAAATCACCGAAGTACCAATCTATCTTTCTCCGCGTATATATTCAATCTATATTCTCACATTACCTTTTTTCCTGTTGAAAATTTTTCGGAAGCATCTTTTACGTTTTTATTGTTTTTGAAATAAAATACAATTCAGATTTTTAAACATTTTTATTACATATACATATAAATATTTATCACATATATACGTATCCACATATGTCAATACATATCCGTTCCGTAGTCTTTTATTTATTCATTTATTTATGTATTTTTTTTATTATTAAATGCTTAAAATTGCAGCCATAACTATATGCGAATGATTTGGAATCAAACAGCAATTTTAAGTTATTGATGAATTTATTACATATTGAGTTATAATCGATTGAAAATAGACTTTGACACTATTTTATCGAAGGTAATTTCTTGTCTTTATAGAGGAAAAATATATACTGGATTTCTTGATATCCAAATAAGAATTTCGACTAATTTCGTAAATTTACGAATAAATATAACTTCTTTGATTGTATTAAGGTGTTTTACAAATAATTTATTATTTTTGGAGAATCGTAAAACTGGATAAAAAAAAAAGGAAACTTCTTCAAACATTTTCTCCTCCCCCTCAAATGAAAAGAAACGGTAAATAAAATTCAGCGGTTTGAATTAGAATTCTCAACTGCGTCGGGTTACCCGCACCTGGCCGAACTCGTGGTTCGGGTCGGGTTGTCGCTACATATTTTCGTCGCGGGTTGGATCCATTGACTAGAAATATAAATATTAAATAAATAATAAATAAATTATATTTCTAGTCAATGGTTGGATCCGGGTTTGGGTTGACTTTCATTGTTTCGAGTTCGGGTCTTTTTCGGATTTTGACTCTTGCGAGTTGGGTTCGGGTTGACGAGATTTTTCAAAGTAATTTTCACGATATTTTTTCAGGTTAAAAATCTATATACAATAAGACCTCCATAATGGAAACTCCCGAAAAGCGGACACCTTTATTCAACGAATACTTTTTCAATTCCTAAATACTCGTACGCTTAAATATATCTCTGATTAGTGGGCACTTCCTAATCTACACACACATGTGCGAGTGTATGTGTGCATAAATTATCACAAATACGATACATGTATTTTTGTTTGTTTGATAGATGAATTGTTGGTAATAATTTTCATATTCCGAGAAGAATAAATGGTTCTTAAAGAAGGAATAATTTGTGATCACATTTTTTTATAAAGTACTCTCATGCAGTAAATTAAATATATGCTTATTTAGATTGAAATAGGTATTTATTTTCAT
The DNA here is from genome assembly GCA_963931845.1 of Maratus michaelseni. NCBI lineage: Eukaryota > Metazoa > Arthropoda > Arachnida > Araneae > Salticidae > Maratus > Maratus michaelseni. The sequence continues at coordinate 172,901,643 of OZ007587.1, read as the reverse complement.
CTGAAACATAATTCTGCTGAAACTTTTTGTGAAAAGCCCAACAATCCAACTTGCAAAAAAACTTACTATGACACGCAAGAATTATTCTTGGGTGAAACCTACCCACAGAAAGAAAATTAAAGTCATCCTGACCCGAAAAAGAAAGTTAGGGATAACCCGACACGATGCAGAACTCTATTCAACGATGCCGAAGTTTCTATTCAGAGGTTTTACTATAATTGAATATTAAAAATATAGATTAGTCCATTTTATTGTATAAAACATAAAATTGGTATTAGAGATATAATTGTAGATTACTTTTCATTGCATTAAAACATGATTTACTTTCATTTTATGTCGGGCTCGGGTCGGATTGCCGGTTGAAGTATTTCGTGTTTGGGTCGGGTACGACCCGAATCCCCCCCCCCCCCCACCCCAAATTTTGCGAATTATTGAACATAGGAATCTTCACGATCTTCTGATTACATTTTTATGACTTTAATATTCTATAAAATAAGTCATATGCACCTAAATATGCTGAAATTTAAACTTATTTCATACTAATGCTTTCTACGTTGGGCTTTCTTGTAATACACATTTATTTTACATGACAAAATTAAGCATTAATACAATTATATATTTTTAGTCATTATTTTTTAGGAAACCTTGATGTCTCAAGCAAGTCTGATTTTCCCTTATTTTCCTCTTTCGTTCAAGATAATGGGATTCGTTGTGTTAAAGAGCCTTTAAATATATCTTATTATTATTTTACTTAGAAGTAAATATTTACATTCAACAGAATTTTTATTTAAAATTTAAAAAAAGATATAAACGTTTTTTTATTAAGCAATCTCTTGTTGCGATTTTATTTATACAAACTCCCACCAATAATAGATTTTGGATACATTGACCACGCAGTAACTTTTTAAAGCGAAAATCAGTTCACTGAACATGTTAATATTTTCTTCTTGACCTAAACAATACTTTAAAATTATAAACTAATTCTTCTTCAAGACAGTATCACCCGATTGGCTAACTATTTTGTATAAATCTCAGTATCTGAACTTAATTTTTAAAAAAAATTGCGATTTTTTTTTTTTTTTTAAAGACAACTGTAAGTCAACATTTTTGGCCTTTAAATTCAGTAAGTAACAAAAAAAAAAATACACTGGTGTTACTAAAATGCTGTAACTGGCACCCAATTTTTGAATATCATTTTATTCAATTTCATATCTTGCGTATTCTTTTTCGAATTGTTAAAGGATAATCTTCCCAATCGAGAAAATTTTCTTTTAATATGACCAAATACTTTAAGAGCATCTTATGTTACTAATTGCTGTAAATAATCCCATTAAAAAAAGGGAAAAAAAAGAGAGAGAGAAAACATTTTATGCTAAATGTTGAATATTTTTTATCTATATTATTTTCTGTCAGTTGTATCATGTTGTGTGCATATGTTTATACGCGTTGACAATGTTTTAAGATAACTCTTTGAACCCGATAGGTTCATTAATGCATGTTAAATTTCATACTAATATACATACAAGCATGACCTTAGACTTACTATATATAGTGTTGGTTGTAGAAAAAAGATTATTTTAACCCTAAAAATGGAAAATTAAATTACAAAAAAGGGGAGAAACATTGTATAAGAATTGTTCTTTTTTTTAAAAAAAAGGGGGGGGGAGGAACCAGTTGATTTAAACCACGGTTGATTTAACACAATACTTGTATCGAGCATAATAATTAGCAGCATATGAATTAAAATACAAATGTTATGCTGGATTATGATTATATTGAAAAATTACTCTTTGCAATACTATTAGTATGGGCGAAACAATTTTGGTAATACCATATTTATGCAGCGATATATCAATGATATGTTATTAAAAGATGAAAATTTCTCTTTATTTTAATGATAATTTATAAGTATGAATGAATCGAATTAGTAAAGTAATAAAATTTCAAGATTTTAATCTTATCATATACGATGATTCCTTGAAATAAAACGTGTGATTAAAATAAAAATGTTCCATTTAAAACAAATATCTTCAGATCAAAATTTGTGTGTATTTCTAAATATTAAACTGATTAAAAAGTGCTCGCATTATATGAGAAATACAGTTTGAGTTTTATTTAGACGTAATTAGTACAAAACTGTTTCGTGCCATTTTCTGAGTGCGCTGTACCAATTTACTATTAGACAATTCTAATTTTCATTCACTTGATATTTTTCTTTCTCTGAAATGCGAATTAGAAAGTTTCTATAACACTTAAGGTGGTTTTTTAAATATTTTCCCTCACTCAGTAACTCAAAATATATATTCACCGACTCATTTTATACATAAATGTAAGGAATTTTCAGGCATGACTATTGGGGTAATTTGAAATCGAACAGTATTTTACATTTTCTATAATTGTATATCATATTGAGTTCTAATTAATTGCTGTCTCAAAACAACATTTCCCGGGTTGTAGAATCCAGAAACTCGGCTTAAAACGCCAATTTGGACGGCATATTCTGAATGGTATTTTGTCTTTATAAAAATATGAAAAATGCTTTCCGATTCCTCAGTCCATGAAGAAGAATAACTGCTTATTTTGTGCATGAACAATAACTTTGTGAATATGTCAGAAAGAAGCCAGTTTGGATTTCAATGCTTCAGTAATTTATATATATTTTTAAATAATTTGTTTCTTATAAAATATGTTTTCTCCCTCTCCTCTCTTTTAATAACCTTAGAAAAGGGAAAATATTGCAATAAAATATTGAAGAGACTTATCTAGCTTCATGAGAAATTAAATACAGACAAGTTCTAGAAGATACAAAACAAGTTCTAGAAATTGCCATTTTTCGTGCCAAAACGGGCACTGGACATTGGATATGGCTAGTATTATGTGGTACCACTAGTTTAATTACTGTAATTTTCGTGCATTTTTCTGGATGTTGTGTTTCAAATAATGCGAGGCTAATTTCATATTTTTAGTACAATATTTTCACTGCTATTAACAGTTTAATAGACTTTTATCCAATTACTTTTTTCCAATAAAATTGCTAAACATTTTTCTGTAATTTCCTATATATATATATATATATATATATAAGAGGTATGAGTTTAGTAATTCGGAAACTTTTTCCTTATTCATTCTCTACATTATTTATATTTACGGTAATGGTTGCAAAATGAAATTTCGTCAGCAACTGCGCATTTATTTTCCATTGTAGAATTAAAAAATCATTGGCCACCGGTCAATTTCTGACGAACCCCCCTATACGTAGGTAGATGATAGATATCATTTAGATAGGACATCACGATTTGCTTCGAAATTGTGTACTTTTAATTTATTTTATGCCGTGTCTTATTGTTATGTGATATAATATAAATGATAAATTTTACTAAAATGTTTACTTGAAAATAAGCACTAATTTAAACGTCTCACAAGGTAGATACTCATAATAAAAACTGCTATTTAAAAAATATATATATATCGTTAATTATCTTATTAGTTATGTATAAAATCTTCACTTAGCTTCAAAATAATCATTTCATAAATATAGTACATATCAAATAGACAGAAAATCAGACAGAATGTATTTATTTCGAAAAACAAAACTGGACTAGTCAACAAAATGTATTAAATAGGATATTGAATTAATATAATTATGTAAATCAATGGTGCCATTTATCAAACTACGTTTTAAACTTGCAATCTTTTCATTTAATTCTCTGTATTTAGTTTTCGATGCTGGTGCTCTTGAGCTCCCTACTCTGAGCATTCGCATAGTTGCCTCTTTCTCTTGTTGCACATCCTTTATTAAATAATTTCTTAATTATATGTATCGAATCCGTGAAATTATTATTACTTCTAGGAGAAGGGCCGAAAATTTATGTATGACAGATTTTTGATATAATTAAAAATGGCCCCAAGGGGGGGGTGGGAGGGTGTGTTTTAGAAGAAAAAAATTTATAACTTCGTCAATTCCCAACATATCAAATCCGCTTAAATTTATTATAAATCCTCTTAATATTATCTAAAACTTTTATATTGACAAGTTTTTATATGACCAACTCTTATAGCAAAATAAAATTAGAAACAAAAAAAAAATTGTCGGCTCCGCCTGCAAACAAGTTATTTTTCGAAGTAGGCGGTTCCAACTCCCGCATTTTTTTGAAACTGATACATGAAATCAAGGGTCAAAAAATCTCGGTCAAGTTCGTTAATGGGCAAAATCGAACCAAGGGGGAGGCTTTTTGGGAAAACAGAAAAACCCCCATAATTTCTTAATTATGATACGTATCGAATCCGTTTGAAGTTATTATTACTTCTAGGAGAAGGGCCGAAAATTTATGTATGGCAGATTTTTGATATAATTAAAAATGGCTCCAAGGGTGGGGGCGCGAGGGGGGGGGGGGTTAGAAGAAAAAAATTGATAACTTCGTCAATTCCCAAGACTTCAAATCCGCTTAAATTTATAATATAAATCCTCTTAATATTATCTAAAACTTTTATATTGACAAGTTTTTTATAGAACCAACTCTTATAGCAAAAAAAAAAAAAAAAAAAAATCCCTGCTGGCTTCGCCTGCAAACAAGTTAGGTTTCGAAGTAGGCGGTTCCAACTGCCGCATCATGGCAAAAAGGTCATTTGCTCCGCAATTCCCAACAAACAGGCGCCCCACGGTCTGCGTCTTCGAAATCTACCTGTGCCTGTAGGCCAAGCCGTCAGGGATTTTTTTTTAATAATTACGTGTAAATACATTTTTTATTTGAGAGGAAATATAATTCTTTGCGCAGTTTAACAAATTGGTAACAGCATAAAAAAAATGACCTTTTCTAAATATGAAAAAAAAAAATATTGAAATAATGAAAATTTGAATAAAAAATTGAAAAAAAAAGAGCTCTAAAGAATTAAATTAAAAAAATAAGCGCAGTTTGCACACAGCTACACTCTATTAACGACATTTTCAAAACTGATCAAAAAGTACTCAAATCTGAGTATGTTACATAGTCAAAATAGCTTTGAATCAAAATGACTCAAGTTTGAAACATGTATATACTCATTTCTGTAAACATGCACACACATAAGAATAAAACATAATGTACTCATATTTGAGTATGTCCATCTTTCAAAAATGAATATAAATTGACATCTATGTCTTTAGTTTTTAATATTTCCATGTTTCAAAAATGTGTTTGAACTGATTCTAATCATTTTTGAGTATGTCCATGTTTCAAAAATGATTATGAGTATAAACTGACCTCTATGTTTTCAGTTTTGAATATGTCCATGTTTAAATATTCTGAGAATTTCTGGTATTTCAGAATTGAAATCATTGGGTCGTCCTATTTGAAACAAAAAGTTTCATAACAAAATGAAAACATCGATTTGCTCAGATTTGAAAGTGTCATTTTTCTCAGTGTAGCTTGAGAAGTATATCCCTACAAAAAAAAAAAAAAAAAAAAAAAAAAAAAAAAAAAAATATGCATTGTTTTGTTCTTAAAATTTTTTTTAATGGAACGATTCTGGCCGACTTTAATATTAAAAATCTCTTTAAATAATTCTTCGATTTAAAAACTGTCTATTTCAGCGTGTTTATCAAAGATTTCTCTATAATAATGCTATATAATTATTGTTAGTATAATTATTATTAGTAGTAGTAGTATAATTATTATTGTAGTTATCATTATTATTATTATCATCAATGCATTAAATATGCGAGATAAAATATTTCTTAATTATTTTAGCAAAGAAGATTGTTGCAAATTCATCATTAATTGTCAGAAAACTATACCAATTTTTGACTTTTCTTTCAGACGCATATAAAATACAAGCATTAAAATTGAAAAAAATTGTACTTATATAAAATAAATATGTTTTTAACGTAAAAAGACCACTTTCCTCTTTGCTGAAGAAATACAATTTCATGTAATTTTCCAAGTTGAACTGATAAGAAAGATAATCAACAAGAAAGGATTTATCTTAATGGTTTAGTTTATTGCTTTTCTTACTTAATGGTTTGAGAAGTGTCATCTTGAAATTAATAGTCACCTCGAACATCTTTGGACGAAATCTTGTAATTAGTGGCTAATCGTTTTTGAGGGGAAGATATTTTTTCTGAAAAGGGTTCGGAAATGTCCCATTTTTGAAGTTCAGTTTTTCGTGTTTCTTCAAACACGTTTTATTTTGCTTCCCTGTCATCTCCATTCGCTCGTAGGGGCTGTCAGAGGAAACAACAGGGTACCTGGGGAATTCGTTCGGCGAAAGAGGACATAATCTACATTTTCGACCCTTCTCCTAGAAGTAATAATAACTTTAAACGGATTCGATACGTATCATAATTAAGAAATTATGGGGGTTTTCTGTTTTCACAAAAAGCCCCCCACCCTCCCCCCCTTGGTTCGATTTTGCCCATTAACGAACTTGACCGAGATTTTATGCCCCTTGATTTTATGTATCAGTTTGTAAAAGATTAATGCAGAATTTTTCCAGTTATCGTGGTCAGAAAAAAGTGACATAGATATATATATATATATATATATATATATATATATATATATAAAGTTTTGAACTGGGGGTGGTTTCGGGTTCTGGGAGTCATAATCGGCGTAGATCTGCAAAAATTTTTCAAAATTTCCAACTTAGGTGAGAATGTAATAGGTAGTATTTCTTACGAAATCTACCTAAAATGTTCCAGAATCCTTATATCACAATCTAACACTTACTGGAAACGACTTTTTAAATTTATAATTTTTTATACATCTTTTTGAATTAAAAAAAAAATAACTTGCCGACATTTTGAAACAAGATGGCGCATGAAGCTGGCCAACGAACTCGGTCGAGACCTTGGTATGTTCTGTACACATGATCAGTCACATTCATAAATACGAGAGTTACAGCATAACAAATATCAGATTGATTCAAAATTTCAGCCACCCTAGAATTTCAAACTGCCATATCTCAGCCATTTTTTAAGATATAGCCAAAACAAAAAATGTTCCAGAATCCTTGTATCACGTTCTGACACTTAACATAAACAATATTTTCAATTTATAAATTTTTTGTACATCTTTTTGAATTTTTAAAAATTTTAACTGTCCGCGTTTTGAAACAAGATGGCGGATGAAGCTGGCCAACGAACTCGGTCGAGACCTTGGTATAAAGTCCTATACACATACTCAGTCACATCCAATTCGGTTCATAAATAAGAGAGTTACAGCATGACAAATATCAGATTGTTTCAAAATCTCAACCACCCTAGAATTTCAAACTGCCATATCTGAGCCGTTTTTTAAAATATAGCAAAAAATGTTCCAGAATCCCTGTATCACATTCTAACACTTAACATAAACAATTTTTTCAATTTATAATATTTTTGTACATCTTTTTGAATTTTTAAAAATTTTAACTGTCCGCGTTTTGAAACAAGATGGCGGTTGATGCTGGCTAACGAACTCGTTCGAGACCTTGGTATAAAGTCCTATACACATACTCAGTCACATCCAATTCGGTTCATAAATAAGAGAGTTACAGCATGACAAATATCAGATTGTTTCAAAATCTCAACCACCCTAGAATTTCAAACTGCCATATCTGAGCCGTTTTTTAAAATATAGCAAAAAACAAAAAATGTTCCAGAATCCCTGTATCACATTCTAACACTTAACATAAACAATTTTTTCAATTTATAATATTTTTGTACATCTTTTTGAATTTTTAAAAATTTTAACTGTCCGCGTTTTGAAACAAGATGGCGGTTGATGCTGGCTAACGAACTCGTTCGAGACCTTGGTATAAAGTCCTATACACATACTCAGTCACATCCAATTCGGTTCATAAATAAGAGAGTTACAGCATGACAAATATCAGATTGTTTCAAAATCTCAACCACCCTAGAATTTCAAACTGCCATATCTGAGCCGTTTTTTAAAATATAGCAAAAAACAAAAAATGTTCCAGAATCCCTGTATCACATTCTAACACTTAACATAAACAATTTTTTCAATTTATAATATTTTTGTACATCTTTTTGGATTTTTAAAAATTTTAACTGTCCGCGTTTTGAAACAAGATGGCGGTTGATGCTGGCTAACGAACTCGTTCGAGACCTTGGTATAAAGTCCTATACACATACTCAGTCACATCCAATTCGGTTCATAAATAAGAGAATTACAGCATGACAAATATCAGATTGTTTCAAAATCTCAACCACCCTAGAATTTTAAACTGCCATATCTGAGCCGTTTTTTAAAATATAGCAAAAAACAAAAAATGTTCCAGAATCCCTGTATCACATTCTAACACTTAACATAAACAATTTTTTCAATTTATAATATTTTTGTACATCTTTTTGAATTTTTAAAAATTTTAACTGTCCGCGTTTTGAAACAAGATGGCGGTTGATGCTGGCTAACGAACTCGTTCGAGACCTTGGTATAAAGTCCTATACACATACTCAGTCACATCCAATTCGGTTCATAAATAAGAGAGTTACAGCATGACAAATATCAGATTGTTTCAAAATCTCAACCACCCTAGAATTTCAAACTGCCATATCTGAGCCGTTTTTTAAAATATAGCAAAAAACAAAAAATGTTCCAGAATCCCTGTATCACATTCTAACACTTAACATAAACAATT